>QANW01005989.1:163994-204147 GCA_003254865.1 Dryas drummondii | reverse complement strand
GGGGGGGGAAAAAAAAAAAAAAAAAAAAAAGGGGGGGGGAGGGGGTGTGAACCAGAGAAAAAAGAGAGGAAAAAAAAAAGAGAGAAAAAGGGAGGGGCTGTGAGGTCTTTTTATTTGTGTTTATTTTTATTTTTTCAGTAGGGGTGTGCAAAAAGAAAAAAAAAAAAGTGTGCAAATAGTAACACTCTAAATTTATATCTATTTTTAATCCGGAATATAGCCGCACCCTACTTTTCCCTTTTTAAATTTTTTTTTTTTTTCATTTTTGATTGGAGACTTGGAGTTGGCTTTCCAACACTCAACCAGATTGAATCCGCTCTCCCACTTTTGTCTTGCTTTGTCTGTTTCTGTAAAGACAATTAAACCTTGAAATTAATATTTTTAAAAGAGAGAGAGAGAGAGGAAATAATGAACGAGAGAGAAAGTGAGAGTGAGTTTACTCTCCCAAGGCTGCTGCTTCTGCAGGGTCTGTACTGCCATCAAAGTTGTGGTTCAGAGTAGCAGCCACAACATCACCAAACCACCTCTGAATTGATACTCTTCCTTCCTTCCTTTCTCTTCTTCTTCATCAACATCCATCTTCAAACTTCAAATTGAGCTCATGCCAAAAGTTTCACCTACTACTCCTAGTCCTACGTCATACATTTGCTTCTCTATTTTATACATAGCCTAACAATCATTATACTAAAATAATGATCCACCCATTATTGCTTCTTTTTATATAACATCAGGGGCCAGCTTCACTCTCTCTCTCTCTCTCTCTCTCTCCAGGAAACTGAAGTTTTGTTTGTGCAGTTACTGCAGTACTAGTGTTTCCTTGCTTGCCTCCATGGATTCTTACGAAGCTACAAAGATGGTTTTCTCAAGGATCCAAGGTTTGGATCCAGAAAATGCCTCCAAAATCATGGGGTTCCTTCTGTTACAAGACCATAGTGACAAGGAGATGATACGTTTGGCATTTGGGCCAGAGACTCTGCTTCACAACCTCATCATCAATGCCAAAACACAACTGGGCCTCATTCACTCATCCAAGACGACTACTACTACTACTTCTCCTACTCCATCTACAACACATTTCAACCCCATTTCAAGGCCTAACCCTTTGTCCCTATCCTCTTCTTCACGACTCACTAGTAATGGCTTTGACATAGCGCCTAACCCATCTTCTCCATCCTCAAACCTCTGGAGCCTCAACAACACCAGGAGTCCCAATTCCACTTCTTCACCTTCTTATGCCAATATTGTTGCCAAAAACAGTAACACTGCTTCTGGGTCTTTATTATCTTCCACCATATCTTCAGCTTATAATTCTTCAAGCAGTGAACTTGTTGACAAATTCCAATTTCAGAGCGATCTTTCTTTCCTCAATGACCCAAAGAGTGCCGATGATTTATTTGATGGAAGGCTTGAAAGTGTTTACTGCAATTCCTCAACGCACAAACAAAGCTACTCTGTTAATCCCAGCAGCATGTGTGGTTTTGGGTCAGACCAAGATGTCAATTCCGGAGTTGGATGGAAACCATGTTTGTACTTTGCAAGAGGGTTCTGTAAGAATGGCAGCAGTTGCCGTTTTCTCCATGGTGGTTCCATTAGTGATGATACCTCCATTAATGTACTTGAACAGTGTCAGGAGTTACTCAGATCCAATAATGCTGCTCCCCAGCAACAGAAACTAGCCGCAGTCTCACAGTTTATGGCCGGTGGTGCTTCTTTCCCATACAACAAGTGCATGAATTTTCTTTTGCAGCAACAAAATGACACTCAAAGGTACATAAATACTTGCATTATTGCCTTTTGAATAAATTTTGGTTTTCTGGTTGGAGTGAGTTTTGGTTTATGGAGCTTGTGTGGTTGCATTTTGATGTGTTTCAGGTCAGCAGCATCTGCATTGATGATGGGGGACGAGCTTCACAAGTTTGGGAGATACCAACCTGAGAGAAACGATATTTCAACTACTTTAACCTTGGGAGGAAATGTGAATCACAGTTCAAGGCAGATCTACTTGACATTCCCAGCTGATAGTACATTTAGAGAAGAAGATGTCTCTAATTATTTTAGGTAATTAATCATTAATTAATCTTTTTTTTTTTCTTAGATAGCACACGATGAAGTTGACATTGAGGACTAGTACTGAAATATAGTTTCTTTGGGTAATTGACTGTGTGGTTTGAAGCATTTATGGACCAGTGCAAGATGTGAGGATTCCATACCAGCAAAAGAGGATGTTTGGGTTTGTCACCTTTTTATACTCAGAGACTGTGAAGATCATTTTGGCTAAAGGGAACCCTCATTTTGTATGTGATTCCCGGGTGCTTGTGAAGCCTTATAAGGAGAAGGGGAAAATACCAGACAAGTACCGTACATAGCAACTTTGAGTCTTCAAGTTTTTATTGTTTTATAGATTTTTCCCTTCTAGTTTCTTTGTATAACATTGTTATGTTTGCTTTGAATTACACAATTTCAGGAAGCAACAACACCAACAGTTGGAGAGAGGAGACTATTCCCTGTGTTCAAGCCTGTCCGGGCTTGATTCTAGGGAGCCTTATGACCTCAATCATGGTAAGAAAGCAGACAACTTTGCTCCTCTGATGGTCTAGAACTCCCTGTAAATTGAGGATGTATTTTGACCTCTTTGTAGAATCAAGAATGTTTTACAGTACCCAAGAGATGTTAAGAATGAAATTAGAGGAACAGGCTAATTTGCAGCAAGCCATTGAACTCCAAGAAAGAAGACTTATGAACCTCCAGCTTCTAGGCATCAAGAATAATCACAATCATCATCAATACTATCATGGTCTATTCGAAGAAGGGTCTCCATTTCCCTCTCCAACTTTATCACATACACCCAAAAATCAAGCCTTCATTGTTTCACCGGATGGCAATAAAGAAGTCCCAGAAGGTTGGCTAATCAATATGTTCTGGAGTTCTTGATGTAAAAAGAGAAGCTTAATGTTGGTTCATTTCCCTTCTGTTGACATTGCTCTTGCAGAAAATGGTGAACAACTGCTCCAGCAAGAGGTGCATACTGGAAAGGAAGAATCAAGAGCTGAAGAGTATGACTTCCATGAAAGGTATTAAATTATACATAGTTAGCATTATGTAACTGATCAGAATCTGTTCAAATCTCAGATTAATGTTTTTTGTTTCAAAAGCAGTATGGAGCACATTCTCCCTGATAACCTCTTTGCTTCACCAAAGAAATCAGCTGGGGACAACATCAATGCCTTCTCAACTGCTTCTGCAGAAGTCAATGAAAGCACCACAGTCACAACCATATCTTCTAACAATAATAATAATTTACTGCCCGCCACTTCTACCCCCCCCAATGCAACTTCCCCAAAATCTGTTCTCTCCAAATGCCCAGGTACTGCCATTACTGTTTTCCCTATATAACAAACACATGCAACATGCAAACACTTCTTACTACCCACAATCCATTGAAAAAAATAAATGATTAATTTTTAAATTTCTAGGTTTTCTTTTGGGTATGGAACCATTGGAATGTAATTAAGAAAGTTAAGCTTGGCCAGCAATGGGGGAGATTGAATTTGAATTGCTAGGGTAAGATTTATCAATCTCTTACAAGATTCTTGTAAGCATATAGTATATACTATATTTCTAGTCAAAGGAATCATTGCTGATGTTAATTTGTACATTTTCTCAAGTGCAGAAACAATTGAGAAGCATATATCACAAGGAAGAAAAAGAAACCATAGCCACATCAAAGAAACTTGTTGACAAGATCTCAGCAAGATCTCTGTCGTCATTAATTATATATATTTATATTTATACTACTTACAATAATACATAATTGTATACGTAAAACGGTAAAAGAACAGATGAACTGATTTATGGGAGTGGGGGTCTATATATTACTCTGTACCCTTTCTCTATAGGTATGTGCTGGACCACAGCAAGTAGCATAGCAAACAAAGACCAGTAGTAGTAACTTTCATTTCATATGATATTTTAATTTAATTTACCTATCTTTTACCACCTCCTTTTGTGAGGTGTATTGAGAAACGAAGAGTCTGTATCAGACCTCCTTGTTTGTCCGGTAGACCCAATAAAGTGGTGAGCAACTGTAGCAAAGCATAATATTTTACTGATATGGAGCCCCCAAAAAGGAAAAGGAGTGGGGATGACTAAGTGGAGGGTAAAAGCTGTGCCTCTGGTTCCATCTTTAGTTTTTGTTGTCCTTATTGCAGCATCTAGCTTCCATTAGATCATGAAAGAAAAGCACACTTATTAGATTTAAAATTAAATAAAATAAAAATTGTAAAAGGCATAGAGGAGGGAGGGTAAAGAACTAAAAAGTTAATCTTTCATGTGAGTAAAGGCTACTTTAGAGGACGCTTTTGTCTCATTTTGTGATTTCTTTTCTTATTAGAGGGATCTGAAGGGGTAAGGGCCACCCTCCCACATGGGTTCTGACACCATTTAAATGGTGGTGTCTGCCTAGCTGGGTACCACGCACTCCTTTCCCTTTCAGATACAGTCTTTTAGCCCCTTTCGATTTAATATATTTGTTTCTGAAATTTTTTGATTTATGGGTGTTTATGCCTTTGTGTTTTTGAATTACGGATTTGAATTCATGCTAGATCTGCATGATCAAGCCTTGTATATATGCTGCCTCTGTGTCCAACTCTTTGGGTTTGCCTTTGCCTCCCCTATGTACAACACCATTTGAAGCACTGTCGATCAATATGGATGTTGACAGATTGTTTGATATAGCATATAAGGCTTTGTTAGTTGTTGTAGAGATTGATTGATCATCAAATTTTGGTTTCTCAATTAGAAGCTTTTGCGCACATGAACAAAAGCTTCAATACCATGGTCAAGTTTTCCATAATTGGATTAGTGTCCACTTTGTAAGAGTTTGCTCTTATAGATCGTATTGTTGCCGATGTTTAGCCCAACATGTAGAGATGCACAAGGACCACCATAAAAGTATTCCTGTTGGATAACCTCAATATTTGGTGTGGTTAACATGTCAGCATCATTAGGCTTTTAAGTTTTAGCCCTCCACATTCTTTGAAATAGCTGGCCACCCTCAATGCAGTGTTAATATGGGCCTTTCGTCCTGCAGTTAGGGTATTTGGATATTAATCTGATTTATATTATGGCTAGTGTGGTGTCAAAATCAACCAAATAATGAGATTAGTGACCAGACCAATCTTGACCAAAAAAAAGAGACCAGACCAAAAATCAACAAGGAAGATTAGTGATATTTCTATGTCATTTAGTGACACCCTTGTTTCTAATGGTGAGCATCATTAAGTTGTTACATCATATTGTCACAATCATAAAGAAAACCTCATCATATATAGGAACATTTAAATAGGCTCTCATGATTGTTAGTAGATTGATTAGAGGCTGGTGGTACGCATCAATTTTGTGTACTTTCCTGTGTGCTTTTGGATTCCATTATCAACTTTAATCACGGAGACAGATGAATGGTAAGAAAAACTTATGCATAGATTTTGTTTTTTTAAAACATAACACGTTAGATAAAGAGAAAAATGCATCATTCGTGCACGAACTCTACCATTTTTCCCAAATTGATACACAAATTAATTTTCATATCACATTGGTCCATTATTTCAAGTTTGCGGCCCAACTTGGTCCATTCCGTCACGTTTGGCCCATTTGGTCATTAAAATCCATCATGTGCGCTTTTATTAGGGCAAATTGGAATATTCATCCCCCAAGGCAAGCCTTCCCTCTTGTCCTAACCTCTGGCGCCATTTCTCTTGCCCTAACCTCTGGTGCCATTGCTCTTGTCTTTTCCTACCAAAATGTTCCCTCTCTTTTCTCCCTCCTTTATCTCTCTTTTCTGAAAATAACTTGCGTGTCCCTGTGATAGGGACAGGCTGGTGTCACGGCAGAGAGAGAAAGAGAGAAGAAGGAGATGAGAGAGAGAAAGGGAGTGAGAGAAGAGAGAGAGTTAATAAGAAGAAGGTGGGAATGCCACCTCTCCCAATCTTAGTGATAGGGAAGTTTCTCTCCTCTTTTCTTCTATTTAAGCCATGATTTAGGGTTAGAGGAGAATTTCCAGACCAGGAAAATCCACCATAGTTCTTATACCATGTCATCCAACTCATCACCTTTAGCCCATAGCCAATACTATGATTGCGGAAGGCTTATGGTAATAAGAACAAGTTGGACCGATTTTAATCCAGGAAGAAGATTTGAGGCAAGCTTAATACCAAAGATAAGGAAGCATCAGTAATGGGCTTTGTACAAACACAATTCCAGTGTTGTTTTTCTTTGTTTTCCTGATTGTGAATGTGATTAATGAAATGGCTCTTGAAAATTACAGCAAAATGGAGGGTGTGACTATTGCCATTGGTTGGACCCTCCTATGTGCCAACACTCTAGGCAAGTGATTTCAGGTTTGCTCCGAATGATCGATCCATTGGAAGTGGAAATAGGATTGTATTGCAAAAGGAATAAGAGGCTATACCTATATTTGATTATGTCATGTGTTTTTTTTGTTGTGGTGCGGGTGTTGAAATAGGTTTAAGTTTGTTTGGGGTGGTCCTCAATAACTCATTTGCATAGCAATTGAGCCTTTCATTCTGTTCTTTAAAGAATCCTTCATTAATTTTAGCAGCCTTCCTCTTTGCTTTGTAGACCTTCATCCTTGACACATTAACACCAAAATCTTTTTTTTCACTTGGTTCTGAAATTTGGGTAAAGACCAATCTGGATCATCTCTCAGTCTCTCACCATACTTAGTAGCCACCCAATTGTAGTCAGCATGCTTGAGATTTGCATTTGAGGTACACTTATGCTCTAACTGAAGTTTCTTGATAACCCATGTATCAGAACCTCCTTGCATGGGGTTGCACCTAACTTTGAAAGGACATCCAGGACTTCCAATACACTTTGCATTCAATATGATGACATCCTTCTTAACAAACTTCAATTTCATGGAATTAAGAATCCCTCCTTTATGAAGCTAATACAATCAGCCTTACTAAGGAATTGATCTCCAATCTCCATAACATGATTTTTCAAATCTGTTCTTTGTTGAAGACTTTGAACTTTGAGAGTTTTCTTCTCGGCTTCTTTCCCTCTTCGTCACCATCAGATGACTCACTCAGGCTTTCTAGATGATCAGATTCATTATAATCATCTGAAACATCCTCTGCATTATTGGTTGCATTCATAGGATCTACCTCAGGCTCAACATTTGTAGCAAAAACATTATCATCATCATCTTCAGAGAACAAATAATCACTATCATTAAAGTTCTCATCATTTGAATCAGGTGAACCATCATCTTTCTCTTCATCACCTCAACATTTTCTTCTTGCTCAGCCCATTAGTTTTCCCAGAACCATTAACTTATGGTAGTGCATTCGTACCTTGCTCAACAGTAGCTTGATCATCAATAGCTTGGTCATCACCAGAAGCTTGGCTCTTTCTGGTTGTATTCTCTACCATTGAAGCCTGGCTCAGTAGTAGGTTGAGAGTATCCACATCATCAATTCCCAACTCATACTTTGGCCCATGCAAACTAGGCCACACAAGTGAAGACTGGCTCTCAGTCTCATTCCTAGGTGAAGTCCTATGTATATTATTAGATGGACTCTCATTCTCAACAATTTTTGGTCCATGTTGCATATTCATTGGACTCTATGGTCTTTCCTGCTCATTTCTTCTTGTAACTGGGCCTTTGTACCATACAATAGCAACATTGCACTTTGGCCTCTCAGCCACCATTCTAAGAACCACATTATCATGATCAATATACACTACCCCTTGTGGCCCATCCATGTTATGGACCTTGTAGTAAATGCTCATCTTAGCAGGCTCAATTCTTTTCTTATTTACATCATATCCTAACTCTTCACCAATTTTCATAAGATCTAGCAGTTATAGAAGATCAACATTTAGGTAATCTAGGTAGCACACACTCCCGCCTTGATAAACCCAATCCACAATGTCACCCCCATGGTGAATCTCAAGTGTAAGTCAATCACCTGCAAACATTACCAACAAACTCATGTTGTAAGTTTCCTATTTTAAACATTACCAATAAACAGCATATCAAATTGACCATAACCCTTAGCCATTTTATTTACCTATTGTGCATGGGTAATATGCATATAGTAAATACAATAGCTACACCTAGTGTTTTAGAAACCTATAGGCACAATTATTTAACAACGACATCATTAACTGACAACCTTCAATATTCAACTACCATTGCCTTCCCTAAACCCATATGTTCAAAAACTAAATAAAATGATAGCGTGCTCACAGTCAAGATTCTCATCGATAGCAACCAAGATAAAAACCCAACATGGAGGACCACAAAATAGTAAAAGAAAACCCTAAACTGCAGGTGCACTGACAATGCCAAACCAATGTAAAACAAAAATGCCTTTCCACAACAAATCTCCCTTTCCACAAAATAATCTTAGCATCCAAACGAACAAAAGAAATTAAAAATGCCTACTAAAAATTATGTTGAGTGCTCAATTTACATCATTTTTACATACTAACTCTCTAACTTAGAGTGCAAGAACTTGACATTTCTGTGTGTTTTTGTTTGTTTTGGTCTTTTGTAGGTAATTTGGAGCAAAGACGAGAAAAGAAGTTAGAAGAGTTAATTTTAGACCTTTTCTAGTCAAACTAGAAAAAGAGGAGAAATCCTAGTCAAACCACGAAAGTTGTAATCCTAGTCAAAAGAGGATTCCCAGTCACACATGAAAATATCAATCTTGGAGGAAAATAAATTATTATTGTCCAAGGTCAGAAATAAGAAATCTTAGTTGGAGCAGGAAATCCTAGTCAGATTAGGAAACTTAATCCTAGTAGGAAAATGAGTCATAATATTGGGATTTGGGAATCATGATGGGCAATATGGTCAAAGTTATAATCCAAGTTGAAAGAGGAATTTCAGTTCCACAAGGAATCCTAGTGAGACTAGGAGAAGTGAAGTCAAAGTTAACACTCAAGTCAACAAGTCAAAAGTTCTAAAAGCTTCTCAGAAGACGAAGTACAAAATAAGCAAAAGGTGAAGTTGGCCTTGCATTGGGCCTAGGTTGAGCATGAATTCCAAAGGGGGGGGGTGCAAATTGAGCTTTAGACACTTATCCCACATTGAAAAATTAGTAAAACTTCAGCCTCAAAGCTCCCTATAAATAAGACCTCACCCCTCACATATGAAAAAATGCTCTTTCTCTTTCTCTCTCTCTCTCTCTCTCTCTCTCTCTCTCTCCCTTTATTCTCTCTCTTTTCACACAGGCAACTAGCCTCTCTCTATTTCCTTAGTTTTGCCAAAACCCTAGAAGAAGAAGAAGATAGTCTTGTCGCAAGTTGAAGCCTTCTTCCAAGTGGAGCCGCCTCTGATCCTTGCCTCCCAAGCTACTGCATCTCCTTCTCCTCTTCTTCCTTTGGTTTTCTTAGTTTTAATCATGTTTTGTTTAGTTTATTATCTAGTGATGTGTAGCTAAACTTCTAGCTAGGGCTAGAATGAAGCCCTTGTTATGTTATTTACTTCTACTATGGATGATTGAGTTTGTAATTACATAACATATTAATAAATCTTGGATTACTGTTTAAATTGATTCTATTTGTATTACATCTTTGATTGATCGCCTTACGTTGCATGCATCTAGATTATGTTTTAAAATTAAATAGACCTTTAAGTTGATAATTTCAATTGGCCTGCAACGAGTGGGTATCCTAAGAACATATTCATGAGAAAAGTGGTCATAGATGCTCATAGGTTACACTAAGGGTGGGTCTATGCTCTATGTGTTTGTCGTTCTCACAAAACTTAATAACTCTTGCATGGTTAACAGTTCTAAGGTACGCTCAAGTAAGCTCTTAGGGAACATGTATAGTTAACTGACTAAGGACGCCTGATAAGCTCTTAGTTATGTGTTAGGAAAACAATTATTAAAAAGGGAATAGTCAAAGCCTTTTGGTAGACAAACTTTATTAACATGTTTTGTTCATTAATTGCTTGTGTCCATGGTATTGGTAGATGGCATGAAAGTGGTGGATTCCAATCCCTAGTGTTTCTTTATTACTGTTTCCTTTCTAATTAATTATGGTTGCTATTCTAAGTTGTTTATTACTTTATTGTTTAGTTTTAGAGATAACAAATAATCCAAACTCCCTTGATTGTGTGTGTGAGTTAGTGTTATATTTAGCTAGACTTAATTGCTTTAGTAAGCATAACATCAATACAATTCCTTGAGGGATTGACCTCATATTTGCAAACTTTGCTACTCTGCGATTCGTGCATTTGAGAGTTAACTTAGAGCTAGAAAAAGGATAAATAAATTTGCTCTAGGAAAACAACAACAAATTACCTAAATGAAAAGGTAAAAATAATTAATCACTCACAATCTCACACTTAATGTATGTAGGAGTATCCCCATTTGTTCGAAATTTCATCGCCATTTGCAGGAAGCACTAGCTACAAGAAATTCGGGATTAGACAACGAAACAATACGCAACGCCTTAAAATTTGTTGCCTATTACAAGAATAGGCAACAAAGTTTTTACATGCGCAACGATCGTGTACTTGATCTAGAATAATTAATAGGCAACGATGTTTTGGTTGCAGAGTATGAGAATAGGAAAGGAGATAAAAAGGGGGTTGGCTATAATTTGGGGGGAAGGATGCAAGAAGTTTCACAACGATGAGGTCGTTGGCTATTGTTTTTGAGTGGTTGGCTATTTATTTGGAGGGAAATTTTGGCGCTATAATGAATATAAAATAGGCAATGACTAAAAGTGTCGTTGCCTAAAGTAGATTTGTTTAGGCAACGAATGTTCTAGTGTTTAGGCAACAAAGTAGATTTGTTTTCTAAAAATTTTGGCAACCACTACTCTATAATAGGCAACGAACATGAACGCAATGTTGAAAAAATATAAGGCAATGACTTCAGAACAATAGGCAATGACTTGGTTATTGTATACTGTGGGGATTGGCAAGGAACTAATTAGGGCGTTGCCTATTAGTACAAGAGAAAAAGGCACAAAGTTTAGCAACAATGAGGTTGTTGCCTATTATTTTTCAAATGGTTGCCAATTCATATGTGGGGGATTTTTGGCGTTATAATTAATATAAAATGGACCGTTATTGGCATTGCATATGAGTAGATATAGGCAATAAACTTCCCAATATAAGAAACAAATTAAACTGAACACATTGATTTTTGACCCTTATAAGGCAATAATCTTATGAACGACGATTGTTGATTAATAAAAAAAAAACTTTTGGAGTCGAATTGTTTTTCTTTCTTTGTACATTTATCTAGATAGCGAGAGTTCATGCAGATGATATAAATATATTACTACTTAATGAAAATCAAGACAAAATAAGGAAGGGGAAAATCCCCTGCACATTTCTAAGTGCAATGCAATGGAGACTTTGACATGCTGATCTGTTTAAAAAGGGATTCAGCTCCAGTACTTCATTCTAAGTTTGTGTCTTTGGAAGGCTATGTCTAACCATGCTGCTGTTATAAGCCAATTGCCCACATGTTGTTGCTATAAGCCCTACATGACATTACAAGTAGACAATTATTTTAATTTACAAGCTATTCTATTACTTCTGTAATCTGATGCTCAAGTCAGCAGAGAAGAATTTCAAATTTGGATTCTCATAAAAACAACATGATATAAAATTAGAATTATCAAATTGCAATAGCAATGAGGTACACAACCTGGAGAATCATCTTCAAAGCTCATGCATTAGTGCAAATAAATGTTCTAGAATTGGTTCTTTTCTTTTGCTCATGAAATTTCTGGCTCTCTCTAATGGCAAACACCCTATGGGAGGAACCCCAGTTAGGGATATCTTTCTGAATTTAAGACTGTAAAGTTCTTTGATGAAATTTGCAAAAAGTTCAACAAGGAAATCCTCATATTGTTGGACAGTGAATTGCATTCGTCGCCAGGGAAACATGTAGTAGTTCTTGAGGAAGTCATTTGTTCCTAAACTTATCAAATATAAAGCCTCTCTAAAAATTATGTTTGCCTTACCATGCCCCAGATAGGCTCTCAATTTGCTCTGGTACTGCTTGTAGTACTCCACTTCCCTCCACAGAGATATCACATTCTACATGGAGACAAGTAACAATATATATACATAAATATGTTAGTTTTTGTACATGCAAAGTATGAACATGAAAGGGAATTTTTACATCAAACCATTTGAGTCATGCTACATTACCTGTTTGCACGACTTACATTGTCATAAAAAGAATATAACAAGTACATAAGGCCAATATGAATGGTTAGACAAACCCAAGTACATAAGGCCAATATATATATATATATATATAGGAATGAGAGAAAAGGGATTTCACATTGTATCATTAAAATGTGCATATATGCACAAGTATAATAAAGAGGCCGGCTATACATAGGAGACTTACAAGTACATTAGAAGTGGCATTGTCATAGCCAGTTCGAGCAGAAGCAAAGCAAACCCCAGAGGCAGAAATGGTTGGTTTGAGCCCAAAAGCCTTGGAAATGAAATCTGGAAGAACACAGCCGTTGGAGAACCTTCCTATGGGCTGACCACCAACAAATAAAATTAGAACTTTGAAATAAACATATAATGACTTTAATTTTGGGGACCTTACCAAATTTTTATTCTAAATCACTAAATAAGTCAACATTAACACTCTCATCCTCATCTCTGAATTGTATTCCAGCCTCTTCTATATCATCATTAATGAAGTCATCAATATCATTAGATTTGCTATTTTCCGCATCAACCAAATTGCATCAATAGTTTCATGTTCACCATCATGTCTACACAAAAATGCACCAGAATTGTCGTTGTCGTCATCATAATCATAATTATCATCATTGAAATCGTTATCAAGCTCATCACTAGCATCATCATCCTCTTTCTCGGGCACATTACACAAGTGTCTATTTTCAATCCTCTGAATAACTTTCCATCCAGGGCCCAACACTGGATTGTCTACATAAAACACTCTTCTCCTCACTTGGTAGCTCACCACTGCCTCATGCAGCCGCCCACTCAGGGTCTTGCAATCCACATACTTTCGGTTGGGTCTAGTTCTGATACAATTCTGTAACGGCCCGAACCTCGAGCCCATAAAAACACTGAAACATCAAATATTTAAACATGTTTTCTCTTTCTTTTGAGCCATGCACACTAACATAAGTAAAAACAATTTTTCTAAAAACATTAAAACAAAACCAATGTCTTAGATAAATTAATAAAATCTCTTTGAATCTCATTGCTTCCTCAACTTACTTAATCTGCAACACAACGACAACCACACTGCACCATATTCATGGTACACCGGGTCATTCAAACAAACAACTTGGTAAGCTTACTAGAGCTCATATGAGTGAAATGATGTAATAATTAACCTTAATAAATAATCACATGACGTCAATATACATTTCCTCAATTATCACAATCCACAATCCACAATCCACAATATATTCATAATAAAATCAATGCATAATAAATAATCCTCACATGCCAATAATTCAACAGATAATCAATTAACTAAATCCGACAAACTTAAATATCCTAAATATCAACATCAATAATTCTCATGGCATCTCAATAATCTCCAATTAATCATTTAACCTCAAAATCCTCATTAAATTACTTAAACTCAATGTCATTGGAACCAACACAAATGTGTGGACTCTTGTAGAAAGACCAGCCAACACAAATGTCATTGGAACCAAATGGATCTTCAAAAATAAATCTGATGAATTTGGAAATGTAGTTAGAAACAAGGCTAGGCTTGTTGCTCAAGGGTACTCTCAATTAGAGGGTATTGATTTTGATGAGACTTTTGCACCCGTTGCTAGACTTGAGTCCGTTAGGTTACTTTGTGCCATTGCATGTCATCTTAAGTTCAAATTGTATCAAATGGATGTTAAAACGGCATTTTTAAATGGTTACTTGAATGAGGAAGTTTTTGTGGAACAACCAAAAGGTTTTGAGGATCCTCACATGATAGATGGTGTTTATAAATTGAGGAAAGCCTTGTATGGGCTGAAGCAAGCTCCAAGAGCTTGGTATGAGAGACTCTCTCATCACTTGTTGTCCAATGGGTATCAAAGAGGGTCGGTTGACAAGACCCTATTTGTAAAAAGGTTAAAAAATGATGTCTTGATTGCTCAAGTTTATGTGGATGATATTGTCTGGTTCAACTTCAAATTTTCATGTTAAGAGATTCATTGATGTAATGTCTAATGAATTTGAAATGAGTTTAGTTGGTGAAATAAATTTCTTTTTAGGCCTGCAAGTCAAGCAAGTAGATAGTGGGATATTTATCTCCCAATCTAAGTATGCTAGAAACTTGGTCAAAAAGTTTGGGCTTGAGTCTTCCAAAGTGGCTACTACTCCAATGAGTAAAAAAGTTTCAAACTTCATAGGGATCCAAGTGGTAAGCAAGTGGACCAAACCTTGTATAGAAGCATGATAGGAAGTCTCCTCTACCTCACAGCTAGTAGACCGGACATATCGTTTGCGGTAGGAGTGTGTGCTAGGTTCCAAAGTCATCCCAAAGAATCTCATTTGTTTGCAACAAAAAGGATCATCAAATATGTAAGTGGGACTCTTGACTATGGGTTGTGGTATACCCATGATACCAACACTAAATTGGTTGGATTTAGTGACTCTGATTGGGCTTGGTGTAGTGATGATTTGAAGAGCACCTCGGGTGGTGCTTTCTATGTTGGGAATAACTTAGTGTCTTGGCATAGCAAGAAGCAGAATTCTGTCTCTTTGTCGACTGCTGAAGCTGAATACATATCAGCAGGGAGTTGTTGTACACAACTCATTTGGATGAGACAAATGTTAACCGATTATGGAATTGATGAGAAAACCTTTCTTATCTATTGTGATAACATGACTGCTATAGATATCTCCAAGAACCCGGTGCAACATACTCGAACCAAGCATATTGACATAAGACATCATTTCATTCGAGATCTTGTGGAGAGTGAAACTCTTACTTTGACTTTTGTTCCTTCCGAACAGCAACTTGCAGACATCTTTACAAAGGCTTTAGAGAATCCAAAGCACATTAGTCTTCGGAAGTCAATTGGCATTTGTACACATGCATGATTCTTTGTAGTAAATGTGCTTCGTTGTTTAAGTTTCCTTTCTTTGGTTTAAGTAGTTTCGTTTTTTTTAACAACCATTTTGAAAGGTCTTAACATTGCTTGTCGCACTCTCTTTGATATTCAAAAAGGTTCTTGCATCACATGTGTTATATCAATAAGCATAATCCTTTATTCTTGTCCAATGTTAGCTTTGAGATCTCTTTCTATTTAACACTTTGTCATGGTCAATCAAACTTGTTAAATACTTTTCAAAGACAATTTGTTTGAGGATGCAATTTAGCTCTTCAATATAATTTCTCATTTGTGACCCATCTTCAGCTAAACTTTCCTCATTTGAACAAATGTGCACCATACAAAATAACAAAAAAAAAAAAAAGGAAGTGTGACCAAAGAAGTCACAGCCCTAGGGAGAAATAAGGTGTTTTTTATGGTGTTCTAGGGTAAAGAGTCGCAAAATTGGACCAAAACATTGCACTTAACTTGGGATGTGCCTAAACAAAACAAATGAAAATAATTTTCTCATAGCCATTGTCATGAGTTGAAAAACTTTGCTTTCAAGATTTGTTCCCAAATTAGAAATTCTCTTGAGTGGTCAAATTCTATTCTCTTTTTGTGGATGAAACTTATTCAACCTCTTTGGTTGTCTTTGACATTGTTTTTCCATCTAGAACAAGTCTTGAATGCTAGCATTGACCTCCCTATTTCCCAAATATGCTTATTTTCTTGCACAAAATTTTGCAATTTTCATTTTCCATATCTATTAGAGTGTTGACATTGGTGGTTAATTCTTTTTTCAATTGTGTTTGTTGTTTTGTCAAAAATAAAATCCCTGAAGCACATCTAACTCGTAGATTTTTCTTGTGTGTCATTGCTTCCAACTCTTCCAGGATTCCTCTATCTTTTCGTCAAATTCCATGACTGCTTTATGTCTCAGTTCTGTTCTGTACGAACTTTGTCAATTTTGACTGGTCTGCAGTCGTCACATATAGTCATTTTAACACGACTATTCAGCTCTTTGGGTTACTGTTCATTACAGGGCATTTCAATCTTTTTGCATGCCTATTTTCTTCTCTAGCTGCCCCTCATATTATATGTTTATATTCTGCAAGCCCGGTACAGAGATGCTGCTACTGTTGCTGCCGGTTATCAGTCCTAGGGGGAGTTCGAATTTAGGGGGAGTTAGAACTTAGGGGGAGTTAGTCTTTTGTAGAAGTTACTTTTTAAGCATGTATTTTTTTCTCTTGCATATTTCTCCATCTTTATGTGCTCTTTAACTTCACTCCTATTTTTAAGCATGTATGTATTTTTGTCTTTCCATGACAAAAAGTGGGAGAATGTATTTGATTGCTTGCTGTTTTTAAACTGCATCGGTGGCTGTACTATCATATTCTGTGTTGTGCAAGTACTTATTCTTGCAGGTACATTATAACATAGTGTTGGGCTGAGTGTTGAGAGTCTTGTGAGGTGAATGGGTTGATGTTTTGTCAAGGAAAGCCAAAGAGGGAGATTGTTAGTTTCTAGGATTTGTTATATTGGCTATTTTCCTTGTCAAAACCATTGTATTTATTTTTATTTAATCACTCACAAGCTCTAGGCGAGATTAAGGACAAGATCAGTTGTATTGAAGAAGTCAAGAATGAACAAAGACTCAAGGTATACTGCACTTCATTCATTTCATGAAAATAACAGTTTTTGTCTATTTGACTAGTCATTCACTGAACATAAAGAACAATGTTCTTCACGTACAGTGGTTGATACTTACGTCACAGTCACTACAGTGGGGCCATTTCGGGTTTTACTTTTAAAGCCCATTTCATTGAAAGCCCATTTTCTGTTTTTTTACTAAACATGCATGTGCATTGCACATGGCTTGGTTCCCCCACTGTATCAATCAGATCTGATTGGATCTTAGTCATTCACGCCACACACTTACACACACATCAGTACTATTCATCATCTTCTCCATTTTTCTGATTTTTGCAAAATAAAGCAATATTGGTTTTTACAGCTCATCATTCCTATCCTTAGTAATACTAGGATACCCTCTAGGACAAAAGGAATATGCTCCTCATTCGTCTCTTGTGGACAGCCATTGATTGGCTTCCACGTGGCTCGGACAAACATGAAAGTTGCGTGTGTGTGTACGGGTATATGTTGTATTCTGTTCAGATCTTTTTGGGTGTGTCCATGAGCATTTCAAGTGGGTATTTTCGGTGGTTTTATGCCTGGGTATTTTTTAGGTTGAGTGCTCATCTTTTATCAAGTTAGAAAATGTTTTTATTTTCAAAATCAAAATGATTTTCTGAACTTGTTTGTTCCATCTAAAAATCTGAATGGGCTTGAGTGTTTAAATCTTTTCATATATTTTTCAAACACATTCATTTTAGATTTTAGTGGAAGGATTCTATATCAACCTCTTCATGCCTCTTGCTTGAGAAGGTTGATTTTCTTTTTTAAAGAATCCAAAATTTGCATATCATGTTCATACATTGATGAATCTGCTGGGCTTGGTGTGAATTGGTGCCATGGGTTGATGAGCTTAGAGTTGGAGCTGCCTTCTTCATGAATGACCAATTGCATTGCTTATGGAAGTTGCACAAAGGGGTAAGAAGCTGCCACTAAGTTCAGGACATCTTGTGTACAAAGGGTAAGAGCTTGTGTACTGTATGCTCCCTTTGTCTTGAACCTCCTCTATAGTGGATTGCCCGGTCAGCTGAAAAAGACCCGCAGTTTTTACCCTTTGTGGTTTTTTTGGGTGAACATCTTGTGTGCATTTGTCTCCATTTTTGTGTTGTTATGCTTACTGACTCACTCAACTTTTAAACACAAATCTGTACTGTAGCTATATGCTTGAAATTGATATATGTCTTATAGAACTGTCTAGCTAATCACACACCAGTGTAGTTGTGGATAACACTGGGATGCCTGCTGTGATGGGTCCTCTGAGTGTATAGGATGTCACTTGATCCTTTGGTGTGTTTGATTTGTGTTGTTTACAAAAGTGATTTTTGGTTTTAGAAGTCAATCTGGAGTTTCATATTTTAATTACTGAATCGTCTGAGTTGTGTCTGTTTGACTAGTTCCTGAATGATCACATAAATCAAAAATTGGGGTCCGATCATATGCTCCCTTTGGATTGAACCTCCTCTATAGTGGATTGCCCGGTCAGCTGAAAAAGACCCGCAGTTTTTACCCTTTGTGGTTTTTCTGGGTGAACATCTTGTGTGCATTCGTCTCCATTTTTGTGTTGTTATGCTTACTGACTCACTCAACTTTTAAACACAAATCTGTACTGTAGCTATATGCTTGAAATTGATATATGTCTTATAGAACTGTCTAGCTAATCACACACCACTGTAGTTGTGGATAACACTGGGATGCCTGCTGTGATGGGTACTCTGAGTGTATAGGATGTCACTTGATCCTTTGGTGTGTTTGATTTGTGTTGTTTACAAAAGTGATTTTTGGTTTTAGAAGTCAATCTGGAGTTTCATATTTTAATTACTGAATCGTCTGAGTTGTGTCTGTTTGACTAGTTCCTGAATGATCACATAAATCAAAAATTGGGGTCCGATCACTGAAAGTGAAATTAATCAAGTTTATTAAGTGATTAGATCACCTAATACAAACTTTCATTATCCTACCTCAAGTGTAAGGTTGTTAAGTTTTAGTATAAAAATGGAAGTAAGGGATTGTCATACCCAAGAGATTGGATTAAGATTTCAACCATAAGCTAGATTAATTTTAGGATTATAAAAGTAACAAACAACCTACTTACTATGCAAAGCCTAGACTAAGCATAATGATATGTGCAAATGTATAGTGTTGAGTTATTGTTTGGTTGATTGATAACAAGTGACACTAAAATTAAAGACAAGCTAATATAAATGGAAAGCAAACAAATTCAAGTACAAGTTTAAATTGATGATGATATGGGATTTGGAGTTGTTAGGGGTTCACACTAACCCTCTCATGTAACAAACAATGCAATTAGTGATTATGCCAAATTAGATAAATTAGATTCCCTCCTAACCCCAGATCAAGGTAAATTAGGGCACATCCTCTTTCATGTTATCAACTATCCCAACCAAGGTGATAGGTAACTACCTAAGATTAATGTCATAGCCAACCCTCGGTGCATAAAGTTCAAAGGATGATAAATGCAAGTAATTAAAACAATTCAACCAAGGTGTTTTTAAATCATCATGTTCTTATGCAACAAGCTTTAGAAACTAAAGGTTACCAATCTCCAATTTCTACATGACAATATTTCTCATATGCACAGGTGGTAAATTCACACATACAAGTCGTGATCTTTAAATTAGCATAAGAGCATATATATCCAAAAGAACATTTATATCACAAATCACAAAGTCATTACATAGTTGGGATAGGGCTACATCTCTAGCTCCAAATCAAGAAACTACTCACTAGCCAAAATTACAAACAACATCACAAATTGAAACATAAATAGAAACAAGAGGGAAAAGAGAAAACTCTAAATGTTGAAGCCAAGCTCCCCAGGGGTGTCACTCCTCCAAGGATGCCCAAAATAGCTTCTTATCCCAAGTGTTTCCAAGCTACTCTTACAATAATGGTGGTGAATATAGTAGATGGGTGTTGTGATGCTGTTTGGATTTTTGGAGATGAAAAGTTGATGGAGGGAAGATGGAGAAAAGAAATGATGAAGAGAGATGAGAAAAAGCTAGGGTTTTGGAAGATGGAAGATGAGATAATGGAATAAATGATGGAATTAATGAGTGAAATTAGAGAGGATGAAGAGGGGAGCTCGAAATTGAGAGAGTCTTTTATGGTTTGGGTGAGTTGTTATGTCTAAAATATATGGCTAGGATTAAAAGGAAATGAATGGATAAGTTTGGTTAATTCAAAAATGAGAATATTTCATCTTATCCCTCAATGGATGATCATTAAAGGATGTTGAGATATGTACATGTTCTCTTTGCCTCATTTAGAGCCTTCACATTGTGGTACGTTTCTGAATTTTGCTTAGAATGGGCGAACAAAGGGGAAGGAAAAAGAGCATGTGATAGGCAATTACCCAAAATGGAAAGATGCCTTGGGACCACTTTATCCTTTTGCTGACAGAATTTTTGAGCTGATTTTGGAGAGCAATTTGGAGGCCTTAAACAACTTAGAAATTTACGTTTTATATATCAATATAAAACCCTGAATGTCTTCTTTCTAACCATATATTATATGCCTCAATCCAAGCTCGGACCAAAAAGTTATGCCCCACACAATGCAGCTGACTCAGTTCTCCTCGGGTGCAGTTTTGGGCTGACTTTGACATTCAAAATGAACACTTTAGAAGTCTTCAAATGTCACGAAATTTAACCTGTAATAACTTCAAGGTGTTAGGTTCTATCTCCAATTGAATTCACGTCAAAATCTATTAAGGAGAATAAATGGTGAAATTTCTCATTTTATTGCTCGGAAGCCAAAAAGACAAACTAAATAAAATTTAAAGCTTTTAATTAAATGAACTCATAAGCACTAAGTAAGAGAAATATAAAAAGATGTGAATTTATGAACATATTAAATACCCCCAAACTTAGGTTTTGCTCGTTCTCGAGCAAACAAAACACACAATAAAAAAAAAAACAAAAAAAAACAAGATAGGGCTATGAATTTCATAAGCACAAAATATTATCCAGCTAGATTTTTCTCTAGTGCTAATAAAAAGACATAAAACACATGTTTGACTGAGTGTGTGCACTATAAACCATATATCAATTCAATGCATTAACAAGATATGCAATTCAAACTTGGATAACCAAACACTCATTTGAATGCTCTCTATTTTCACACAATTTGTGTTTAAGGGTTAGTGTATGCAATCAATGTAATGTTGTCCATATGCCTCCAATGTAACCAAACACTCTGATTTACGCGTGCTTCGTATCTACGTTCTTGTGGGCTTGAGACCTATCCAACGGGCCCAAAGTTAAAAACGAAAGCCAATTAAAAACAAAAGTCAACTTTGAGTCAAGTCCAATTTAAAACGAAAATTAAAAATTTGCCTAAAACCTTTTTATTTCTCAAATAAATTTCCAAAATAATCAAAATAAAATCTTTGAAAAATACGGGGTCTCATTGACATGCTCATGCGTAACTTGGATAAATGACTCATTCCCATTTAAATATTTATCACTAACACGATTTGTATTACGTATCCACTGCCGATCCATGATGTCTGTTTTCATATTACACGACAATTAGAAAAAAATTTGTCACCCTTCTTCGTCTCTTTATGGCTCCGGTAAGGTACATATCCCATTCGAGGATGCACATATACATCGTGGTTGTCGGCTCTCACGACGTGGTTTCAATCTGTGAAAATTTCGGCAGTATCTCCCTATGGTTTTCCAAGTGCACGACGTATATATTAAAAACAAATATCTAGTATGTACTCGAAGAATACATATGGAGATATTGCCGAAATTTTTCCAGATCGAAACCACGTCACGTGAACCGCTAACCACAACACATAATTCTACACTCCCAAACTGTCCATGGGTAATTTGGACAATTCAAGAATCATATTGGAGCACAGTCACGTCCAGTGTCCATGCACGCATCCAACAGACTCTCGAATGGGTGTAAGGTGAATTTAAGTTAAATGTACAAAGTTATCCACTGATAATTTCGCACATGCGCTCCGTGCCACATAACCTAACCCAGTACTCGAGTAGTGATGGACTACGTTATCAGGAATTTTGTAATTACAACTAAATTAAATTTAACATACAAATTAAACTATAATTAATCTAACAATATATATAAAAGCATACAAACTAACTAATAAATTTTAGCAATTAAAAACATACAAACTAACTAATCAATTTTATAATTAATTTTAACATACAAACTAATTAACTAATAAATTTTAACAATTAAATATGAAACATTAAATACTAAATCATACAACAACTTAACTAAAAAATAGATTAAACACATACCTCACCGAAAATGCACAAAGATGCAACGTACTACCCTTCATTGAAAATGCAACGCTAGTCTTCACCAAAAAAACCAAATCATTTATAAATATTAGCCCAAATGTAACGACCCGACCCAAACTTTCACTAGAAATTTAAATTTTTATTTAACTATGTTTTAAAGAGATTTTTTTTAAAGAGAGTTGAATCGCATTTTAAAGATTATGAGATTTATTTGGAAAATAAAAAGGGTTTTGATTTAAATATTTATTTTTGTTTTAATTTAAGCTTGACCAAAAGTTGACTTTTAAAATAAATGGGTTTTCGACTTTGACCTTGGGTCCGTTAGATAGGTTTCGATCCCCCGAGTTCATAGACACGTAGCACGCTTCGATCCGAGTTATGGTTTGGAAGATATGGGCGTGTGAAGCGAGGGGCAATTTCGTAAAATGGATAAATTGGGTTTAAAAAAATCTGATTTTTTTTGAACTTTCTCTCTCTCTCTAGAACCTTCTCTCCCTTTCTATTTATCACCCCTGCACTCTCTCTCTCTCTCACACTCTCGGTTTTCCTCTCTCCCGCACCCTCCCATGCGCCCACCAGCCCCAGCCACCTCACTCACCATCACCGGCCACCTCTGGCCAGCCTCTGGCTCCGGCGAGCTTCCCCCAGGCGCCGACCACCCCTCCGGCCTCCTCTCTCCCCGAGTTCTCTCTCTCCTTCGCGTCTCTCTCGCTCTCCCCCTTCTCGGCGCGCGACACCACCAGGCCGGACCGTCCTCTCCGGCGAGTTTCCCGACCAGCCCAGGCCACCGGCGAGCCTTCCCGACGCCGACCACCGCTCCCGGCCATTCCTCCAGCCAGCCCAGCCTAGCCTCTGCACGCAAGTCCGGTTTGGAGAAACACCCAGAAATTTGCCGCACCTTCCTCCATCAATTTCAATCAATCCCCTGCACTAATCAACTCGAATTTAGGCGAGACGACCGTGGTTCGTGACGATCCGGCGGAGGATCGAAGCTAGGGCTATCACTGTGAGTGGACTTTTGTTTTAAAAACATTTTATTTACTTTATGATTGAATTTATTTGCTTATTCTGAGTTTTAATTGAGTATGGTTTGAGTTTAAATAATTTGGGGTTGAATTTGTTATAAATGATTATGATTTTCAAGTATACATTTCCGTTAGTTTGATTTTAAGTCTTAATACATGATTTTCATATGAGGTTGATGAATTAAGTTGGTTTTAAGAGTCGAGAGAAAGATGCGATTTCAAACTTGTTTTAAACAAGAATTTATTGGAAATTGATTTTCAAAGTTTTGAGAAAGCCTTGAGTTGATGGCAAAAGGTGTGAGAATCTCATTGAGACTTTTCATTTTTAAGAAATTATTTTGCGTGGCATTGAGATATTAAAAATGGTTTTCAAACCACCTTTGCAGTACCCTCCAGGTTTCAGATATAATAGGTCTTTGGGACCCATCACGATGCACATATAGGCTTTGGGCCGTGTGTCGGGATGCTTCGCCCTTTGGGGGCTGCTCTGCGTGCACGTATGACCAGGATTGCCTGCACGTGCTGATTTATTCACACGTGTGTATGGCCAGGATATTGCCTGCACGTGTTGGATTTACTCCACGCGTGTGTATGGCCAGGATTATTCAGGGTATATAGCATGGTGGAAAATGAAATTGGTATTTTCAAGAGATTAAATATGGATTTCAAGTGAGAAATATCTTTCGAGTTTTATTATGATTTTGATAAATTAAATGATTGGCTTTTGAGAAAAGTGTTTTGAGTTATCTTTACTTTGACTCTCATTAGTTTTATAACTCTCTTAAAGTTTGGAAATGATTTTAAAACTGGGGGATTTCAAACAGTAACGAGAGGTTTTAGAGTTAATGTGGTTTTGAAGGACTTTGTGAAACAAGAAGTTTACTTTTATTTTCGTTTTCATTAAACTGTCCACTCACTGAGTTTTGTCTCACGGTTTTCTTGTTTATCTTTAATTGTTTCCCCCAGGTAGTAGCTTCGGTGGAGGTCGAGCCAATAACGTCGAGGCATTTGCGTCCATATCCTTACTCGAACCCTGTAGGCGTTATTCTAGCTTTGTAAAAGGGTTTTCTATTTTTAAAATGTTGGGTCCGAGACCCTATTTTGGTTGTGGTAGAGGTGGCTGCTGTCTTAGAAGTGCTTTTTAACAGGTTTGAAATTTCTGGGTTAGTCCATTTTCAGGGGAGATTCTGCCGAATTTTCGGTAGGATTTTCCCTGATTTTGGATTCCCGCATGACATCTCCGGGTTCCAGGGTGGAATCCGAGGGCGGTCCTGTCACCAAAACCAATCAAAATTTAGATTTCACAACCAAATTAACCACCAAATAAATAAAATCTAAAAAATAAATTATTACCACAAAAAATCAAAAAATCCATAACACATTAATACAAAATCCACAATTTGCAAATCCACAATAAATGCAAACTTCTCAATTCTACAAATGCGAAATCCACAATATTAGAAAAAAAAAAAAAAAGAATCAACAAAAAATAATTAAAATAAAAGAAAATGAAAAAAAATACCCTTGATGCGTGAGAGAGAAATTTGGGATTTCTAGGTTTCGGGGGTGCTGGGAGAGGCTGGGAGGGGTGGGTTTTGGGTACGATTTGGCCGGAGCAAGGGACTGGGAGGGTTCGGGTTTCGAGTGAGTAAGGGGCTGGGAGGGGCTGGGGTGGGTTTTGGTCTGAGATGGAGCTGGGAGGGGCTGGGTTTCGAGTGAGTAAGGGGCTGGGTAGGTTTTGGGATGAAAGGGAGGAGGGATGGAGAGGGGGTCGGAGATCGAGAGATCGAGATATGAGGGGAGAGATCGAGAGTGTGAGGGAGGAGGATCGGCGAGCTAGAAGGAGTTTGGGCGTTGAGAGATTTGAGAGTGAATGACTGATTAGTGACAGAGGAGGAATAAAAATCACGCGAAAGCAACTTTAGGCGAGGAATAGTGAATTTTGTCTCCTAAAGATGCTTTGGGCGATGAAATCGTGTTCGTCGCCCAAATGTTATCAACTTTTGGGCTTCATTTTTGCCCGCCAAAATTTTAGATATTCGTCGCCTAAACACATTTTTATTAGAGAACCTCAGTCGTTCATACGTTCGAGCTCTAATACCTAACTTCTATATCTCCAATTGACCTAATTTTTTGGAAGGATTATCTTTGAGTGGGAAATTAATAAATGAACGGTTCGGATCATTGAAAACACAATTGAGATATGAGGCTCTATGTATAAATGAACAATTTATACACTTGAAGAATAAAATTCTATTAACTCTTTCGTTGAAACCTTGTCGTTTCAATAATTGTGAAGACCACAACGTGATTATAACGATCAGAGCCATTCATCATCTATGTTCATACTCAAATATCATCCTTGCAAAAAATTGGCTCAATCAGAGTTTATATACATGTTCAATTATCATTATAAAAACCACATCGTTCATACACCCTAAACGGTAAACCTAACTTCTACATCTCCGATTGAGATAATTTTTTGTATGGATGATCTTTGAGTGAGGGTTTAGCTAATGATCAGTTCGAATCGTTAAAAACACGATAGAAATGTAAGCTTCTACATATAAATATACTTGAATAGTATAATTCTATTAACTTTGTCAATTCAATAATTGTAAAGACTACAACGCGATCAACAATCAGAGCCATTCATTTTATTCGTTTATACTTAAAGATCATGTCTGCGAAAAATTAGCCAAATTGGAATCCATCTACTCGTTCCATTATTATTATAAAAGTCACGATCGTTCATAAGTTCGAGCATCGTTACCTAACTTCTACATCTCTGATTGATCTAATTTTTTACAGGGATAATCTTTTAGTGGGGAATTAAAAAATAAATGGTTTGGATCGTTGGAAACATGATCGCATCGTATGCTATTTACATAAAAAAATTGTACACATTAAAAAGGAAAAGTGACTTTTGGTGACGAAAATGTTCCTCGCCCAAACTCGCCCAAAGTATCTTTGGGCAAGGAACAGTTTCATTGCTCAAAGTAGCTTTGGGTGAGGAATTTCAAATTTCCTCGCTCAAAGAGGTTTTGGGTGACGAAAATTTTAGTTCCTCGCCTAAAGTATGGACCAACCCCATTTTTTAGTGTAATTTGAGGCGACAAATATTTTCATTGCCCAAAGTATTTTAAGGCGACAAACGTCGTATTCGTCGCCCAAAATTTCTTTGGGCGAGGAAAATATTTGTCACCCAAAGTATGTTTAGGCGACGAATTTGCGTTCACTTTGGGTGACAAGTTTGCGTTCGTCTCCCAATGTTTCGTAGCCCAAATATAATTTTCTTATAGTGTCTACCACACATCAATGTTGTCCTTCCGTTGTATTCAGTCAAAATTGCCATAAAAAATTATCTTGTGCAGTGCACGTAACTTTTTAAATAGGGGCAAATTTTTCTTCACACGTCCCAAAACTGTGACGCTCTGAAACTGACCACGTCACAGCAGCACCCGTTCTAGAAATCCCGAAAATATAATACTTATATCACTAAGTATCACATTCTCAAGTTTCTTAAAACGAAATAAGTGTTTTAAAATTTCGTCTAAGTTGGATCAGAGCATAGAAATTACAGCAGAATGTATTTCTGAATAATATCTCGAAGTATTATAAATAAACAGAAATATAAAGCCAACCTGTGAGGGTCATGAGTTTCAAATACAAATAACTCTACTAAAGCATTAAGTAGATATTCATAAAATAATTAGTAGAGATATCCAAACTCATTTCCAAAGTGATTCGGCAATTAGTAAAGTAGTGCCAAAAAGACTGGAAGTCTGGAATCTGCAGGAATAAAACACCGATAGCAAAATATGGGAGACACCACAACTGATCCAAAGGAAGGATCTAAACCAGATAGACAGGAAGCTGAAGCTGAAACTGAAACTGAAACTAAAAAGATACAGATGCCACGCCACTGACGTTAGTTCAAGTCATCGTTCATTGGAAAATCTGCACTCATAATAGTATAGTAGGGAGTAAGCATCATATACGATCATTACTTCCCCTCAGGGAGATCGTAGGTTAGGTTTGAAAAAAGATAATAAAGGTATAATATATATATATGATTTGAATGAAAGGAAAACCAAGGTGAAATAATGCAACACAGTATAATATCCACAACAATAATCAATGAGTAAAACTTTTACATACTTTCAGACATCTTTTGTGAAAATCTGACACGTGTGTCAAGTTAAGAATACTTACTTGCCGACCGAACACATAATCGCCAACTACCCATATCGGAATCCAATCACCATTTATATGGTAGTAAGAGTATCTAATCCTGGTGAATACCACGTAGGCTAGTTGTCACACCCTAGAATGGGGTCTAGCACTTTGGGCATGTGGCAACGCCACATTGATCTTCAAACTTGACA
The DNA here is from genome assembly GCA_003254865.1 of Dryas drummondii. Taxonomy (NCBI): domain Eukaryota; kingdom Viridiplantae; phylum Streptophyta; class Magnoliopsida; order Rosales; family Rosaceae; genus Dryas; species Dryas drummondii. The sequence continues at coordinate 176,643 of QANW01005989.1, read as the reverse complement.
TACTCTCACTAAACCCTAAGTAAGAACATGCCAAGAACGAAAGATTAATGTAAAGCTTTAAATCAAAAACAAACTTATGATGAGTGTGCAATTAGCATCACTTTATGATACTAACTTCCTAACCTAGAGTGTGGGAACTTGATATTTTATGTATTTTTAGTTTGTTTTTGTGTTTGTAGGATTAAATGAGAAAATGAGAGAAAATGAGCTTAAAAGACCAATTTTGGAGGTTTTCCTAGTCAAATTAGGAAATGAGGAAAAATCATGGTCACACCAGGAAAGGTGCAATCCTAGTTGAATAAGGATTCCTGATCACAGTAGGAAAAGTCATTCTTGGGGAAGTAGAAATTACCATTGCCAGAAGTCATAAATAAGAAGTCCTAGTTGGAGCAGGAAATCCTGATTGAACTAGGAAATTTAATCCTAGTTGGAAAAAGAGTCCTAACCATGTTAGGAGACATCAAGGGCATTATGGTAAAAAGGGAAAAAATGGGAAAAACAATCTTGAGGGAACCTTCTAGAAGGATCTGGAATCTAGAAGGAATCTTTAGAGAATCTCAGACAGAATCTTTTGGAAAATCTTTTTGGTCAAAGTTGACTTTTGGTAAAAGGTCAAAGTCAAAGATCAATCGTGCCACATCATCACATGACATGGACTACATATGCAGCCCAGGCACTATGGGCCATGTGCATAACCCTAGCCCAAAGGACCAAGGCCATGCAACTATTGCAAGCCCAATTGGAGGAAGCCCAAGATTGTGCCATTCCAAGAGAGCCCAAGCCTATGCCGCACACTCACTCAACTGATCCAAGGCCCAATGAATGAATCCTTCATGCTCAAGGGAAATCTTATAAGATTTAGTCAAAGATCATAGGGAATCCTAGTTGAAGAAAAAGTCAAAACCCTAGAAAATGAACACTAAATTTCGAAAGTGATTCCGTATTTCTACAGAGAGAATCAGATGTCATGCCATATATGGTTGGAAAGCTACGAATGTTAGCTTGGTAGACAATTTTACGGATTTCGATTCTGAGTTTTCTAACTTAAGATATGGTCATTTTAGTGAAGATAGCGCAGTAGTTCCGAGAGCTGAAAAGAAGTTACGTCCAAAAAGAGCCCAAATCAGCCCAAGGCCCATTCTTGGCTGAAAATTATAAGTCTCGATATGNGCCCAAATCAGCCCAAGGCCCATTCTTGGCTGAAAATTATAAGTCTCTATATGCAAGGAAAGTGTCAATCCCACATTGAAAAGGAGAGGAAAGCTTCAGCCCCCTTCACTCTATAAATACATCTTTATAACACAAAGAGAGTATTCCTTCTGACAAGTTCTGAAACCCTAGCCTCTTTCTCTCTCTCTTTTATTTTCTTGCTGCAGCCACCTCTCTCTCTTCTCTTTTATTTTGTGCCGAAGCCTTTGGGAAGGAGAAGGACCTTGTAGCCACGCCACCACCTTGTGCCACCACCTTGCAACCACGCTACCACCTTGTGCCACCTTGCTGCTGCCACCTTGAGTCATCACGTCGTCGCCTCCACCTTGCTGCCGTGTCTTGCTCTCTTCTTTCCCTTTTTATTTCTCTAATTTTAATTATGTTTTATTTGATTGTGAATTTATTTATGTGTAGCTAAACATCTAGCTAGGGCTAGGATGAAGCCCTAGTTATGCTATTCAGTTTTGCTATGGATTGTTGAATTTTTATTTATATTACATGTTGATAAATCTTGGATCTCTGTTATATTTGAATCTATTTGTTGTGCATCTTTGATTGATCACCTTAGGTTGCATGCATCTAGAATTTGTTATGAAATTAAATAAGCTCAAAAGGATGATAATTTAAATTGGTAACAAGTGAATATCATAAGAAAATATTCATGAGAAAAGAGGTCATAGATGGCATAGGGTACATTAATTTGGATCTATGCTCTATGTAGTGTTTGTCGTTCTTACAGATCTTAATAAATCTCACATGGTTAACATGCGCCTAGGGAATGCCTAACAAAGCTCTTAGGACACGTGTAGATAACTAACTTTGGAAGCTTAATAGGCTCTTTGTTATGCAAAAGAAGAATGATTGCTCGGAGGGGAATAACCAAAGCCTTTTGGTAGACAAACTTTATTGACATGTATGTTATTTGATTGTTCATATCCATAGAAAAGTGAATAGTATGCTTGTGGTGGATTCTGATCCCTAGTGCTTCTTTATTATTATTTCCATTCAAATCAATTCTGTTTGCTATTTAGTTGCTTTTCATATAGTTGTTTTGTTTTAGTTCTCTAAATCAATCCAAACCCCCCTATTGCGTGTGTGAGTTAGTGTAGATTTAATTGAATTGAATTGAATCAGTAATTGTGACATAATACAATTCCTTGAGGGATCGACCATGTATTTGCAAGCTTTGCTACTCTGCGATTCGTGCACTTGCGAGTTAACCTAGAGTTGTTAAAAAGGTTTAATATAATTTTTCTAGGAAAACAACAAGTTTTTGGCGCCGTTGCCGGGAAATTGTTATTGGTGTTAATTACTAGTTTAATTACTTTTAATTGAGTTTTTTATTTTTCTGTTTATATCTTGGTCTATTACTAATTCTCTTGTTTTTAAGGTACAATGGAATCAAGTTCAAAGACCACTCTGTTAAAACAAGAGAAGGAAGCCAAGGAGAAAGTGGTGTTGATTGCTACTGAACTCAAACGACCATTGAGTTATTTTTCTTCTTCAACATTGCTTGAGCAGCCCACGTGTATAGCCTACTCTCAAGTGGAAGCTGAACAATTTGAGATCTCAAGTGGGACAATCAAACTCCTACCAACCTTTCATGGTCAAGAGGGCAAGGATCCTTATTTGCACATCAAGGAATTCCATGTGATATGCGAGATTGGCAAGCTGCGAGGATTAAGTGATGAGCAAAGGAAGTTAAGGTTATTTCCTTTCTCTCTTAAAGATAAAGCTAAAACTTGGTTATATTCTCTGCAAGTTGGTTCTATTAGAACATGGAAAGATTGACAGATAAGTTTCTTTTGAGGTTCTATCCAGCTAGTAAAACTATCACTGTGAAGAAGCAGATATGGGGATTCACACAAGCTGAAGATGAAGTTTTTCATGAAAGTTGGGATATATAGGTACCTAGAGCTTTTGAATTCTTGTCCACACCACGGTTTTGCTCCATGGATGCAAATTGACTACTTTTATGAGGGTTTATTGGAACAAGATTGCGCTATGGTGGATATGTCTAGTAGAATGGCTTTGAAAGAGAAAACATTTTAGGATGCATGGGCGCTATTTGAGACATTAGCATTGAATTCTCAATAATGGAATAGGAAGAAGAAAATGGAAAAGAAATCAGCTATGGAAGTTGAGATGGCTGAACTTAAGCAAATGATGCAGATGATGGCAATTCAGGTTTCAAAGTTATCACAAGAGGAGTCGTGCAATGAGGTTCAAGTTAGGCTGAATACACCACCTCCTATGGAACAGAGAAGTACTTATTTGGAAGACATGATTGCTGCATTGGCTCAGAGTATAACTTCTATGTCCAATGATACAAGGTCTTTTATGGACAAGACGGAGGAGCAGATGAGTGCCATAACAAGAGCCATATCAAGTTTGGAAGCCCAACTAGAACAAGTGACTTCAACTTTGGACAAAGTGGTAAAGGGTGTACCAATTCATGATGAACTTGAAGCAATTACTACTTTGAGAAGTGGAAGGGTTGTTAATAACAAAGTGGGCACTACTCGAGTTGGAAAGAATGATGATCAAGATGATGAGGAGATCGAGATATTATAGCCTAAACAAGTTCAGAAGTATAAGGTGGATAAGGAAAAGATCATGCAAGAGGAGGAAGAGGAAAGAAAGAAGCAAGATAAGCCCACAGCCACTTAAGCTAGCAAGCAGGCCGTGACTCCTCAACCAATTCCGAGAGCTCCATTACCTTTTCCTCATCGCAAAAGGAATTTAGGAAAGAAGGATCAAGAAAAGGAAATTTTGGAAATGTTTAAAAAGGTGGAGATTAACATTTCGTTGCTTGATGCCATTCAACAAATTCCTAAGTATGCCAAGTTTTTGAAGGAGTTATGCACTCATAAGAGGAAATTCAAAGAGCATGAGCAAGTGGCTTTAAGTGAAGAAGTGAGTGATGTTTTGTTAAGGAAGCTGCCACCCAAGTTGAAGGATCCAGGTAGCTTTACAATTCTGTGTTTGGTCGAGAATCACAAATTTGAGAAAGCATTGTTAAATCTTGGAGCAAGCATTAATTTGATGCCATATTCAGTTTTTGAGCAATTGAGTTTAGGAGAACTCAAACCCACTAGTGTTACACTTCAATTGGCAGACCGTTCAGTGAAAGTTCCGAAAGGTATAGTTGAGGATGTATTGGTTCGGGTTGCCGATTTGATTATGCCAGCTGACTTCATTATTCTGGAGATGGAGGATATCCCAACTAAAGGAAGTGAGTTGCCAATCATATTGGGAAGACCGTTCATGGCCACAGCAAACACTAAGATTGATGTGAGTACTGGGAAGTTGACAATGCCTGTGCTTGGTGAAACTGTTGAGTTCGATGTGTTTGGTGCTATGAGATATCCACGTGAGGAGGATGATTGTCTAAGAATTGACTATATGGATTCACTACTTCAAGAGGTCACGAAGGCAAGTTTAGTAGAAGAGTCGTTGGAAGTTGCATTAGGGGAGTCTGATTCTACGTGTCAAATGGTGGAAAATGTGCACTCACTATTTGAAGGGAGTTCAACAAAAAAAGGCAGATGGTCCAACCAGTTTGAAACGTTGGTCTCTACTAATCCAAAATCACTACCTTCCATTGAGTAGGCACCTAAGTTTGAACTGAAGCCACTCCCGGAGCACTTGAAATACGCATTTTTGGGAAAACACGAGACCTTGCCAGTTATTATTGCATCTAATCTGAGCACAAGCGAAGAAAAGAGACTATTGGCCATTCTGAAAGAAAATCGGTTAGCATTGGGATGGACCATAGCCGATATAAAGGGGATCTCTCCAACAGTGTGTATGCATCGAATCTTGCTTGAGGAGGAGTCTAAGCCTACCCGTGATGCTCAAAGGAGATTGAATCCAACGCTTAAGGAAGTGGTGCGCAATGAGGTAATCAAGTTATTGGATGTTGGCATCATTTATCCTATTAGTGATTCAAAATGGGTTAGTCCTGTTCATGTGGTTCCAAAGAAAAGTGGAATCACAGTTGTGAAAAATGATGAGAATGAGTTGGTTCCCCAAAGAACAAAGACTGGTTGGCGAGTATGTATTGATTATAAGAAGTTCAACACCGCAACAAGAAAGGATCATTTCCCTTTGCCGTTTATTGATCAGATGTTGGAAAGGTTGGCCGGCTATAATCACTACTGTTTCTTGGATGCGTACAATGGATACAATCAGATTGTTATTGCACCAGAAGATCAGGAGAAGACGACTTTTACATGTCCTTTTGGCACATTTGCATATAGAAGGATGCCGTTCGGACTGTGCAATGCACCGGCCACATTTTAGAGATGTATGATGTCTATCTTCTCAGACATGGTGGAGCGGATCATCGAGGTAGTTATGGATGATTTTTCTGTTTTTGGTTCTTCTTTTGATACATGCCTTAGTAATCTATCTCTAGTATTGAAAAGATGCCAAGAGGCCAATTTAGTGCTTAATTGGGAGAAGTGTCATTTTATGGTGCAACAAGGGATAGTCCTTGGCCATGTTGTCTCTAAGGATGGTATTCATGTTGTCTCTAATAAGGCCTTGACCCTACTCACATCAGCTCCTATCATTATGCCACCCAATTGGAATTTGTCATTTGAGCTCATGTGTGATGCAAGTGATTATGCAGTTGGTGCTGTTTTGGGTCAAAGAGTGAACAAGTTGCCGCATGTGATCTACTACTCGAGCCGAACTCTGAATGACGCTCAGTTGAATTATTCGACTACTGAAAATGAGTTACTTGCTATGATTTTTGCTTTGGAAAAGTTTTGAAGCTATTTGATTGGTTCAAAGATCATCATCTACACTGATCATGCAGCTCTGAAATATTTGCTGAACAAGAAGAATGCAAAGCCAAGATTGATTAGATGGACTCTGTTGCTACAGGAATTCGATATTGAGATTAAGGACAAGAAAGGGTGTGAAAATGTGATAGCAGATCATTTGAGTAGAATAGTCAATGAAAAGCAAACTGAAGAGGACACATTGCCTTTGAGAGAATCATTTCCAGATGAGCAACTTTTTGCTATTCTTACAACTCCTTGGTATGCGGACATAGCAAACTATTTGGCAAGTGGAGTGCTTCCTGAAGATTTGACATATAATCAAAGGAAGAAGTTTTTGAGTGATACAAAGAAGTATGTGTGTGATGATCCTTATTTGTTCCAATATGGAGCTGATCAATTGATTAGGAGATGCGTGCCGGAATTGGAGCAAAAGAGCATAATTGAAATGTGCCATACTCGAGAATGTGGAGGACATGGAGGAGGAAAGAAGACAGCTTACAAAATTCTTCAATCAGGGTTCTTCTGGCCTTCTATTTTTCATGATTGCCATCAGTTTTACCTTACATATGTGCGATGTCAAAGAATGGGAAACATCTCCGCTAGGAATCAGATGCCACTTAATGTCATTTTGGAAGTCGAAATTTTCGATGTTTGGGGCATAGATTTTATGGGACCATTCCCTTCATCTTTTGGATATGAGTATATCTTGGTTGGAGTGGATTATGTATCTAAATGGGTGGAAGCTATTGCATGTAGAACTAATGATGCTCGGGTGGTTACCAATTTTCTCAAGACCAACATCTTTGCGCGTTTTGGCACCCCAAGGGCAATCATTAGTGATGGAGGATCCCATTTTTGCAATAAATTGTTTGAGGTATTGATGAAGAAATATGGGATTAGGCACAAAGTAGCTACTTCATACCATCCACAAACAAGTGGGCAAGTGGAAATTTCGAATCGTGAGATTAAGTTCATTCTAGAAAGAACGGTGAATGCTAATAGGAAGGATTGGTCGACAAAGTTGAGTGACGCTTTATGGGCTTATCGTACAGCTTACAAGACGCCCATTGGTATGTCCCCATTTCGGTTGGTGTATGGGAAAGCTTGTCATCTACCGGTTGAGCTTGAGCACAAGGCTTATTGGGCAATAAAGAAGTTCAATTATGATTTGAAATCAGCTGGGGACCAACGAAAATTGCAACTTAATGAATTGGAAGAAATGCGACATTTCGCATATGAGAATGCTAAGTTGTACAAAGAAAGGACAAAAGCTCTATCACGATAAGAAGTTGGTGCCAAAGGAGTTTTGCATTGGTATGAAAGTGTTGCTTTACAATACTCGATTGCGTCTCTTTCTTGGCAAGCTACGTTCTAGGTGGCATGGCCCTTTTGAGGTTCTCCAAGTATTCCCATATGGCGCTGTCGAGATTAAGAATCCTAAAGATGGAACAATGTTTAGAGTCAATGGTCATCGCCTTAAGCCTTTTATCGAGACTGACTTCGATCCACAAGAGGAGACTGTGACTTTTAAGTGAAGTTGGGCATGTCTGGCTGAAGACATGAAACTTAGCGCTTCTTGGGAGGCAGCCCAAGTGTTCAAAGGGAAGAAGGACGAAAGTATGGCTATGGAGTCAAGATGATGTTTCATTTCACGGCATGGCCAGGGAAGTCCTAAAACCCTATCTTTGTTTATTTAGTTAGTTGTGTTTTCTTTATTTTAGCTTTTGTGCATTTCATATTCACATTTTTAAAACATTGAGGACAATGTTTCTTTTAAGTTTGGGGGTGGGGAATGCAACGCATTTTTATTTTTGTTTAGTTAGTGTGTTTGTCCTTAGTTTTTAAGTTTTTTTTTTTAAAAAAAAAAGAAAAAAAAAAGTTTTGAGGGTATCAAACCCACATTAAAAGGCATCTATCCTTAAGATTTCATCCACCGTAGTGATGGATTTCAATCTTTAGAAGTGTGCAACAGTGTTTTAACAACAAAGTCTTTGAGTCTTTTTGTTTGTTTTAGTCTTAAGTCCCCAACTAATTGATTTGATTGTGTATAGTTGTTATGAGCATAGTTAGCCTGTATATATAGTATGTATTCTTCTTTTTCTAGTATTGCTTCATAACATGCTTTACAACTCTATGAATTTGGGCTTTGTTTTCATGAACTTAAGTGATGATTTGCATGACTAGAGATGCATATACTTGATAGAGTAGACTTATATGACCTAAGTGAGCTTTTGAGTCTTGTACTTCAATTTTTGAGTGTTAATAGTACTCTAATCTTTTCTTGTCATATAAAGTCGTTGTGATCTCATTACTCCTTCTTTTGATTAAGTACTTGGAATACAATTGTGAATCAATAAACTAGAACTTCTTTTTTATTCTGTACAAAGCATGGATATAACTACATGAATCTTAGGAGATGATACTAGGCCTTATGTGTTTTTAACCCATAGCCTAAAGCCTACCTTATGTTATAACCCTAGTCAAACATTTTGAGCCTAATGACCTTTTCTTTGTTTACCCCTATACCAAACCCTAAGTTTGGGGGAGTTTTACTCCTCTACCCGTTTACCTTACCTATGGTTTTGCAATGAGTTTGTGAATTAGGAGGTTGAAAAGAAATATCTATGCATAGCTTGATACAAAAGAAAATGAATTGGGCTTAAAGTGTGTATGCCGTACCCTTAAAAAAAAACAAAAAAAAAGAGAAAAAAAAAAAAGGGACGACTACAAAAGATTGAAGTAGAAAGGTGTTCAAATTCGAGCCATGAGTGCAAATTATACAAGGAATACCTCCATTGTTTTCTCTATGCAAACCCATAGTCTTAAACCCTTTGTTATCCATTTCGTTTCAATACCATATCCTAACCTAAGCCTCTATTACAACCCTTATGGAAGCCCTACTTGATCTTGGGAGAATTGTGGTTCATTATGTGGAGATTAGATAAAAGGGAAGCCTATGGTTATTGATTCTATTCCAAGTATTTTAATTCCCTCTCTTGAGATTAGTGCTTTTGTTTCAATGTGCCTTTCTTTCATGATTAATATGTGAGCTTTTTGTATTTGTTACATATTATCTCTCACATATATTTGAGTGCACATGTCAACCCAATCTCTGAGCACTTTATTATTGAGGGTATGTCATTGTGAGAATTGGTGTTGATACTATTTAGTATATGCTGATTTAGTCTTGTTTGTCTAACACTTGAGTTTGTGTCAAGGATGGTCTATACGTTCAATGGAGGAGTGAGGTATGTTAATTGAAGCATTATTAGAAGTTGAACAATAAATTCTATATGTACCTTGCTTGACTATGCTATTGATGGCTATACTCATGAATTCATGTGTTGGGATGTTTTGAGTCTGTCTTGAGTCTTTTCTTTGTTCTTTTTGCTTGAGTACTAGCAAAATCTAAATTTGGGGGTGTGATGAGTTTGCAATTTGCATCACTTTATGATACTAACTTTCTAACCTAGAGTGTGGAAACTTGATATTTTATGTATTTTTAGTTTGTTTTTGTGTTTGTAGGATTAAATGAGCAAATGAGAGGAAATGAGCTTAAAAGACCAATTTTGGAGGTTTTCCTAATCAAACTAAGAAATGAGGAAAAATCCTGGTCACACCAGGAAAGGTGCAATCCTAGTCGAATAAGGATTCCTGATCGCATCAGGAAAAGTCATTCTTGGGGAAGAAGAAATTACCATTGCCAGAAGTCATAAATAAGAAGTCCTAGTTGGAGCAGGAAATCCTGATTGAACTAGGAAACTTAATCCTAGTTGGAAAAAGAGTCGTAACCATGTTAGGAGACATCAAGGGCATTATGGTAAAAAGGGAAAAAATGGGAAAAAGAATCTTGAGGGAACCTTCTAGAAGGATCTAGAATCTAGAAGGAATCTTTGGAGAATCTCAAACAGAATCTTTTGGAGAATCTTTTTTGTCAAGGTTGACTTTTGGTCAATGGTCAACCGTGCCACATTATCACATGACATGGACTACATATGCAGCCCAGGCACTATGGGCCATGCGCATAACCCTAGCCCAAAGGACCAAGGCCATGCACTTATTGCAAGCCCAATTGGAGGAAGCCCAAGATTGTGCCATTCCAAGAGAGCCCAAGCCTATGCTGCACACTCACTCAGCTGATCCAAGGCCTAGTGAAGGAATCCTTCATGCTCAAGGGAAATCTTATAACATTCAGTCAAAGATCACAAGGAATTCTAGTTGAAGAAAAAGTCAAAACCCTGGAAAATGAACACTAAATTTCGACAGTGATTCTGTATTTCTACAGAGCGAATCAGATGTCATGCCATATATGGTTGGAAAGCTACGGATGTTAGCTTCGCAGGGAATTTTACAGATTTCGATTCCGAGTTTTCTAACTCAAGATATGGTCATTTTAGTGAAGGTAGCACAGCAGTTCCGCGAGCTGAAAAGAAATTACGCCAAAAAAGAGCCCAAATCAGCCCAAGGCCCATGCTTGGCCGAAAATTATAAGTCTTGATGTGCAAGAAAAGTGTCAATCCCACATTGAAAAGGAGAGGAAAGCTTCAGCCCCCTTCGCTCTATAAATACATCTTTATAACACAAAGAGAGTATTCCTTCTGAGAAGTACTGAAACCCCAGCCNCTCTCTCTCTCTCTCTCTCTCTCTCTCTCTCTCTCTCTCTCTCTCTCTCTCTCTCTCTCTCTCTCTCTCTTTTATTTTCTTGTTGCAGCCATCTCTCTCTCTTCTCTTTTATTTTGTGTCGAAGCCTTTGGGAAGGAGAAGGACCTTGCAGCCATGCCACCACCTTGCAGCCACACTACCACCTTGTGCCACCTTGCCGTTGCCGTGGATTGCTCTCTTCTTTCCCTTTTTATTTCCCTAATTTTAATTATGTTTTATTTGATTGTGAATTTATTTATGTGTAGCTAAACATCTAGCTAGGGCTAGGATGAAGCCCTAGTTATGCTATTCAGTTTTGCTATGGATTGTTGAATTTTTATTTATATTACATGTTGATAAATCTTGGATCTCTGTTATATTTGAATCTATTTGTTGTGCATCTTTGATTGATCACCTTAGGTTGCATGCATCTAGAATTTGTTATGAAATTAAATAAGCTCAAAAGGATGATAATTTCAATTGGTAACAAGTGAATATCATAAGAAAATATTCATGAGAAAAGAGGTCATAAATGGCATAGGGTACATTAATTTGGATCTATGCTCTATGTAGTTAGGGATGGCAACGGGGCGGGGCGGGGCCGGGGGTGCCACCCCCATCCCCCGCCCCCGAAATTTTTTGAATCCCCGAATCCGCCCCAAATCCCCGGCTATGTAAACGGGGATTCCCCGTCCCCGACCCCGCCGGGGAGTAGCTTCCCCGAACCCGCCCCGAATCCCCCACCTATGTAAAGAGAGATCGCAGAGAGAGGATGGTGAGTGGCAAACGGCGACGGCGACCAGAGGAGATCGAAGAGAGAGGACGGCAAACGGCGACGGCGAGAGGGCGAGACAGAGAGGCGACTGGCGAGACTCGGGGTTGCGAGACAGAGGGGCGAGATGGTGGCGACAGAGCGGCGAGACAGAGATGGTGGCGAGAGGGCGAGACAGAGAGGGCGAGACAAAGAGTGCGAGACAGAGAGGGCGAGACAGAGAGTGCGAGACAGAGGGACGACTGGCGAGAGTGCGAGACGAGCGGCTCGATGGTGGAGACTGGCGAGATGGTGGCAACTGGCGAGATGGTGGCGACTTGGCGAGAGGGCGGCACGACTGCGAGAGAGACGCAGTGACTGAGAGAGATAGAGAGTTAGAGAGTAGAGACTGAGAGTGAGGGTCTGAGAGATTAGATATTTAGATCACAGTGTTTTTTTTGTTTTTTTGTTTAGGGTTTGGTGTATTAGGGTTTGGAAGTTTGGGAATTGGGGTTTTAAAACATATATATAAATATATAATTTAACAAACATACATTTATATATGTTAATACATTTAACAAAAATACATATTAATACCCTAAACATATATATTTGTTAATTTACTTAAAAAATAATTTAACAAATATATGTTTTTTCATTTATATAAAGCTTAGGGTTTAGGTTATTAATTTTATGATCTAAATTATGTATAAATATATAAATTGGAAGAATAAGGTTAGGGTTTAGGGTTTAGGTTATTAATTTTATTATCTAAATTGTATATAAATATAGGGTTTAGGATTAATAAGTTTAGGGTTTAGGGTTTATGGGGTTTAGGTTTTTAGGGTATAGGGTTTAGAGTTTTATTATCTAGATTGGAATAATAAGTTTAGGGTTTAGGCTGTATGGGGTTTAGGCTTTTAGGGTATAGGGTTTAGAGTTTTATTATCTAGATTGGAATAATAAGTTTAGGGTTTAGGCTGTATGGGGTTTAGGCTTTTAGGGTATAGGGTTTAGAGTTTTATTATCTAGATTGGAATAATAAGTTTAGGGTTTAGGCTGTATGGGGTTTAGGCTTTTAGGGTATAGGGTTTAGAGTTTTATTATCTAGATTGGAATAATAAGTTTAGGGTTTAGGCTGTATGGGGTTTAGGCTTTTAGGGTATAGGGTTTAGAGTTTTATTATCTAGATTGGAATAATAAGTTTAGGGTTTAGGCTGTATGGGGTTTAGGCTTTTAGGGTATAGGGTTTAGA
>QANW01005989.1:134290-161396 GCA_003254865.1 Dryas drummondii | reverse complement strand
TTCTTTATTTATTATTATTTCCATTCAAATCAATTTTGTTTGCTATTTAGTTGCTTTTCATATAATTGTTTTGTTTTAGTTCTCTAAATCCAAACCCCCNTAACCAAAGCCTTTTGGTAGACAAACTTTATTGACATGTATGTTATTTGATTGTTCATATCCATAGTAAAGTGAATAGTATGCTTGTGGTGGATTCTGATCCCTAGTGCTTCTTTATTATTATTTCCATTCAAATCAATTTTGTTTGCTATTTAGTTGCTTTTCATATAATTGTTTTGTTTTAGTTCTCTAAATCAATCCAAACCCCCCTATTGCGTATGTGAGTTAGTGTAGATTTAATTGAATTTAATTGAATCAGTAATTGTGACATTAATACAATTCCTTGAGGGATTGACCTCGTATTTGCAAGCTTTACTACTCTGCGATTCGTGCACTTGTGAGTTAACCTAGAGTTGTTAAAAAGGTTTAATATAATTGCTCTAGGAAAACAACAACAACTTATTGCAAATAGTGGGGAATTTTTTTCATTTTTAATAACAAATAATCAAAGTGTAAACGAAATGGAAGCTTTGTGTAAATGGTGAGCTTTTGGTTATTCACTTTAAAAGATAAATCAATTTTCAAGTATAGAGACAGACCCTTTGTTTTGAAATCATTGAGCAAAACATCATATAAGAAATCGAAATCCATTTGAAAGTGAAAACTTTATTTTAAATTCTATTTTTGGTGTAAACATATCAACATTTCAAGGTATCAAATAATAGGTAAGTGATTGAGCTATTCTAATCCTTAAATGATTAATTTCAAGATTTGTCAACTAAAATATAAAAAGATAGATGGTAAAGGAAATAGTAACAAACTTGTTCATAATTGGATCTTCTTCCTCATCACTCAAGTGTTCAGATGTAGGTGGTGTTGGTAAGCTATCCCTTGGTGAATTCTCTCTACTTCCAAATCTTCATCCTTCATTATTTGAAATGTCTATGAAACTGACCATTCTTTTGTCCTAAAAGTTTTTTGCAACTTAACAAACTGTGTAGGGGTGAGTATCACCAAAATAGCTGATCACACACTCAATTAGCCCAACAAAAACTCAATCTTTGAAAAAGCAACAAAAAATTGGCAGATTTTTAGGGAAACTTTGAAAATGCATAACTCACTCAACACATATGAGATTTGCATGATTATTAATTTGAACGAAAGGTGTACATGTCTAGTTTCATGTTGAAAAACTGTTTTGCAATTTTCTATCTTGAATGGTACATAATTCAATTTTTAGCATAAAAGGTTAGAAAATGTGAAAATAGCCAAATAAGACCAAATTGTGAGACTCTTGGATTTTTCTTTAGATGCACTTAACCCTATCCATTTAACAGGGTTCTAAGGTATTGAAAATTAGACTTAGAGGGTAGGGTGAAGGTTCTTACTAGTTGTTGCTGAGTTTTCCAAAAGGAAATGCAGGCTGCAAACGCCTTCTCTTTTGGGTTTCCTCTTCTTTTCTTCTTGTTCTCTCTCTTTTTTTCTAGAACTCAAAATTAATGTAAGGGGTTTGTCTGAGTAAGGGTTGGTTTTATAAAAGGATGTTTGTTTCTGTTGGAGGAAAACTGAAGGGTCACTTCCTTTCTTGCATGGGAAAGGTTTCTGACAAGGATCTTGGGCTGTTTGTCAGGGCTTTTAATTTTCCAAAAGGCTTCTAATAGGCTGGCCAATCCGTTAAGGCATTTCTAATTGAGTGTTTAGTTTAAGGGTCTAGGCTTAACAGCGCAATAACCAAACAAAAGGCTTTCCTTTATGCTAAATCATTTAATTAATTAAAGCCATCATTACACTTTATCTTGTTTTCTTTCCCTTTAATCTAAAAATACGTACACCCTACCTCCAGCCCTAGTCATGATCACCATGTCATGAAATAACCATCATTTTTATCTCTTGCTCTAATAACCTAGGGTTCTAGCCCTAGTGGTCTAGATTGGTCAACATTAGGGTTTCAAGGTCAACTTTTCAACCCTTAGTATTCCTACTTGTCAAATCTTAACTGTAGACATGTATATGTCACAAATACATGTTTGTAAAGTAATAGAAAGTATGTGATCCGAAAAGATCACTTGAGTGTCCAAATAACTTATTTAAAATATGTAATTTAAAATAAGTGTATTAAAATCATTTTTGGATAAAGTATAATCATACAAGCTCTTGGCATTCTTTGAAATCCGAGATACTCAATTAAGTAGACAAAGTCATGCGAATAATCCAATTATCCAAGCATAAGCAATTAGGTCAAAATATTGTGCATAAGTGGTCACTTAGTCATTTTAGGCAAGTATAAGTGTGAATATAACTCAAACCTGAAATCATCATGAACAAGGGAAAATAAAAATGGTTCAAGCATAAATAAGAAACTAATATAAAACCTTAATGTGGAATAAATCTACACTTGTGTTCCAAAAAGGTAACAATTAGCTCTAACTAATTTTAATTAGCCTAGTAACACCTGTAACCCAAAATCATTAAAATTTGGGGTGTTACACTAGCCTCCCCAGATGGACACTCGATTAGCTCGTCCATAAAACACTGCCTCATGAGGTTTAGGGGATCGAACTCAAGGGCACCACACTGGGGCTTTTTACTCTCAGGTCGCAGTAGTAATCACAATAAAATTTATATAAGTATGTCATACAAAAATCATGCAATACTTGAAAACAATTTCATAATATATAGTATTATCAAAATACGGGAAAACACTCTAATCGGGACGTGATACTTTCCCCCTATCTTTTACCAATGCGAAAGCCCTACATATCTACATGTCTACTCTATCCTTGCGTACCCGTTGGGAAGATTAAAGTTTCAAGTCCAACGACAACTATTAGGATCGTACAAAACATACCCTCAACCTGGTCTGTTAAGACTAGGTAAAATTCAAAGGTTTGGCACTAGCGTAATTGCTAAGCTTTCTCTGAATTCTTAATCCAGCATAACCTTACTCCCCGAGGCAAAAATTCATGTAAGACCATTTGTTTTTTATTTAGGGTCATTTTAATTTAAATGGAGGAAGTTGATCAATGTTAACCTACAACATGTCCAGGTAAATTGAAGGAGCTTTGGCCTAGTTCCCAATGCACTACTACAAAAATGCTCATATATATCAGTAATTTACCGATATCTAAACTCTTTAAATTTTACTTGTTTTTCGCGCTTAGGGAGATGCGCATAGAACGATACCACGTCGCGTAGTTGTCTCCATTGAAAAGCATGGAGACAAGCACCATTCTAGGGTGATTAGAATGGTGAATGAAAAAAAACTGGCAATATTCGAACTTTCTGAGTCGTCACCCATGATGGAGAAAAAACAAAGGAAGAAGAAGACTCACGATGGCTATGGTGAGAACTGGCAGCTGAAACAAGAGCTAGGGTTTCCAAACTCTGATACCATGTAAAATTGGTAAAAGAAAATTATATGCTTGAATGTATTTCATTACTCAAGCAAGGAAATTTATACAGGAGGTTTTCCCAAAGGTTTTGGAAACGATCCTACAATCTACTGCTATAATTTAGCCTGTGAAATATTCAGCTATAATTACAACCTTCCTAAAATAAAACAAGCTATCCCTAAAACATAGGTTAGTCAATGTTGATGCTCAAAAATGGTAAAGCAGTCAAACATCGAATCAAACCACGTGGACCCGTTGACCTCCCATTGAGAGGGTGAAACGTCAAAGTGAGGTAGGAACAGGTAGCTGGTTTCGACTAGTGAATAGTGGTGAAAACGTAATATTCAAAGCACCCTGCGCAAACACACAAAAGTGAGCGGGCACTGATGTGGTACCGGCCGAACCTCCTCCGACGCTCAAGTCAGTGTTCAGAGAATTTGTGACCAGAGTGAGTGAATAGTATAATATTGATTGAATGTCCCTTTTCTGACAAGAAAGTACCTCTTTTATAGTACTTTTGGAAGAGTGTCAACTAATTTGGTGATGACACGTGTCCCTTGTAATGACTCGCATTGTAGGAGCACCACGTATCACCTGTTTCGAGGATCCGAATGAGTTGACACGGGTCGAGGCCTAGGAGGCTGGAGCTTGGGAGGCCAGAATTTAAGAGGTCAGGACCTAGGAGGTTAGGCCTTAGGAGGCCGGAGCCCAGGAGGTCAGGGGCTAGGAGCCCAGGAAGGGCTTAGTCTTTGGGCCTAAGAAGTCAGTGCCTAGGAGTCCAAGAGACTAAGAGGGGCTTAGCCTTTGGGCCTAGGCCCAAACAACATGATGTTAAGCCTTATGTGACTTGTCGTTATGTCCAAATGATTAGTCATACGAACAGAAGTCCCCCAAGTTTCTGAACAAAAGGTACTTCTTGGTTGGGAACTTTGTACACAAAGAAGTCTGAGCAGAATGACAAGTGACCACATACTTGTTCCTGCTTAACATACTGTCCAGAAGTCCACAAAGTTCCTTAGCAAGAAAAGTTGTACTGTAGGAAAGCTTGGGGGGTTACTTATGAAAGATCATAACTTTTTTTTTTTTTTTTGAATTTTGATCACTCTATATTCTGAGCTGTAGACTCTTCGCAAAATCCGAGTGAATCTCGTCCAATTGAATGGTGGGATGTTGCCCTTTGTAAATGAGATTTTGGAATTAAATGGTAGAGCCCTGTGTAACTATTTTAGGGGAGAGAGAGAGAGTGCTTTTTTTTTTTTTTTTTTTTAATAAAGGATTCAGCTGTGAGGGGTGGAAACAAAACAAAGAAAAATAAAAAGGGCTCGGGTGGGAGAGTAAGGTGCTCAGGTCGGAGGGAAAGGTAAGGTGCTCAGGTTGGCGACGCAGAGGAGAGGAGCTCGGATCTGCTCAAGTAGGCATCGCGGAGTAGAGGAGCCAACGCTCGGGGCTGGGAGCTTGAAGTGGGAGCTTTGATCGGGTCGGAGGCGCTGCGCAAGGGGCTCAGATCGGATCGTGCTCGGGTCGGATTTGTTGCGCGAGGCGGAGGTTTGGCTCGAGCTGGTCTGAGCCACTGCTCGGAACGGAGAGTGAGGCGCAGAACCGAGGGAGGTGTTGTGGGCTCGGATCGAAGAGAAGAGCTCAGGTCAGAAGTGGTGTCTTCTGTTGGGAGCGGAAGAGCATGATTGAAGGGCTCAGGCCAGAGCTGGTGGCTGCGGATCGAGTCGGCGATCGAGAGAGAGAGAGAGAGAGAGAGAGAGAGAGAGAGAGATCAGGCAGGAGGGTGGGCTCGGGCCAGAGGGGTGCTGCACGGTTGGTGGTAGCCTGGGCTCGGTTCGGGTCGACAACCCGTCGGAGGCGCTGGACAGGGGGGCTCGGGCCGGAACTGGTGTCAGCGGCTCGGGCCGGAGCTGTTGGCAGCGGCTCGGGCTTTAGCTGTTGGTAGCGGCTCGGGCTGTGTGGTGTTGCGCGGAGGGTGTACAGGGGGGCTGCTTGGACGTTGCTCAACGAGGGAGGGGCTACTCAGAAGTTTGCGCAGGTGGGGCTACTCGGAACTTTGGCGGGGGGGGGGGGCTGCTCGAAAGTTTACGCAGCAGGGGGGCTGTTCGGAAGAGGTGGGGTCAGCAGCGCGGAAGCCCAAGCTCTAATTGAGCTGTTCGAAGCATTGGAGGTAAGAAATTTTGGAATCCTACCAAGCTTTTTGTTTGTGAAATTTGTTGCCTTGGAAAATTTGGAATTGTGAGAAATTGTAGTCGTCTAACCTTATGTGGACCTTGGAATTCTGATTGTGAATTTGTGGAAAATGTGAGTAGGGGTAAGTGCAAGTGGGTATGAACTTTGCTGAGCACTGGGTAGGCAACACGCCTTCATTTTTGGACTTATAATTTATTGGGTGTTGTTGTGTTGTTGGCCAGGTACATAGGAAACAAGATAAGTGGGTCGGAACCCGTCTGAGCTGTTGAAGCCGCGAAATACTCTTGAATTGATTTTTTGAATATTGATTTTGAATATTGATATGTACATGATTGGTGGCTGAACATGGGAAAGTGATAAGGTGAATGTTGTGAAATTGGGGGTGGAAGAGCACATATGAGGGGTGGGAAACCAGTAGTGATCTGATATGTCCATGGTGTTGTCTTTGTATTCCGAGCACTTCCCATCTTGATTTTTTGGTTTGTCTTGGATGGGCATGTGTGTTGGAGTCAAACAATCAATGGTTTCCTCAGACAATTCGTTAAGGGAGGACAATTCTATACATGATGGAAAGTCCGACCAGGTGTCTACAAGTGATGAGACACCGACGAGGCCAAGTGTGCCCCGACCCCGGATGGGGTGTGGAAACATGGGGGTGGGCAAAGTGCTCAAAACCATTCAAGAGAGCCTATCCATGGTGAGGGAAAGTGAAAGAAATGACACTAGTAGTGAGGACAGTGATGATAGAGAAACGCCCACAAGTGGTGGTAATGTGGGTAGGCACAGGGTGAGTAGTACGTACTGGTCTGTGAATGGACTGTGTGAGAACATGATAAAAGAGGAAGAGCTTGAAAAATTGAGGGTGGAGTTCCAAATTCCCGATTACATCCATCTGAGCCTCCCAGGAGAGGGTGATGTCTTGAGTGACCCACCGGAGGGCATATTTTGTGTTTTTCCAAAAGTTTTTACCATGGGTTTAGACTTCCTCTCCATCCCTATTTCCAATATATGTTAAGGAAGTTAGGAATTGCGCCAGCTCATCTAACACCCAATAGTTGGAGAACATTAATTGGGTTGTATGTATTGTTCCGAGATGAGGGGTATGGTGCCCCGAGTATGGCTCAATTCACACACTTGTTTGAAATTAAGTCAATTCCCAATTTGCAAGGGTGGGTGTACTGCTTGCAATTTCCAAACAGGTAGCTCACCGATGATACGACTTGCCAAATACAGGTGGGCCATCCAGACGCTCATAAGGATTGGAAGAAAAAATGGTTTTTTGCAAATGGAGCCTGGGAATTCGGCCGGAGTGAGAGGATGACCATGAATAGAGTGCCGACGAATTTCCACATAATAGGTTATCTGGTGGAGCCGATGCATTGGTCTGTGTACACTTTGATTATTAGCTGACGATGTGCTTGTACTAATAGTAATCTTTGGTTGTTTGTTTTTGCAAGAAGTGAGTGGGAGAGGCTGCCATTGTCGGAAGAGAGTGTTGAAAAGGTACGGAAAGCGCTTAGTCAACCTGCCCGAAAGTTAAGAGTCGCATACCTCTTGTCTCCTAAGAATTTGGCCAAGTACGGCTTTAGAGCCCCAAGTGAGTTTATGTACTTCCCCTCTTGAAGTGTTGGTTGATGAGAAAATAACTTGTGCTCATTGGTTATGTTGGTCTTACAGTGAAGATGGCCAATACAAAGAAGATAAGTAGACCGGTTGGTCCTGCCCCGCCTGCCCAAAGGAGGCTGATGATGGGGGCGTTGTTGGCCAGAGGTGGCTTGTCCCAAGGGAATACAAGTAGAGGTGCGTCGGTGCCTGGAGGTATGAGGCATAGTGGGTCTACCAACGCCCTTACTCCGAAGGTGAGTTCTCCTAGGAGGAAAAGGAAGACTGGAGTAGATGCGGCCGAGCACGTGAGAGAGGGCAAGAGGGCAGCTAATGTGTCTGATCTGGTCCCAGAGGAGGATAGTCTGGTACAGCAGGCGGTGACAGACTTTGAAGGGTCTCTGAAGAAGAGAAGGGATGACCTGGTGATTGGCGATGGTGTTGAGCCTCTAACTGTTTTGCAGCGGGCCTTTTCCGAGCAGTCTCAGGTAAGGGAGGGTGGTACATTATTATGAGATGTCCAAAGTTAGATTTTATAGCATGTGATAACACTTTCGTAACATTTGACCTGACAGACACTGTTTTTTACTAACCAGGCACATGTTAGTGTCTTTGCCACGGTGGAGAAGATGAGGGACGAAATGTCGAGCTTTGTGGTGTGGAAGGACAGAGCGCTCTCAGCTAAGGAGAAAGTCAGTACCTTGGTCGACCAGAACAATGGGTTGCAAGCTGAGCTACTGTTGGCCAGGAAGGAGGCGGACCAGGCTAGGCAAAAGTTGGAGCAGTGCAGGCAGGAGTTGGACAACGAGTATAACAACGGCTATGCAATTGGCTTTGGTGATTGCAAATTAGAGCTTGAGGAGATGTTCCCTGATTTTGACTAGTACCGCGTGCGTGGTCTGCTAGGGGCTGGCAGTAATGATGGGCATGCCAACGTCTCGGAGGGAGGTACCCAGGTGGTACAGCATGAGGATGGAGCATCCAGATGTGGGGAGCATACATGGGAGATGATCTCAAATAAATGTTTGAAGGAAACATGGCCCGGAGGCAGGGGTGGGCGGACCATCGCCCTATTTTTGTTTGAGTTATATGGTCGGGTCGGATGTGATCCGTACCAAATTGCAAACTCTTTTGATTATTAAGTTTGTACTTGATGATATTTGGATGATTTGGAGGGTGTCCGACCCGTTATGGGGTAGGATGCCCTTTTTTTTAATACATGGTATTGTGGAATTTTTCTTGAATGCATGGTACTTAGTTTTCCTTAAATGCATGGTATTTATTTTCCCTTGAATGCATGTTACTTAGTTTCCCTTAAATGCATTCTCCATAGCCGCCCTTGAATGCATGATACTTAGCTTCCATTGAATGCATGGTATGGATATGGGTAAGGTCGAATGTCTGATGGCGAATGTCTGATGGCTTAGGGGTCCATACAGACAATTAACACTTTGAATGAAAATGAAGAAAAAATGTGTCTGTCGTAGGACATTCATTTATTAAAGCGATATAAGATAGAGAAAATTGAAAAAAATCCCTGGGGGTACAAAATGTGTCTACTTGTAAAAGTAGCGGAGGTGCTCGGCATACCAAGGGTGGCCGAGTTTCTTGCCGGACGGACGACCTCAATGATTTCATATGGTCCTTCCCAGTTAGGTTTCAGAGCACCCGTCTTGGCCAAGGTAATGTTGCGCAGGACCCAGTCCCCCACTCAGAAGTGGCGAGGTTTAACTTTAGAATTGTAGTACCGAGTGACTCGTTACAGGTAGGCATACTTGTGTAGCTCAGCTTGGGCCCGAAGCTCCTTAGCAAGGTCGAGACTTAAGGCTAGCTGGTCAGCATTTTGCTCAGGCTAAAATGTGTCGAGGCGGTGGGAGGCAAGTCCGACCTCAACTGGGATGACGGCTTCAGAAGCAAAAGCTAAGGAATAGGGGGTTTTCCCGGTCGAGGATTGACAAGTCGTCCGGTAGGACCATAAGACTTCGGATAGGAGGTCAGGCCACTTTCCTTCTTTGCATCGAGCTTGGTCTTCAAGGTATGTTTGATGGTCTTATTGACAGCCTCAACCTATCCGTTAGCCTGAGGATGATTAGGAGAGGCAAAGAAAACCTTGATGTTGAATGCGAAGCAAAATGATTTAAACTCTTTGTTGTCAAACTATTTGCCGTTACCAGTGATAATGGCGTAGGGGAGACCAAAGCGGCAAATTATGTTCTTTCATACAAAACTCTTGATGGTTTTGGTGGTTGCATTTGCCAAGGGCTCTGCTTCTGCCCACTTAGTGAAATAGTCCATTGAAACTACTGTCATTTTGACTTTTCCCTTCCCTTCTGTCATTGGTCTGATTAAGTCGATGCCTCATTGGGCAAAGGACTGTTCATGGTAGTCAGGGGCTCGGGTGGTTGGCGCGGAAAAGTTGCAAATTTTTGACACTTTATGCATTTCTGGGTGAGCTTCTTTGCATCAGCGCGGAGGGTCTGCCAATAATAACCTTGGCGAATGGCCTTGTGGGCTAAGGATTGGACCCCTGCATGATTGCCGCATACCCTTCATGGATCTCCCAGAGGACCCAGTCGCCTTGCTCGGGGGTAAGGCTTCGTAAGTATGGCATGGAGAAACCCCGCTTGTATAACTTGTTGTTGATAATGGTATACCGGGAGTCTCGATGGCGAAGGCGCCGAGCCTCGGTCTTGTCTACAGGTGGGTTCCCATGCTTAAGAAATGTGAGGAGAAGGTCCATCCAACTAGCTTGTTGCTCAGACTGGCAGACGTCCATAGCATTAATGATGCGCTAAGGTAGGAACTCGACTGGGACAGACCTCCCGGAGGTTTAGTCAACAGCCGAGGTATGGCGAGCTAGGGCGTCTGCCCTCTCATTGTCTGCCCGAGGAATTTGTATGAGTTGGTATGATGAGAACTGACTGAGTAGGCTTTGGACTTTGGCGAAGTAAGTTGTCATGCGTTCACCCTTTGTCTGGTATTCATGTGTGACCTAGTTCACCAAAAGTTGAGAATCGATGTAGATTCTGAGTTGCTCAACGTGCATATGTAGTGTCAAAGATAAGCCGACAAGGAGGGCCTCATATTCAACCTCATTGTTAGATGCCTGGAAGCCGAATCGAAGAGCATACTCGATTGTGGTCTAGTCAGGGGTGATCAAAACAAGTTCGGCTTCACTGCCCTGCTGATTGGAAGATCCATCAACATATAAAGACCAGATTGGGCGATCCGACCTGATTGCTGGAGTTGAAGAAGTTGGTAGGTCGGTGGTCGACACAATGGCGGAGGATGGCTCAACCTCGGGTAGGAATGTAGACTCTGAAATGAAGTCTGCAATGTCTTGTCCCTTTATCGCCGGTAGTGGGCGGTAGCAAATGTCAAATTCGCTCAGCTTAATAAACCATTTGATAAGCTGGCCGGAGAACTCAGGTCGCTGCAAGACTTGCCTGAGTGGTGAGAACCACAATAAGGTGAGCCTGGAAGTATGGGCAGAGGAGCCGGGCTGATGTGACCAAGGCAAGGACTAATTTTTCTATCTCCGAATATCTGGTCTCAGCATCTTGCAGGGCCTTGCTGGTCTAGTACTCCTAGTACTCGACCCTATCCTCAAGTCGAATTAAGACTGAGCTGGTGACTGTATGGGAAACAGACAAGTAGAGGAGTAGCTTTTCCCCTGGCTCGGGTTTAGAGAGTAGAGGTAATTTGCCCATATACTCTTTAAGGTTTTGGAAGGCCTGTTCACATTCCGAAGTCCAGTCAATATATTTTGTCTGAGCCTTAAGGGTTTTGAAGAATGGGGCACAACGGTCGGTGGCCTTAGATATGAATCGCTTCAAGGCGACGACCCGGCCTGTTAGGCTCTGGACTTTCTTCTGAGTTCTGGGAGATTGCATATCGTTCAAGGTTTTGATTTTCTCAGGGTTTGCCTCGATCCCCCTTTGGCTCACCATGAAGCCAATGAACTTTCCCGAAAATACGCCGAACGTTCACTTGGCAGGGTTCAGGCGCATCTGGTACTTCTTGAACACTGAAAACATCTCTGAAAGTTTGTGCACGTGGTCTTCCGCCCTGACACTCTTGACAAGCATGTCGTCCACATAGACCTCCATGGACTTACCGATATACTCTAAGAAGATGGAATTGACCTCCATAGACTTACCTATATACTCTAAGCGCTGATAGGTGGTCCCGGGATTTTTGAGTCCGAATGGCATAACCTTATAACAATATAAGCCCCTGTCAGTAATGAAGGCCTTATTGTCATGGTCGGGACTGTGCATAAGGATTTAGTTATAGTCGGAGTAGGCGTCCATGAAACTAAGGAGTCATGGCCTGCTGTGGCATCAACCAGCTGGTCAATTCGTGGAAGGGGAAAGCTGTCCTTGGGGACGGCCTTGTTGAGGTCGGTGAAGTCCACGCACATTCGCCACTTGTCATTAGACTTCTTGACCATCACAACGTTGGCAAGCCAATCCGGGTAGAAAACCTCATGAATGAAACCAATTTTTTGTAACTTGTCGACTTCGTCCTTCATAGCAACATAGATTTCAGGCTTGTACTGCCAACGCTTTTTTCGGACGGGGCAGTGCTGTGGATTAAGACTCAGGCGATGAGAGATTACCTTTAGAGAGATCCCAGGCATGTCATCATAGGACCATGCAAAGACTTCGGCATTGGCACGAAGGAACTGGATGAGTTCTTCTTGGAGACCAACACTTAGCTAGGTTCCGACCCGAACTTTGTGGTCAGGGTAGGTAGGTGAGATGGGAACTTCGTCCACACAATTGTCATCTGGTTGGGCAATAGCTCTGAAAGACGTATCACGAGGATCTTCAGGAGGATCCGGGGTAGGGCAGGTGGGGGACACAGAAACAGTCATAGAGGGCTTGGCCTCTTTTTTCTTCTTGACAGAAGTCGTATAGCATGACCTATTTGATACCTGATTGCCTTTGATGACTCATGTTCCACATAGGGTTGGGAACTTGATCAAAAACAAGTGGATGAAGATCATAACTTTGAGTTGGTTAAGGGTCGGTCGTCCCAAGATGACGTTGTAAGCTGTAGGATAGTCGACTACCAAAAATTAAGTGGTTGTGGTAGCGGACGAAGGATACCTCCCGAGGGTAAATGGTAGGTAGATCCCACCAAGACGGGTGACTATGTCGCCCGAAAAGCTGAGTAAAGGAGTGACCAATCGATCAAGCCTCTCCTGGTTATTTTCAAGAGCTATGAAGGCTGAGGTGAGGAGGATGTTGACGAAGCTCCCA
Source organism: Dryas drummondii (assembly GCA_003254865.1). Taxonomy (NCBI): domain Eukaryota; kingdom Viridiplantae; phylum Streptophyta; class Magnoliopsida; order Rosales; family Rosaceae; genus Dryas; species Dryas drummondii. The sequence continues at coordinate 148,906 of QANW01005989.1, read as the reverse complement.
CAATCGACAAGGATCGGAGCCATATCGAAATTAGCTATGGTGGCCTCAATGACCAAAGGGTCATCGTGTGGAAAGATTAAATCACGTTCTTCTTCCTCAGCAAAGGAAATAGGCGACCACCCGAGGTTACGAGTCTTTTTGCCACGGTGGAAGTCTACAGACATAACGTCGGAGCATTGCTGAGCACTTTGGACATATTCCTTCCTAGCGCTGTTGGAGTTGCCAGCGAGGGTCGGGCCACCACATATGGTATTTACTCGCCCCTGTCGTTGTCCTTCGGTCTTGGCCTTCTCAGTGGCCTCCTTGTCTACAAAACCATCCAACTTTCCTATCTGTACCAAAGTTTATATTGCCTCCTTAAAGGCTCTGCATACCTCTGTGTCATGGCCATGGTCCTCATGGTAAAGGCAAAAAAAGTTCTTGTTAGCCCGGTACCGTGTTTGTGGTAAGTGAGGTGGGTGTTTAGGAAGTATGTCCTTGATCTGGGGATATAATTTTATATAAGTAACAGTGAGGATTGTATAAACTTTGAATCTGGAGGCATAGGATGTCTGATAATTTTACTCCCTTCGTTGTCCTCCACCTCTACCATCACCAAATTGTTTCTTCGTGAATTTCTTGAACTTTTTCCTGAACCCCCCATACTAGTTACCCGAGTAGGGCTCGAGCTCGGGTGGCACTATGATGACCTGGTCGGTACTTGAACGGTCCATGGTAGGCGGCTTCTTCCCATATGTTTTGAATTCAGCAGTAGCATAGGCAATGACCTTTTGCATGAGTTCCTTGTAGGTGCGTGGATTGCGGCGGTTGATTTCAAACAAGAAGTCTCCCCCTAGGAGACCACCCTTGAAAGTTACCTTCTCATCACAGTCACGACACCTAGATCGCTCTAGCTGAAATCGGGTGATATATTCCCAAAGGAATTCCCTGCTACCCTGACAGACCCGCGTCAGGTTATCGGTGGTGTAAATCCTATCGGTCTGGATGATATACTAGCCTAGGAAAAGCTCTCAGAGCTCGTTGAAACAATTAACCGAGCTTGGAGGAAGTTGATAGAACCAATCCCTTGCACTACTAGAGAGGGTAGAAGGGAAGATCCGACACTTTGTAATGTCATCGACACCTTTGGACTCCAGAGCTGACCGGAAACTCATGAGGCGGTCATATGGGTCTTCCTTCCCTGTGAGGAGTTATTTTTTTTTTTTGGTAAGAAGCTATTGATTTTATTTATTGAGAGTCAGTGAACACTGCTTCGGTGAGCCAAGAAGGCATTACATCAGTCCAAAAGGACACTCCAACATGAGACTTAGCAAATTGGGCTAGCTGATGAGCCACTCTATTAGCATCCCGTCTTCTAAATTGGCAAGTGGCATCCCGAAAGGATGCCATGCGCAGGCGAGCTTCCTCCACCAAGACACCGTCGGCATGCAAGCAGGGAGAGTCATCCATGATACATTTTACTGCATATTGGGCATCCATTTCTAGGATCACATGCTGGTAGCCCATATCCCAAGCTAGAGTCAGTCCCATTGCAGCAGCCATTAATTCTGTAGCATTAGGAGAGAAGGACCCCGGGACGTGTTTGGCCGCTGCAACCATAACAGCACCGGCACTGTCGCGGATCACCACTCCCAGCCCACACTTGCGCTGTGCCACAGATGTACTCCCATCCACATTTATTTTGTAAACTCCAACAGGCGGATGTTCCCAAAGATTTAGACTAGATGACACCAAACCTGCCCCCTGTACCTGAGTTTGAGCTTCCCCATATTCCACAGCCAGATGGGCCAGGCGATCGAATGAGAGCGCAGCATCCACTTTCACCTGATTGTGCACCCAATCATTCCGGTAGTGCCAAATTCCCCAACATATGAAAGCAAACAGAGTCATTTCATCCTTTGTGAGGACCTGCATGGCAAACTGAATCAAATCCATCACAGACCCCCCCATCGGCCATCCCACTGCTTCACTTAGGGAAGAGTGGTTCCAAATTGAACGGGCATGTTTACATCCCCAAATAGCATGTAAGGAAGTTTCAGGTTTTTTGGAGCAACAAGGGCAGATGGGAGTGTCACAGAGCTTGCGGTGGAAGAGGTTGGCATTGCATGGGAGGATCTCTTTACACCCTCGCCACAGAAAAATTTTCACCTTCCCCGGTATCTTGAGCTGCCATACCCTCCGCCATAAACCTTCCATTGAAACCCGAGATGGTCCCTCAGAGCCCCCCATGCGATGCTTCTCCGCCATAGCCACCCAATATCCACTTCTAACCGTATAATGTCCATTGCGAGAGTAATGCCATATCTGGGTATCTTCCACGGGCAATCGACTAATAGGAATGCCGACAATCACATCTGCTTCCGCTATGGAAAAAAGAGAATAGATGCGATCGTAATTCCATTGCCTTCCAGGAGTGATGAGATCGCAGACCCGTAAATTATTCGCTGCTAATCGAGGAGAGTGCACCCGAAAGGTAGTTGGGGTGGGGAGCCAGCCATCCTTATATATCGAAATGTTATCTCCATTGCCCACCCGCCACCTCAATCCCGTCAACAGTAGATCCCTAGCCCACATAAGTGATCTCCAGAAGAAGGAGGGTCTAGACCCCAAATTTGCCTCTGAGAAAATTCCATTTGGGAAGTATTTTCCTTTTAGTACCCCGCTTACTAAAACATGTGGGGAGTTGATAAGCCTCCAGCCCATCTTCGCTAACATAGCCTTGTTAAAACTCTCCAAATCTCGGAAACCCAGACCCCCATCCAGCTTCGACGCACACAGCTTCTCCCACGCAAGCCAGTGCATGCCCTGTTTATGTTTGTTTCCCCACCAAAACCGAGATACCAAGGCAGTAATCTTCCTGCACGTTGCCTTAGGCATCCTAAAAATGCTCATATAATAAGTAGGAATGGCCTGTATTACCGCTTTGAGCAAGACTTCCTTTCCAGCCCGTGAGAGTAGCTTTTCCTTCCACCCATTAAGCCGCTGCCAGACCCGATCCTTTAAGGAATTGAACACATCCAATTTTCTTCTCCCTGTCACCGTAGGCAAGCCCAGATATTTTTCATGACATTGCATTACAGGAACACCCAACACCTGGGATATTATTGTGCGAATAAGATGCTCTGTATTTTTACTAAAACATACAGCAGACTTAGTGAAGTTGACTAGCTGTCCTGAGGCTTCTTCATAGGTTTTCAGTATTTTCTTTATCGCCCATGCCGCCCCAGTAGTAGCCTCAAGAAACAAGAGACTATCATCTGCATAGAAAAGATGGGTAACTGATGGGGCACAGAGGCCAACCTTGACACCTCGAGTCATATTTTGTTGTTCTGCATTCTGTAGTAGTGCGCTAAGGCCTTCGGCACACAACAAAAACAGGTATGGGGAGAGCGGGCAACCTTGCCGAAGGCCCCTGTGTGGTGTAATATTCCCCAGAGGAACTCCCTTCCACAAAACTGAAAATCTAACAGTAGTAATACAATCCATGATCCGGGCAACCCATCGTTCATGAAACCCCAATTTAAGCATGATGGCTTCCAAAAAACACCATTCGACCCGGTCGTATGCCTTAGCCATGTCTAATTTAAGTGCCATTTTCGGTGTGGCTGAAGCATTCTGAGTTTTAATTGTGTGGGTAGTTTTGAAAGCAGCAACCACATTGTCAATAATTTGACGGCCCGGGACGAAGGCGCTCTGGGTTTCCGAAATCACATTTGGGAGCACCCCTTTCATTCTGTTTGCAAGAGACTTAGCAACAAGTTTGTAAAGAACAGTACAGAGGCTGATCGGTCGGAAGTCCGAGACATACTGTGGCTTCTCAATCTTGGGGATGAGCGCAATGAGGGTGTCATTGACGCTCCCCACACTTTCATGTCCGTTCAGAACTTTGAGGCAGAAATCCGTAACACTATCACCCACAATATGCCAATACCGTTGATAAAAGAGAGCGGGCATGCCGTCCACACCCGGGGATTTTGTGGGATACATCTGAGAGAGGGCTTTCTCAACTTCTTCTCGGCTGAAAGGATGTAATAATCCGGCATTCATTGCATCCGAGATCTTGAGTTCCACATGGCTCAGAATGTGCTGCATGTTCTTACCCCCAGTGGTAGTAAACAGACCCGTAAAGTAGTCACAAAACATGGCACCGACCACCCCATTTTCGGTGACCCATTCATTCTGCTCATTTAACAGCCCATTGATGGAATTTATGCGGCCACGTTCTTTTGCATGTGCATGGAAGAATCTGGTATTCCTATCGCCTTCCCGAAGCCACGAAATCCTAGAGCGTTGCCGCCAATACAGTTCATCCTCTACCACAAGTCGTTCCAACTTTGCTTCCAATTCCCGTTGTTTCATAAGGTGGGTGCCATGTGAGGGAGTCGCTTTGATGGCTTCGAGTTCAGATTGAATCTTTTTTATTTGAACTTGCCGACCCCTGAAAAGCTTAGAGCTCCATGATTTTAATTGACCTGCACACCTCTTAAGCCCCGGTACCACTGCAGCCCCCCCAGATACAATTTCCGCCCATACCCTCCTAATCACATCTTCACAGCCCTCCTCTCGACACCAACGTTGCTCAAAGTGGAACCTGCGGCCTATGTGTGTCTGTGGAGTTGCACTAGCATGTGGCAATGCCCGAACCAAGATGGGGATGTGATCGGATCCAGGAAATTGGATATGGTGCGCCATCAACTCCCCAAATAATTCGTGCAATGCCGGATTCATCACAGCCCGATCCAGTCGTTCTTTAATGTAGCTTATACCACCACGTCGGCATTCCCAAGTGAAAGGATCACCTGTAAATGGAACAACAGAGAGGTTACAATCAAGCAAGGTCTCTCGAAAGTCATGCATTTGATGTGCAGGCCGATCCCGCCCCCCCATTTTCTCTTCCGGAGATAAAATTTCATTAAAATCACCTAGTACAAGCCATGGGCTGGTTTGAATTCCATTCAGACGTCTGAGTAATTCCCACGAATGTCGTCTTTGACTCACAACAGGATTGCCATAGAAACCTGTAATACGAAATTGAGGACTATTTGCATGTGTGCATTGCATATCAATATGCCCCGTGGAGTAAGACAAAAGTTTCAGTTCCCATCCGTGCCTCCATAGCATAATTAGGCCTCCACATAAACCTCGTCTACCCACAAACATCGATCCTTTCATCCCAAGAATGAGATGCAAATTTTCCATCTGTCTATCCGTCATTTTTGTTTCCATCAAAAAAATGACGTCCGGCCTCCTTTCTCTCACAAGATTCTTGAGAGAGTCGAATGTCCGAGTGTGCCGGAGTCCTCGGACATTCCAACTTAAGAGTATCATTGCTCGTGGTGGGCCGGAGCATCCGGTCCCACCACTTTAGCCCCTGGGGCTGAAACTAGTGCATCCATGAGGCGCCCTTTTTTCTTGGCCGCGACTACACCCTTTTCTTCCTCCGCCATTTTTCTCTTCCCCCCCCTTACTCTGTTTGTCACTTCCGAAATCTCCAAAGATGAGGCCAATGTAGAGGGAGTGCCTTCGGCCTGGATATTTTCCTTGGGCATCGAGGGCCTACCTATCAAGCCTTCCTTCTTCCCCCCCGATGCCCCCTCTGAGGCTTTTAACACATGCTTGAGCACCCTGCTTAACTTTGAAATTTTTCTCCCTGTAGGCATATCTTGTTTCTCCAAAGACCCCTCCGCTTCCTGTACTGCCCCCAGCCCATCCATGTTCCCCAGCTTTACATTTGGCTCGCCCACCAGCCCTGAATTCAGTGAAGCGTCTGGTAACCCCCCGCTACCCCCCATTGGCTTTCTTGTGTCGTGTTTTTCCCGTGCCGCAACTCTGGCGGAGCGACGCCTTTCCTCCTCCACCCTGTCAGCCATAATGTGAGATGCCACCCTGGAACTAGAGGGTGTGGTACTTGATTGAGGCACAGCGATTTCTTTGTCTAACCCCACCTGTATATTCTCAAAAATTGTCCCAAGCGGAACCGAGTTCATGCCTGCATCGACATTCCCAGCAGGTGTATCTAGCCTCGAGCAGTCCACATCTGTACTCGGAAGAGTCGACAGCGATACCGATGCCATACTTCCATCACCCTCGGCGTTATTCGCAGGCCTGGCATGCCGCATAGCCTGAGGTTGGCGAACTGCCCTTTCAGTCACCTCTTCTACCACCGCCTCCACCGCCGCAACTACATCCTCCGCAGAACCCCCCTTTCCAGAGTCCACCGGATTAAATTTCCCTGGTTCACCCTTTGCTATTAACCAATCCCCCCATTGGTATGGAGGGTGGGACTTCTGTGCCTCTGATACAAATTCACATACCTTGGAGCTATGTCCAATCCGTCCACAAGCATGACAGTGATAAGGAAGTCGTTCATATCTAAACTCGACTGTCACCAACACACCTTCATCAAGAAGAAGCTTTTTCACCCGAGGCAACGGTCTTGTTACATCGAGTCGTACCCTAACACGAAGGAATCTACCCACCAGATGCGCCGCAAAGCCCCCTGCGACTTCCAGGCATTGTCCTATACCATCACCAATGATCTTGCCAATTTCTTCTGTCATTAAGTCAAAAGGAATATTATGGCACTGCACCCAAAAATCTGTAAATTTGAGTTTCATCTGGGACGGTGCAATTTGGCCATTTGGGGTTTCGAGTATTACTAAGGCTCTATCGAAGGTCCATGGCGCCTGAAGGATCACCTGGTTCTTGTCTTCCACAAAAGCAAAGGTGAACAAAAAAAGATTAGGCCCCAAATCCGTCACAGTCACTGCCCCCATTGCATCCCAAAGCTTCACCATGGTTTGTTTAAAGGCCGTTCTATGGTAAGGCTTCTTTGTTAATACCATCCCCACCAGGCTACGCTGCAGCACTTCCCTATTTGTCATTGAGTTTGGTCGCGCAACCGGGATAGCATCAACCTCGTCTTCCGTCAGGATTAACCTTTTGGAGAAGCTAGTTTCGATTTCCTCCATCAGACTTCCCTACCCAAAGCGCTGATATTAGTTGTGAGAGAGACCCGAGACTAGTCTCGGCGTTGCCACCCAGGTGAAGAGAACCCTAACCCTAGCCGCCAGCCGCTGCCTTTGCGTAGAAGTTAAGGTTTTGAAAAAACTCCCGCTTAGAGGAGGAGAGTACCCTAACTGTATGAAGCTTTCTGTGAGGAGTTATTTTGGGATGTCGGACGTTACCAACCGGGGGAATGGACAGGATGCGAGCTGTGAAAGGTCTAGGTAGCTCCCTTATTTCCAAATATGAGTATCCACCTCGACTTCCCCCCTTCATTCTCCTCAGGCGCTCGCTAATGTCCATGAGGAGTTGTTGGAGCTGGTCTGGTGGAAGAGATCCGCTGTTACCAGAGTCAGCGATTTGCTCGCCTGTGAAAGCATCATCTCCTGCACGGTGTCCAGTCGAGAAAGCCTGCTCTTCTCCCAGTCGTCGCTTGGGACGAATAGCCTTCTCCTTCTCAAAGTCTTGGGGACATGGGTTGGATTCACCCCGGGTCGTCCGCTACTCTTCTCGTCTAGAACGATTGTCGTCTAGCATATGACGGAAGTCCCCATAAATGTGGAACTCTTCAGAACAGGTAAGATGCTGGCCAGATCAGGCACTGCCGACCGGGTGGACAAGTCTCTTTTGGAAACCTGGGGGTGGGCGGCTAGCTTGCCCTACGTCCAGCTAACGCGGAACATTTCGGTCCCTCCAAAGGTTTCTCCCCTCACCACTCCGAAGAGTGGTATGTTCTTCCCTGTCGTAGAGAAGTCGCTTGTACAGCTGTGTTGTGTCCTTTTGGAGGTCGAGTTGTTCTTGGGTTCTTTGGAGTTGAGCTTCCAACCGTTGGATGTATGCCTCCTAATCAGGTTCGGCAATCTTCTTGCCTTGTTTGTCACCCAGTGGGGTGTTGTCGACTTGGTCGAGAATAGGACCTCCGTCAGACATTGAGGGGGTCAGAAGGTTTTGGCACCTCAACTGAGGGTAGAGAATCAAATGGGGAAAAGTTGTAACTTCCCCACAGACGGTGTCAAACTGTTGATGCTTAAAAATAGTAAAGCAATCAACGTTGAGTCAAACCACGTGAACCCATTGACCTGTCACTGAGAGAGTGACACGTCAAATTAGGGTAGGAACGGGTAGCTGGGTCCGACTAGTGAATAGTGATGAGAACGTAATATTCAAAGCATTATGCGCAAACACACAAAAGTGAGCGGCAAAGGCACCGATGTGGTATCTGTGAGCAAAGTGAGTGAATAATATAATATTGATTGAATGTCCCTTTTCTGATAAGAAAGTACCTCTTTTATAGTATTTTTGCAAGACTGTCAAGCAATCCGGTGATGACACGTGTCCCTTGAAACGACTCGCACTGTAGGAGTGCCACGTATCACCTGTTTCGAGGATCCGAATAAGTTGACACGGGTCGGGGCCTAGGAGGCTGGAGCTTGGGAGGCCGGAACCTAAGAGGTCAGGACCTAGGAGGCCGGAGCTTAGGAGGCCGGAGCCTAGGAGGTCAGGGCTTAGGAGGTCGGAGCCTAGGGGGCCGGAGCCCAGGAAGGGCTTAGTCTTTGGGCCTAGGCCCAAACGACATGATACTAAGCCTTATGTGATTTGTCGTTATATCCAGATGATTAGTCATACGAACAGTCAATGATTCTCAACAAGAAGAAATTAAGAAATGAACAATATAGTAATCAGGTTCATATGTTAAATATAAAAGAAAACCATCATAAACGTTTTAAAGTTAAACAACCATTTGTTCTCCTTATCAACTAGTATATAAGTTCAAAAGACAAACAATCAAAATAACAAAATGATTAAAGTAAAATAACATTTCAAATTACGACATTAGAGCTACAAATTCATATAAGCTACAATAAGTTACTTTATCAACAACCAATGATAAGAAATCCTATTTACATTCATATTCCTAAGAATACAAGATGCACACCTATCTCAATTGACAAGATAGACACATGCATTCCTAGAATCTACACAAGAATGTCATCTTATCTCATAAAGAAAATAAAATTTGACTTTTCAGCAAAATAATTGTACATTGTGTGTAGATTAAGAGCAAGGAATAAAATTTCGGGTTTCGAAGAAATTTCGATGGAAATTTAGATGGAAATTTCGACGGAAATTTCGAAGATTTTTAAATTTCGACAAAAATTAGATGGAAACGATGGAAATTACTATCAAAATACGGAAATTTTGAATGAAACTTTACCATATGTTTATTTAACATATTATCTACTAAATTGATAAAAAAAACATTGAAGAAACTAATTATATATATAGTAGGCTTCATGTGATATAAGATGAATATAATGTGCGCTGGAGACAATACTGTTAAATAAAATTAGTATAATGAATAAATGAAATTAGTATATTATTTATACTCTATAATCTATACATTAAACCCTATATATTTTATAATTTATACTCTATATTGTTTAGGATATGGTATATGATATTAGTATTTAGGCCCTTTATGGTATTNGCCACTCCGGCGGCGATCTGTCTATCCCGGCAAAGTTGAGATGTCGGGCCTAGTGGGTTTTGAAGCTCTCGCCATTTTGAACATGTTGGTGGCCTCCGATTATTCATCGGACCACTGTACAAGGCAAATCGATGCTGAGAAGCATAGACACGTAGCACGCTTCGATTCGAGCGTAGGGTTTGGAAGATAGGATATGTGAAATGAGTGGCAAACTTGTAATTTTTACGAAAGTGAGTTTTAAAAACCCAAAAAGTCAGACATTTTCTTTCTCCTCTCTCCCCGCACCTCTCTCTCGCGCCTCTCACCTCGCCGATCTGCCACCGGCGCGTCCAGCGGCGGATGGGCTGGGTTTTCGGCCCACCAGCCTCGTCGTCCCTCCCTCTTCCTCCCCCTGGCCGCCGATCACCCACCTAAGCCACCATCGCGACGGATCGATGTGAAGACCGAGAGAGGCTCTCGCCGGCGATCTCCTTTTTCCGGCGACGACAGGACACTGGACCCACTGGGTCTTGTTCGTCTCACCACGGCGAGTTCAGCCGTGGTGTCCTCCTGCTCCGATGATGCTCCACGACGGAGCAATGAGCTCGGGAAATCCAAGTTAGCCGCTGGCTTCTGCCGTCATTTTCGGCATTTCCGACGAGAATTGGCCGTCGACCCAGGTTTAAAGGTTGACCACCACAGACCACCGCGGGTCCCACCGCGTTTGGCCGTGCCGATGGCTGCAATTGTTAGTTTTTGTCTTCTGGCCAGTCAACCGAAGCTCGTGGGTGAGTTTTGTGAATTTTGGTGTGTGGTTTAGGACCTGGGCAGCCACTGTGCGGGGTGGTTACGGCCCATTTCGGCTGTTGAACGGCCCAGTTGTGATAACTGGTTATTAAATTATTGATTGTCTGGTCTTAACAGGTACACGGGCTCGGGAAATCTTATCCCTAATGCCGTTATGCTGCCGGATTTGACATCCGAGTAATGGCGCCGTGAATGGCACTTCGGTCTTTTCACGCGGTCAAACTCTGAGTGAAACTTATCTGTTTATATTCTTGAGTACCGTGATTTAATTGTCTGTTTTATGGATTTGCTGTTTTACGTTAGAGAAGACTAGGTGTAGGATTTGAATTAGGAGAATGAATTGACGAGGATTTGAGGCTAAGGAATTAATTGGGGAATTATAGAGTTGCTTTAAGCAGAGTCACCGAATTAGAGAAGGATTATTTATTGTCGAGGTTAATGATTGATTATTAGGCAGTTATTATATACAAAACGATCAAATTAATTATTGAGGAAGTGTCGGTATGTTTCAAGTGACAGACAAGTGATGGTTTATGAGCGGGAATCAATTTTGGAAGGATTTGGCATAGTACGGAGTAAATTGTGGGTGAAATGTTGTGAGTTGGAAATGTGAGTATTGATCGGTCAAGCCTGCCTGTGTTAAACGCACGGGATTGTGGCCAGGATACGAGCCTGCTCGTGCGGAGCGACCCTCCGTACGAGATTGTGGCCAGGATGTGAGCCTGCTTGGCGGAGCGACCCTCCGTACGAGATTTGTGGCCAAGATGTGATCCTGCTTGGCGGAGTGACCCTCCGTACAAGATTGTGGCCAGGATTTGAGCCTACCCATGCGTGGGATTGTGGCCAGGACATTGTCTAAAGTATGGGTACAAGTATGGTGTGAGTTTAAAGTACAAATGTTTTGGTATATCAGTTATAAAGATAATTTCAGTTTAGATTGGTTATTTCTCCGCTTGGAAGTTTCATTGCTTTTTCAATGTATCGAGGTTCATTTGAGATGATTTTCGGAAATGGATTTGTGAAAAGGTCTTAAAGTTGGGGGATTCCAAAGAGTGAGATTAGAGGGATTTCAAAGAGCAACGTGAGTGAGATTAGGGGGATTTCAAAGAGCAACGTGAGTGAGATTAGGAGGATTTCAAAGAGCGACGTGAGTGAAATTAGTTAGTTTAATTTTTTGCTGGATTTCTTGTGTGCATTTGTTTGCTAGGACTTGATTTGACTAGGACTGAGTAAGTCTAGGCTTGAACCTTGAGGATGGAATTGATGAATGGATTATGCATTGAGGTTATGAGTTAGGATGTGAATGATTCGAGATTGAGGTTAATAGTTGACGTTTAGGCAATTGATTTGCCCTAATGATGATTAATATTATTAGTGGGATTTGATATGAATTTGAGGAATTATGTTTTATCTTAATACTTGGATGATTGGTTATGAATTTATATTGTGATTGAGTAATTATAAGTTTTATTGTGGATTATTATTAAGTATGAAAATTGAAGAATTATTTGAGGATTATTGTTTAAGTCATTTCACTCATACGAGCTCTAGTGAGCTTACCGGGTTATTTGTTTGAATGACCCGGTGTACCATGGATATGGTGCAATGTGGTTATTGGTGTTTTGCAGGTTAAGCAGGCTGAGGAGGCAGTGAGGAGAAGACGAGGCAGTGGGACCTATTTTAATTTGATTCAATTGATTTTATACAGTGAATTTTACATAAATGTTTTGGGCTCATACTCTGATTTATTTAACGTATTTATTTATTATATTAATTGCATGGCTTATTCTTTGAAAAAAATGTTTAAAGGACAAAGTTTCAGTGTATTTTTGAGCCCTAGGATCGGGGCGTTACACGGCTCGCCAATCAGACTTCTAGAACTCTAGTTATGATCAAAATAGAAAAATGAATATTTGATTCTTAGAGAAAGAAAGAACAACTACAAAGAGAGTGAGTTTCTAGAGAGAGAAGCTCTATAGCTAAGCTTTGAGTGAATGAAAAATGATGGGGTATTTATAGGAGGGTGGTGAGTGAATGAGTGGCTAGGATTAAATGGAACACTTTAGAACTAAAAATGGGAATTAAAATAGAATTAAGAATTCTAGGGAATTCTATAACATTCTAGAGAATTCTAGGACATGAACTTTGGGCTTTGTGGGATGAGCTTCAAATCTTAGTGGAAAGGTGCAGCCAAAAGAGTGAGAGAAACGGGTTAGGCTTAGGGTCAAAGCGTGTCGTCCAATCACAGTGCGCCATGTGGCACCAAGTTTCCCACTTTTTGGCCCTTCTTCAAAAATTCGCTTTGTGGGATGGGCTTTCAAAACTTGAAATGAGCTTTAAAACTTAGTGAAAAGGTGCAGGGCAAAAGAGAGAGAGAAAGAGAGAGAGAGAGAGAGAGAGAGAGAGAGAGAGAGATAGAGAGAGAGAGAGAGAGAGAGAGAGAGAGAGAGAGAGAGACGGTGTCACACCCCGAACCCCGGGTATGCAACAGAGGCACCTACCTTGAATGCTCCAAGAGATTAATATCACTAAATCAAGTATTAATCCCCCAAGATACTTAAGGCAGGTTAAGCCTTTTGGGTTTAGTATGAGTTGGATCAGAGATAATAAATAATAGCAGAAATATGAGAAGTAAAAACTCTTTATAAAACCAACCCCCAAGGTTACGATAGTTCATTGAAACCTTGAAAAATTAAATAAATTCAAAATACATACCAAGCATAGAAAACCATAATAATATTTCAATATATATTTTTAATCTATATTCTTAATCCCAGACTATGCAAACCTAGACACTCTGATACCAACTTGTCACACCTCAACCCTAAATAAAACCTAATAACTCGGAGTGAAGTGTGACTTACGTCCTAATCATAGATTAATAAAATGATTTCTACAATTAAGACGTGAAAAAGAAAGGAAAATAAAATAAAATAGAATAATTTAAGAGACAAATTAAAATAAGTATGAAAATAAACTTTATTTAGCAAATTACTGTTCCAAGAGTACCAGACCAAATGTTCATCTTCTTAGATATTACAATTTATTGATAATAAAACAAAACATGACATTCCAGCAAATTCTCTAAATTCTACTTGAGTATTCCACATCATCGGTTATATTCTTATCACTTGCACAATCTATTAGGGTGTTAGCTTTTAAGGCTCAGTAGGGTATAGTGATTCCTCATGGCCAGTTATCATATTTAATTAATAAATGTCTCAATGAAAGAAAACGGCTAATAATTACAATTATATGCAATAAAAATGCATGAACACACTCCTTAACTATTCCTATTGACACACAGACAAGACAAGCAGGCCTACACGTCTCATACCATGCATTCTATCACTGTGGCCCCGAATGTCCGATGTATGAGCCAACACACGTCTGTCCCTTAACTCCAATTATTTTTAATATTATTCTTCCACTTTTCACCAGTCACAACATTTCTTCCACAAATCGTGAGATCACCAGGTACATCTCCATTTCTCCTTGGTGTCTCCAATAAATCACGAGACCACCAAGTCCATCTCCCTTTCTTCTTGGTGTCTCAATTAATCATTTTTAACACTATTCAGAACCACACTTTCCTTATGCACTTATGATTATGCATGTAAAGATGAACATTAATGCATGTGTAGAGAAATTAAATTGTACATGAATGATAATCCAATATTATACAATTTGAGTATATCACAGACTTAAGAAATTTTACAGTGCACACCCACGATATCAATAATAACAAGATTAATAAAAGTTTTTCCACAAATATAACGAACTTGGTACATTTAATAAAGAAATATCATCACAAGAAAATAAATTGCACAATATGACACAAAAATTAATTGTAATATAGTCCAATCATTGGGGAATAGAGACCCAATCTTAATTTCTTGAGCACGGGTTCCCTCTCAGTTCGTTCCTACGTTCTCCAGTCCAAAAAATTTAAAAATGTATTGTTTACATATAAATTAATTAAATTTAAATTTATCTCACTCTCTTTTTTAAGGAGAGTGTAACTTACACTCTAACTTAGAGGTGTCGGATTGACGTGAAATTTGTACCAATAAACTTGTATCGAAAAATGGAGTCGTGGTGCGTGTGGGGGTCGCTGGCCAGACACTATTCATCATCTTCTTCAAACAGCCCATATTTTCAGAATTTTTCTAGTTTTTATCTCATCTTTGGCTCGACTTTTAACCTGTCAAATATTCACCAAATTATGCAAACTTATACTTGTTTTAAAAGCTTTGCATCACTTATTTACAATCATATAAAGATCATGCAAAATGAATGGTTAAAACTCTAGTTATAAGGCCCGAAAAGAGGCCATA
>QANW01005989.1:6688-126531 GCA_003254865.1 Dryas drummondii | reverse complement strand
GCTAGCTATTGAAAAAAGATGGTTTTGAATGTTTTTTTCCTAAAAAAAGCCCTAAAATCCAATAATAGGGGACAACAGCATGAAAGGAAAAAAAAAAAAAAAAAAANAAAAAAAAAAAAAAAAAAAAAAAAAAAAAAAAAAAAAAAAAAAAACTTTGAAGTAAGAACCATTACTTAAGATGCCAGAGTGTGGTATTCTAGAGTACCGGTCATTATCTTTGATCAACAACCCCACTGGGTTTTTGGGTGAGTGATGTCTACCAAGCAAGTCGGCAAACAATGGCAAGTAGAAACCTCAAGTTCGATGTATTAAATTATTGATTTTTATTAACATGATTATGCAGTTGGGAATGTCAGTGAGTATGATTGAAGATGTTAGGGGTTGCACTTGTTGGTTTTTATTGTGAAGTTTGAATTATTGATGATGCAATTTAGGTGTTTGATGAAATGAGTGTGAGAGTGAGATATTTATATTTTTTTGAGAGTGAGAGTTATGCATTTTTTAAAATAATTTATATTTTATTTCATCTAATTATAATTATATAAATTTATGTAAAAAAGTCTATCAAAATTAACGAGAATCTATAAAATTATGTGAAAGTATATACATTTAACTCTATACAATTCTACAAGGGAGGCGATCTTTGCACTCATTTTTTCTCCGTTTGCACTCAATCTCTTATGAAAGTCAATAAAAATCTATAGACTCTATAAAAGTCTATCACTTAAAAAAACTCTACAAAAGTCTATAAAAATCCATTTTGAATAAAATTTCAAGAGATATTGATTTAATCAATTATCTACTACTTTGACAAAAAAATATTAAGAAAAATTAATTACATAGTAGGTTTTGTGTGATATGCGTAGAACATTGTCACACTTTGAACCCCGGGTATGCGACAAAGGCATCTTCCTTGAGTGTCCCAAGGAATTAATATCAACCAACCGGCGTTAATCCCCCAAGACGCTCAATAAAGGTTGAGCCATTTTAATTTAAAACCGGGTTAGATCAGAGTACTCGTTACACAACAAGATCTTTTAAGGAAATAATAAGATCAAAATAAAGAATAACCAATCCGCTAGGGTGGAATAGTTAAATCAACACTCCAAAAAAGGAAATTCCCAAAATATAAATAAAACTCACATAAGTTTACAAAATGATTAAAACAAAATAATATTGTTCAAAATAGGTTTCCAATGGAAAACACCCATAGAAAAGCAAGAACCGCTGCAAAGCAAAATATATGAATACAGAGACCTTGAGACACCCGAAAATAGAATCCAAGTTGCGCACCCCTCAATTGAGATCTCCTTTAAGAGGCAAATATGCATAAGCAAGAGAAAATAAACAAAACAAAACAAAACAAAGAAAGTAGGAGGTAAGCATCACATACGATCATAACTTCCCTCAGAGAACCTTGCTAGGTTTGAAAACCTTTAAAAACATTTCTCTGTGAAAGATTGATATCCAAAATCCTAAAACATTTCCACAAAATCGATTTAACATCTCAACTGCAACAGTATATGGTAAACATGCATAAAAACCCATAAATAATAATAATCCAAATGATCGATACATATTAGGTACAACTATGGCCAACTATTAAAAAAAATATCATCCGTAGCTAGAGTGCCATGGTAAACAGAAATAGAAACTCGTAATTGAGAAACTATATCACTGTCACCTGATCAATCATGGGTCCTCGCTTCGCAGAAGCACACGTAGTCACGTGTTAGCATGGCTAAACTCCTCAAAATGTACAGATCAATTCTTCTAGAAGGTTTAGGGATTTGAACCTAAGGTCACCGATAAGGCTATCTTAACTCTCAAATCAAACACAATAATCATAATAACATATTATCATAGTTTAAGAATTATACATACACACACAAAGTCTATAGTCAGGAATGTAGGATAAATCTCTCTACCTGGAATCCAATGCTCTTCAAGTATTTTCTTTCACAAGCCTTCCACGTTCACGCACGATCCTATCTTGGCAAATCCTCTGTAACTAGACAATACGGCAACTTTAACCTCTTAATAACTCGACACTGGGTAACTAGGTAATCCGATAGAAACAAATTCGACAATAAAGAATAAATTCTAAGTTAGAGACAATTAACAATAAGAGAAGACGATATGACCTTTCCTTTAGTCACACGTCGCTAAACTCTACTTTTTAAGAGTTACTCAAGGATTCACAAGTTTCAAGTTTTATCTTAAAGTCAAACCAATTGACTATGTGCTTTATCTCAAAGCAATTCCTCAAAATAATTTAGATTAATCCAACTTAATCTTTACAATAAAAACTTACTAATTCTAGCATACTAATAACCTTTAATTAAACAAAAAAGTCTCCAAAATAAAGTTAGGTATGCTTAATTAATAAATAAATCATACTTAATTAATTTAAGCATGCATTCTAAAATTAAAGTCTAAAAATAATAAATAAATGAGAAATATTAAAATTGTAACGACCCGACCCAAATTTAATTGGAAGTTTAAATTTTTATTTAACTTTTGGTTTTAAGAGGGTTTCAAGGAATTTCAGTTTTTTGTGACCTTGGAAATTTTTTTGGGAGTTTTTGAGAGTTTATTCGACGTTTTCACTAAAATTGATTTAACGTTATTTAAAATATTTCATTTTAAAATTTGTAAGACCCTGTATTTTTCTTAGTTTTATTTTGAAAAGTATTTTAAGGATTTGAAGAATTTATTGTGATTCTTTTGGGAATTTATTGAGAAATAAAATGTTTTTGATTTATTTTAAATTTTTATTTTAAATTGGACTTGACTTCAAAGTTGACTTTTAAAATTAGTGGACTTTCGTCTTTGACTTTGGGCACATTGATAGATCTCGAGTCCACGAGTTTGTAGACACAAAACACACATAAACTGGAGTTACAGTTTAAAAGTTACGGACTACCAAAGTAGAGGGCATTTTAAACTTTTTGATTTTAAGAACTCAAAAATCAGAATTTTTTTTCCCTCTTTCTAGAATTTTCTATAACCTTCTCTCTCCTCCCTCATTTATTTTTCCCGCACCCTCACTCACTCTCTTTCTCTCTCTTGCCCCGGAGCTCACTCTTTCCCCTCTCTCTTCTCTCTCCAGCGCGGCCAGCTCCGGCCAACTTCCCAGCGACCAGAGGCTGGCAGCAGGTCCCTCTCGTCGTCGCCGACACCCCCTCCAGACTCCCTACTCCTCTCTCTCTCTCTCTCTCTCTCTCTCTCTCTCTCCCTCGCGCCCCTGCAAATACACATGGCCCAGCCACAACAGCCATCATCGCCGACCACCTCTCGCCGTTCTCGACCCACCGGTGCGACCTCTCGGCGCCGGCCATCTCCTCCCTAACTTCCTCCCGCTGGCCCAGCTTCCCCTGCTAAGAAAACAACTCAGAAAAAAAAAAAATCCAGCTATCGCCCCTTCTCTCTGCACTCAGCCCAACCTGAAAAATCGTCCCAAGTTCGGTCACCGACCTACTCCACAGATGCCGGCCATCTTCCTCAGCCACTCCTTCAGTCAGCCAATATCCCTGCACGTGCGAAAACAGCCCAAGGAAACCCCAGACCCGCCGGCCTTGTCCTCCAATTTCCGGCCAGTTTTTCACTACGAATTCCTCAGTGTTTTAGTGGGTTTTTCCCCTTGAGGTATGAGCTTTCATTTTCCCTATTGAAACTGCTATTTAATTTGAATGTTGTGGAAATGAAAATTTTGGGATTTGCTGCCATTTCGGGATGCTCTAAATTTTTGAATTTTAGGGATGTTCTTGTGGTTAATTTGGACAAATTTCTTCCCTAGGAGACCCTATTGATGCTTAAGTTAGAGAAATTAAATGGGTTCTATTGAAGTCGATTATTTTTGGCTAAATTAGTCTTGGAAACAACAAATTTGGGCGGCATCAGTGGTGGTCTTTGTTGATGTTTTCTTAGAACGAATTAAATAACTCAATTCTAAGTATACTTGCAAGTGCACGAATCGCATCAATAGCAAAGCATGTAAATATGAGGTCAATCCCACGAGGAATGGTTAAATACACATAAAATCAATTTGATCTATCCCCTAACACACACACACGATATGGGGGGTTGTAAGTTGTGAAACACACGCACACCACCAAACACACGCACACACCCGATTGTCTTGCAATGCTAAGATATCTGAATCCATCACATATTAAAAAAATAACAACTATTATGGTGACATGCAATTCAATGTAAACACACATAATTAAGTTTGCTAGCCGAAAGACCTTGATTATCGGACACTCTCTAACTATGTTTTCCTTATTCATAAATTAAGAGCTTGATTATCGCTACTTAACCTAGTTAAGTCACATGTTCCTAGGAAGCTTGATTATCGTCTACCTAAGCTGTTAACCATGCAAGAGTCATTAAGAACTTATGAAAACAGCAAACACATAGAGCATGATAGAATCTTGATTATCGATCTAGATGACATCTATGAAACCTATTTATCAAAGATAAGTTCTTAGGTTATCTTCTTGTTACCTACTGAATTGATTAGCTTGATTATCACCTTTCAATTTCATAACATTTACTAGATGCAAACATACCTAAGGTGGCCAGCCAAAGAATGAAAACAACTAGAATCAATTTAACAAGACAATAGGAATTAATCACATGCAAACTTCACATAAAATCACATGGCTTTATTTCATTAACCATAAATCAACATTGAATCAAATAATATGGATATCATCATAATCTTAACATGCAAGAACAATCAAACTAACTCATAAATAAATTGAGAAACAAAAGAAACATAACATATATAAATTCCCAATCCATTGTTGAACAAATAACTAAACTAATTAAACAATTGAAATAACAGAAAATTAAGAAAAAGCATAGAGAGGGCTGCGGCACAAGAAGGAGAAAGAGAGAGACCACACAAGCTATTCCTCACGGCTAGGGTTAGCTAGGGCTTGCGGCAAAGTGGCTCTCTTCTTCTCTCTCTCAATGTCGACTACTCTCTCTCTAGAAATCTGAAAAGTATTGAAAATCTAAAATTGAATTGTGTTCTGAATTATGGGAGAATGGGGTCCTTATATAGGAGTGAGGAGGTGAAGCTTTCCTTGTCCCACAAGGCTAGGGTTTTCTAATTTTCGGCCAAAAGTGGGCCTTGGGCTGATTTGGGCTCTTTTTGGGCGTAACTCCCTTTTCAGCTCGCGGAACTGCTGCGCTACCCTCACTAAAACGATCATATCTTGAGCTACACAACTTGGAATCGAGATCCGTAAAATTCTCTGCGAAGCTAACATCCGTAGCTTTCCAACCATATATGGCATGACATCTGATTCGATCTGTAGAGGTACAGAATCACTGTCGAAATTCATGTTCAATTTTCCAGGGTTTTGACTTCTTCTTCAACTAGGATTCCTTGTGATCTTTGACTGAATCTTGTGAGATTTTCCTTGAGCATGAAGGATTCTTTCTTTGGGCCTTGGATCAACTGAGTGGGTGCGGCATACACTTGCGCTCTTGGACCTTGGAAGGGCACCACTTGGGCTTCCTCTATTTGGGCTTGCACTAGGCGCATGGCCTTGGTCCTTTGGGCTAGGGTTATGCGCATGGCCCTTAGTGCATGGGCTACATGTGTGGTCCATGTCATGAGATGATGTGGCATGGTTGACCATTGACTTTGACCTTTGACTTTTGACTTTGACCAAAAGTCAACCTTGACCAAAAAGATTCCCCAAAAGATTCTGTCTGAGATTCTTCAAAGATTCCTTCTAGATTTCAGATCCTTCTAGAAGATTCCCTCAAGATTCTTTTTCTCATTTTTAGCTCAAAATAGCCTCATTTAGCTTCTTTCTCCATCATTGCTTCATTTAACCTGCAAAACACTAAAACAAACTAACAAGACCTAAAATATCAAGTTCTTGCACTCTAGGTTAGGGAATTAGTAGAATAAAATGATGCAAATTGGACACTCAACAGTCTCATCCCTCATTGTCATTTTTAGAAATTAGATTTGTTTTTTTAGTGCGATTTCTAAGTTGGTTATTGATTTGGAGCAGGTGGAAGTCTTTGGGATTTGACGAAACATCAATTTGGATTGTATTCAGATACTTTTCTCTATCAAATCGACTCACAGACGAGCCCTGGTCGAGGTATAGCACACATAAAGTTTAATTGGATAAGTTTGATGGATTAACTGTTTTGGTGTGGTTGGATTTTGAGCCGGGAAGGAATTAGAAGAGATTTGGGTAATCAGACTTTAAGAAAAGTAATAAATCATCTTTGAAAAATAGAAGGGTTGAGCGGAACGTTTAGGCTTCACACGTACACTTTAATCATCATTGAGCCGAGCCTAATTTCATATTTCATTTCTTTAACTGTAGGCGACAACCTTGAGATCCGGGACGACGCAGCGGAGGATCGAAGCTAGGGCTATCTTTGTGAGTAGATTCTTATTTCTTTAAATGATTTATGAAATTCATTATCTATTTTAGATATGTGAATTTTTATTGAGAATTTGAAATCCAATAGATTTTTGGTTTTCTATAGGGTTTATGAAATTTCATCCACCATTTCGTACTTAACATTTTGAAATAAATTTGGGATTTATCAAAGGTGTTAGATTATGGATTTCAAATGCCATCATAAATAAGTTTTAAAACATAGTTTTACACATTTGTCTTTATGAGTTGTTAGATGTTAGAAAGGACACTAGTTTCTTGTTTTTATATATATGCACGGATTATTGCATATTTTTATTTATGGTCAAATGTTTTGATTGGTTTTATGTATTTGAACGTGATTTATTGAGTACTATTTTACTAGTTGTGTTTATATATTTTGGTTTGAGGATTTAAAGTTCTGAGAATGTTATATTTGGATTATGGAAAAATGGTTTTCAAACCACCTTTGCAGTACCCTTGTGAAATGATTTTAAAACTGAAGAATTTCAAAGAGCGATGCGAGGTCTTAAAGTTAAACGTGTCTTATAAAGGGTTTTTCTGAAAAAGTATTTAATTTTTTATTTCATTTCCACTCGACTGTTCATTCACTGAGTTTATCTCATAGTTTTTCTTGTCTGTCTTAAATTTTTTTTCCTCCCAGGTAGTAGATTTGATGGAGGTCGAGCCAATCCTGTCGAGGCATAGCATCCATTTTCTGTTTCTGGATCTCGTAGACATCGCTTCCATTTTAGAAGTTCATTTCCTTTAGCTTTGTATAAATTTCTGTAATATAAGTAGTGGCTTTCATTACCATACTTAAATTATAAGATTATTTTATATTGTTGGGTGTGAAACCTTTTTTGGTTGTGATAGAGGTGGTTGATATCTTAGAAGTGTTTTAACAAGTTTTGAAATTTCTAGGTTAATCCATTTTCAGGGGAGGTTTTATCGAATTTTCGGTAGGATTTTCCTTGATTTTGGATTCCACAGGACCTCTCCGGATTTCAGGGTGGAATCTGGGAGCGGTCCTGTAAAAAATACTTACTTGGTTGTATACCTTCAAAGCTAAACTTCACTCCTAGGGACTCCTTTTTGCACTCCAAAAACTTTAAACTATAAGAAGTGTCTTCCCTTTTAGTATGTCTCTTCTTAGAGAGACTCTCAAATAACCAAATAGTGAGTAACTCTAACTTCACTTGATGGTGCAAGTAAAAATGAAGGATAAGGGTCTCTATTTACAGGCTCTAAATGATTGGAAGAAGTTGTAAATCTCCAATGTGGGACAAATTGCACTAAAAATGCACAAAGGAGGGCTAAAAATCGAACTGGATTGAAAATATCTCAGTTGAAACTCGTTTATAGACACAAAAAACTCGTGGGTCGACCAGAATAAGAACACCCAAGTCGCATACCCGGGGTTCCTCAAGCCGGATCAACAGCTGTGATCAAATCCAATTAATGAATCCGGACCCAGATTAAAACAGAGAAATGGATCCGGTGTGACGCACCCTACGAAGCTCAATGTGAGCTCGTTTCGTCCGCGCCTGGGAGGCGTGGCGTCAGCGTCTCTGGCCAATGACAGTGCGCCACGCATCGCTTGTCAATTCCAGTCAACTTCCACTTTTAAGTCTTTTCTTTTTCCTATTTTTCTATTTTCCTCAAACTTCGTAAAATCACCAAAAATAGCTCGGGATTCCACATAATTCTCCAAAAATCCTTACGGATTTGTAGTGATTAATCCTAATTTTATGTAGTCTCAAAACAACAAATTGTGTTCCAGAAAAATTACGAAAAATTCAACTCTAATAGCACGTGCTAACATGCATTGTTACTTAGAACTTTGTTTATTTCTAAAATTTGATTAAACACGCTTTAATTTTATTTGTACTAAAATTTTTTACCTTCTATATATACATTGCAAGTGAATTACACGGAGTAACTTATTACTACATAGAGCTCCCATGAGGTTTAATGTCATTAACATTTTAATGCGGACAAACAAGATTACATGCCTTGAGATTTTGTAATTAACAATGATACAAAAATAATCATGTCACTCTAGGAATTTTTTTACTCTACTCAAGAGATTAAAAGTATTGATAATATTTGTTATTATTTACTCTCGGAATATATATTTATTATTATTAATTACTCATAGTATTCTGTAATTGTTTGTTTTCCAATATATATTGAGAACTATTTTTTTTTTCTTATGGTAAGAACTCAATATCTTGCTCCAGTGTGAAACTCACATTCGTTATGTAATTATAAATTAATAACTAACAACATTAAAAAAAAAAATAAAAAAAAGTAAACTACTTGTTTGGTCCCTGTGTTTTGGCTTGAAATCACATTTGATCCTCATGTTTTCAATTTTCTTAATTTGGTCTATGGGTTTTATGTTGTTTGCAATATTAGAACAATTTTAACAAAACTCAAATCTTCAATTTGGGGATAAATTATCCACTTGCTTTCCAAAAAACTTTTGTTGGGAGATTGAAAAACCATCTTATAGGCTTTCTAAAACTAATTTCAATTTTTATTTTCGTATTTATTTGCTAAAGAAATTGAGGCTCACAAAATTTTTAGGATTTGAACTTTAATTTTTTTATTTGTTTAAATTCTTGTTTGAAAATAAAAAATTCAAGGTTATATGTATGATTTTTAGTCATTCTTGAGTAAAAATTGCTAATCTAAACAGGTTATTAGTTTTTATTTGAGAAAATTTTTCATATTAGGTGCATAATGTCCCAAGATTGCAAAATATATAAAATACAATGACCAAATTGGGAAAATTGAAATCACGACGACCAAATGTGCTTTTGGGTTAAAACACATGGACCAAAAATGTAATTTACCAAAAATGATACAAACAAGGCAATAGACCGGGTAAATAAGCATAAATCATCATGAAAATGCATTAGAAAGTCAATAAATATATAACACATTAGTAATTTAACACAAACATAAAATGGTTCAATTGGTAAAGGCATTGTCAATGTTGCTATGCGCGCGTGCGGAAGGGGTTTGGTTTTGAGATGTATGCTTAGATTTTTTCATGCCTTCACAGTATCAAATCAAGTTCGCCCACGTGTGTCAAGCCGAGTAGCCACACGTGCTCCACGTTACCTAATATGAGTTGTCCACATATTTGGTTTAAGTGACACCACACGTGCAGTGGCGTGTGAGAATGTAGAGTGCTATCCTATATTGGAAAAGTATAACCTTGCATAATGGCTTATAAGAGTTTAAGTTACTCCTTTCATTGTCAATTGATTTTAGGATGAATGTCTAAATTCCTTCATGATTCTCCTTGACCTCCAAAATATTGAAGATTTCGAGAAAAATTAACCTGTTACTGCTAAAAATGGATCGAAAATATCTTAGGCTAATAAATTGGCAAAAAAATAGAAAAATATCAGCGATAAAATCAGAAAATTCACAATAGATTGGTGGAATTATGCTGTAATATTTGGAATTTAGTATTATGTATACGTCAGACAAAAAAGAAAAGTATTATGTATAGACCCTAATTTCAATGGTAACGATATAGGTGATTATGTGAAATTGAAGTCAAGTTTTATTCTTATAAACCCATATGAAAATATTTCACAACGTAAGTTCTAAGATTGAACTTCTATTTTAATATTCATTAGAAATAACATTTTACAAATACATTGCATAGAGTTCTATAGTCTCTTGAAATTGAGTAATTTCTTAAGAGATATACTAGGTAGCTTATGCACAATTATTTGAATAATTTATTAAAGAAGTATAATGACCCCCCAAAAAAAAAAAAAAAAAAAAAGGAAGTATAATGACACTATTGTTATAAAATAAAGAGAAATGTAAAGAGAACATAAGAGAGAATTGGGGAGGAATTAGAGTATATTTCTTATTCACATAAGGCCTTTATTTATAGGCTCTTAGATGATCTGGGATAGACCCTTAAGGTCTCCTATTTTACAATGAATTGGACTCCTCTTAATTATCTATATAATTGCTCTAAATAATACAGGAGATAAATATTGAACATGATAATGGACAACCACATAATTAATATTATTTACAACACTCTCCCTTGGATGTCCATTGCATATGACAGTTGCCTCATTAAAAACCTTACTAGCCAAAACCCTATGGGAAAAAGACTAGCTAAGGAAAAGAGTACAATCTTCATGTGTTTCTGATAGATATGATGGGCGCGCGACACTGCCTCATTAAAACCTTGCCAGGAAAACCCAATGGGACAAAAACCTTGGACAAAGGAAAAAGAGTACAATGTTTGATGGACGCTCCCCCTGATGTTGATATATTTCTCCAATCAGTGAATGTTGCCTCGTTAAAATCTTGTTTGAAAAACCCAATGGGACAAAATCAAAGCGAAGGAAAAAGAGTGCAACTTTTGCAATATTACTGATACATTGTTGAATGTGTTTGCCTCATTAAAACCTTGCTAGGAAAAACCCGATGGGACAAAAGAAAAAGAGTACAACATGCAAAATTGTTTGATGCTCCCCCTGATAATAACAAGCTTTAATTTGACTGGCTCAATAATTCAGCAAGTAATGATATTTCACATCTCATCTTCTAGAGAGTGGAGTTTGACAATGCCTGTATGAACATGGCTTTCATACTATCAGGGGATATATGTTTGTCATCATATGTTGAAATCCTGTTGAGATTGGGGCAATACAAACAAAATATAATTCCACTAAATAAAGTAATTAGAAACTATTATCTCTAAAAAGAGATGAATTATTATGAAAATACTTTGAGTATTAGAAAAATTACATGACACAATCACCAATGCTATATTCGGTCTACTGCATTGTGCTAAGTTAAATAAGGCACATTAAGATATGGTGCTTCTGGATCAAAGATCTTTCTTCCATCTTCCTTAGGAAGCAAGTAATCAATCTTAATGCCAATAGACCAAATAACCGTTGGGTATAAGAATTTCATTAATACCGTACTCGATCTGCAGCTCAAGACACTATTTTCATTTCCCAAGGTCATTTATATCAAATCCAATATTCAAGCATTCAATAATCTTATGAGGTCTTCAGGAGTCTTAATTAATTTATAACTTCTTTCAAAAGTTTGAATATGTTGCAACAATTTCCGAATTCGGGTTCTAATCAAAGTACTCAATAAGGCAATTTTGACCATATTCATAGTGTTAAAGTTGAGTACATAATTTGAGCTTCAGGCTCTTTCAATCCTTCAAAGATTTGCTTCAAGCACATAATATTTCATGGCACTTTCAATTTAGGATTTGACTTAGTAATTTGTCCTATATCTTGTAGGAAATCGCTTTTGGCGATATGCTTCAGGCATTTCATAATCTCTAAAGGTTTTCTCCATATGCAATGAACACATTAAATTTACCAAATTTGTTAGAATGTGGTTGCATCTATAACAGGAGAATATATAACCACAATCCCATATTTCTTTGGAGAAACCTTGTGACATTATAAATAGTGATTTCACTCACTTTATTTCAAACACTCTATAACCTTCAGGGTTAACATCTTTGGTGTCTGAAATATAGGTTCTCATTATTCCACGTTTATAATGATGTTCAATTCTACTGGAATTGCCTCTTTCCAGTTTGGCCAATCATTTAATTTTGTCGACATTTATAGTAAACGTGGTTCCACATTATTATAGCCCATGATGATATTTAGTAGCTACTATAAACAAAATAAATCATCAATATATCAACGATCTCACAATTCTCATTTGCATGCTTTAGATATAAATATATATCTTTTTAATTGGTACACATGCCTCTTCAGGGGCTTTTATAGTCTCTTCAGGAACTGTCATCTCTTCTAGGATGATTTGTGTACAGAATGTGGATCTTTAAATTTAATTAATTGGGCTTGTGTGGACCATTTCATATACTCTCCACTTCTGGGGAGCTAAACTTTGGAACCTATAGATTTGTCACGCTTCAGGCGTGCAATAAACCATTTTCCGCCAAATTGATGGACTACCATGTTAGGACATCAATCCATGTTGACATATATAAAACTTCTATATGTGACTTTGCAGTTTCGTTGTATATATATGCATCTAGCTTCCAAATAAATACATTCACTAGATTTACATTATCATTCATATCTCATTCCCATATGGAATGGTATGAAAAAGACTAGTATATGCATACTCTTTTCACGCCGTTCTTCAGGAACAGTCATTTCTCCCCCTAACGGCGGGAAAATTTTCATAAGTGCATATATAAAAATCAATAGAGTGAGTAATTATACAAACTCAAATGCTTATATAACTTCAGGTTATATAAAGACGGAACATAACCAGGTTTGCAATGCACATGTAGGTATATGAAACTTCTGGTTTCAAATAATTCTTCAGTATCTTAACTTCAGATTGTAATAAGAATCAATAAATTAATTATGAACAACTATGAACATATACGCCATATATGTTCTAAATTGAAGCTATGAAACTTTCAAGTTCTTTAAAAGCCATGAAACTTCAAGTTTTTATACAAAATATAAGCAGAACTTCGGGTTCTTAAATCTTGTTAAAGTATAGAACTACAAGCTCATATGAATAAAGGCTTTCTGCTTAATCTAAACTTAATCAAGAACTTCATGTTCATAAGAAAAATTATGGAGTTATGAAAAATTTGAGTTCTAAATCATGGAATGATAGATCAAAGAACTTCTGGTTCAATTTGATTCTATAACATAGCGCATGAAGATCAAGGAACTTCAGATTCTGACTTGATTAAGTAATGCACATTGAACTACAAATTTTAATCAATCATAAGAACATTAAGTTCTATCACATCTCCAATTTTCATCCACTTCTGATAAAGAAACAAAAAGTCAAAGAACTTCAGGTTCTTATTTGACTTTTTAATGTAGAACTACATGTTCTGATCCTATATTTCATGAACTTCAAATTTCTCAGGTTTTAAGTAAAACCAAGGAATAAGGAACTGCACGTTGTATGCATTAGAATATCAATTTCTTTATAAGTTTGATCTCTCCATTCCGTAATAGGCGGTATAAATACAGTATAGATCAAAGATTTAGAACTTCAGGTTTTATTTAAAGAAAATGATGTAGCCAACTAATAATATGTTCCCATGTATTCCCAAAACCTCAAATTTGGAGTAGGTTAAAACTTCGGGTTCTAAATATTTGCTCCTCAAAAGTCATAACATGAACATCATGTCTATTTTAACATATTTCTGAAACTTCAGGTTTCAGATTTAAAACATGGACTTAAATTTAATTTGTAAACTTCTGAGTCTAAAATGTTTGAGTTTTGAACTTCAAGTTCATTTGTAGACTTCAAGTCTATACGTACTATGTTAGAACTTCTAGTTCTTAACAAGATTCATATATTTTGAACTTCAGGCCAAAATAAATTGCTCAAAACTTTAGGGTTAAGGCTGCATTAAGTTCAAAATGATGTCTATACTCGAAGCTTCAGGGTCGATGTTTAGGACACAGATCCATAAAAATAATAATGCATCGCTAAGAATTAAAATAAGGAAATAAACAGAGCGATTAAATTAAAGTAGAAATTGTAAAACATTGCATTAAAATAGACTATGGAAACTTCTGGTTCCAATAAAATGAATCAACAAACTTCGGGTCATGATATGTATATAGGTATTGAGAAACTTCAGGTTCTCATTTAGTTACATGATTGGATAAAGATTGAAGAACTTCGAGTCTTTATTATATATAATAAAAACAAGACACTTCAAGATTATGATTTGATCACATGAAAAGAACCAAAGAACTTAGGGTCCTCATAAAAATGGAAGAACTTCAGATCTTCGTATAATTACATGATTAATCAAAATCAAGAAGCTTCAGGTCCTAATATAATATATGATAATCATTGTGTATATCATATATAAAGCAAAACCGAGTGTATAACAATATCAAGACATCAATGATCGAATATGTAGTATCTGCACTATCATCGAACGTGTACTTCATTGCATATGGTTCCAATATTGACCAATCATCATGAAACTTCAGGTTTCGATTGAATCATATGATAAGGAATTTCAGACCATTATAATAATTAAGGTCAAAGAACTTCAAGTCTTTATAATCATATTAATTATGAAACTTCAGGTTCATAATATTATAATCCATAAACTATAGGTTTATCAATTTTGATATATTCAAAACTTCGGGTTCAGAATTTTGGTCATTGTATGGATCAAGGAACTTCAGGTCCTTGTATGAATCAAGGAACTTCTGGATCAAAGAACTTCAGGTCCTTATATGGATCAAAGAACTGTACGTTCCGATCTCTTTTGTGGAATCAAATAATTTGATCTACATCTCTTTTATGATGAACAATAGTATATAAGAATATATGTATATAAATTAATTGATAAATTGTTCAATCGGTAATAAGCTTGGATATTCTAGTAAAGCATTAATGGCAATAAGGAATAAGGTATATAAAACCAATTCATCCAAAATTAATGAACCAATGAATATATAATATCAATCAAACATTAATTGATAGAAACGTAAAGAGATGTAAAACAATCATGGCATATTAGATATAGGCAATATAATTCATGAGAGGCACAATCCGTAGATATGGATATACAAGAATCAATTAATAAACGTTTTAGATGAATCTTGAATAAGTATGGGAAAACAGTATGGACTATAATATAAACAACCATGATAAATCTAATAGCCCTGCTTTCGATCAGGCAGCCTTACGCCTTTTATGTAATGTGCCGACCTCCATGTATTGCAGGGGTTTAATATAGTTCAAATCATCATTCTGTTTTAGTATCATCAAAGTAGATTCCAACTTATTGATAACAAGTCAACAAGATCTAGGTGCAAACTCAAGAGGTAGTATAGCAATCATAAATTAAATAAGTATAATAGCATAGAATTCAACGAGATCAAAATTGCAAAATAAATTCCAATCTCATATCATAACTAAAGAACTCAACCCAAACATGCAGTATATATATATAGTCGAAAAAACAAAAAAGATCAACCACCCAAAACAACGTGTACGTAGGACTTGAAAAACATAATCATCAATAAACATATATAATCATTGCATTATAGCAAAGATTGGAGGGGCTTGCCGCTTGCGTCATATGTGTTGGGTGGTGGTTATGAATTTTCTGAAGAAAACCTCTAAACATATAAAGGTTAAATATACTAGATAAGGTGTTATAAAATAAAGAGAAATGTAAAGAGAACATAAGAGAGAATTGGGGAGGAATCAGAGTATATTTCTTATTCACATAAGGCCTCTATTTATAGGCTCTTAGATGACCTGGGATAGACCCTTAAGGTCTCCTATTTTACAATGAATTAGACTCCTCTTAATTATCTATACAATTGCTCTAAATAATACAGGAGATAAATATTGAACAGGATAATGGATAACCACATAATTAATATTATTTACAACAACTATGTCTATTTTGTTTCTTTCCTTTTTTTTTTTTTTTTGTTGACATACTTGACTCTAAAGACACTATGATCATGCTAAGGCTCCTATGCTTCGCAAAATGGAAAAGTAAAGTAAATCCAAGTTAAAAAAAAAAAAAGAAAGTAAAATTACTTTTTCAAAGTTGCACTTACCAACATGATAATGAAATTATTTTTTCCATATCATAGCCTCAAATCCACCAACCAAATGGAACTTACATCGGATTACAATATTTTTGCTTTTTCAATACAATCATGCATACAATAATTTATAATTTGAAATGGGAAAATTTTAAGAATTACAGAAGTATTAAAGAAAATAATTTTTTATTAATTAATCGAAATAATTTGAATATAAATTGTTCAACAAACTTAGGTTTTTTTTTTTGTTGATTTAGGGGAGGGGAATTTAAACTTTGGAGAGAGAGAGAGAGAGAGACAAGGAAGACAATGGTGGCCGGTAGGGCCGGCCTCGAGTTTTGGGAGGCCCTAGGAAAAATTTAAAATTGGGCCATTTTTTCCATCAAATCTAAATTTTGCACAGTGATTCTTGCATTAAACATAAAAGAATTTCAATAGTTTGTACAATCTTTGAACAAATAGTAAATAAAACAATAGAATTTTTAGACATACAAGCTTTAAACAAAAAATAATAAAAGTTGCAGTCTTTAAATTTGCTAAACATAAATAGCTCATCAATCATCTCCAAAAAAAGGTAGATATGCATCCTACAAAGTCAATTTTGCTGTCCAATTTGAGGAAAAATTATAAGGTATAACCGATATACCGCCACGTGGTATAACTATAGGGTATAACCGATATACCGCTACGTGGTATAACCAATCTAACGTGTAAGGATATTATTGGACGATGTGTTTATATTAGTAGAATATAGTATTATTAACATTCACTCATATTATAACACATAGACTGGTTATACCACGTGTCAATATATTAGTTATACGAAATAATTTCTCCAATTTGAGCAACTCTATTAGGAAAAGTCTTGAAAGTAACCATGTAAAAAAATAGCTATGCATCCCTGCAAAACAATGTATCTCTGCAAAAATTCAATGAAAGTGATTTCTTCTAGTATTTTTAGAAACAAAATCATCAATGAGCAAACACACTAAACAAAGTGAACAAACAAACACACAAACACAAGCACATAAGCAGTGAAAATACGTTCAGATTTCAAAACATAGACTTAGAAATCAAAGTTAGAATAATAGCACCTTGCAGACTAAGAATTTTCCTCCAATTAAAGACTGGAGTTAGCTCAGCAGACTTAGAATTTTCCCCCAATTTACAAAAATCAATAGTAGACAAAAAAGACAACAAAATTACAATTAATATAAAAAATCTATGATGATTCATAAAGAATTGAGTAAGATTTGAGAACTAGAGGAATCATATCTTTCAAATTTCTTCTTTAACATTTGAGCCCTAATTTCATTCAAATCTTAATTTGGGAAATTAGATTTTTGAGTTAAGAGAAAACTAAGATAAAGACAACTAAACAAAGAAGAGAAAACTAAAGAAATAAGAGAGAGTAGAAGAGTAAGATGTGAGAGAGAGAGAGTGTGTGTGTGTGAAGGTCTAAAAAAAGCCATTCCATTCTAGTTTTTTAACATTTAACATTTTTTTTGTCTAAGTATAAAGCAACGGTTCATTTCTCACTTTCCAATTTTTTAGGATTATTTTATATTTAAAAATTAATATATATTATTTAAATATTATATATATATATATAAATTTTGGCCCCCCTTAAAAATGGGGTGAGCCATCGCACTTGATGGCCCATGCTCAGGACGGGCCTGGTGGCCGGCTGGCGGCTCAGGAGAAAGTTGATTGTCAAAAAAAGGTGGAGGGGATGCAGCTGGGTGCTGCATGGGTCGTGGTGGGGTGGGTTTATTTTCTATTTCTTTTTAGTTTTTTAATTTAAAAGTTAAACAAAATTATTAGATAAAAATATTTTAGGGTTGGGTGTACTATAGAATTTTCAGATTCTTATCCGTAAATAATGAATATTTAATTCCACTTTAATATTGGCGTAAAATTTATCCATTTGTACGTTTTGAACCCGAATTCGTTTTGACTGAATTGGAATAGATTTTATATTCAAAATTTGAATTTTTATGAAAAAAGTTGAATACTTTTATTCTAAAAAAAAACATAATTAAAAAACGGGGGTGCGTGGGACAAGGCTGGAAGTAGGGTTATGATGAGTGGTATGACTATAATGATACAATATATAAATAGCTCTACACGCAAACAATCAAAAACGAGGGTGCTGCTGTTGACAATTAACCTTGAGTAGTAGATCTGAAATCTACCACTCTCCCAGTCTCCCTCAAAAGATTGAGAGAGAGAAAGAGAGAGAGAGAAAGAGAGAGAGAGACAGACTTTCCAACTCTTCCAAACAAAACCCGCTTCAAACACTTCAAACCCTAGTCAGCGAGTACTGATACTGAGAGTTAAGTCCAACAACTTTGTTCTTCCGCCGAGAATCTCAGTACCCTGAAACTATTTTTCTCTCACTCTGGTGCTTTCTCTCTCTTTCAGAGAGAGGCAAACCCAAAAAACCCCATGGGCTCATATGAAGTCACAAACATACTCTTCAGTAAGATCAAGAACTTAGACCCAGATAATGCCATCAAAATCATGGGTTATCTTCTTATACAAGATCTTGCAGAGAAAGATTTGCTTCGCTTGGCTTATGGTCCAGAGACGCTTCTTCACTCACTGATTGTGAGGGCTAAAATCCAGTTGGGTCTTTGTTCAAACACTTTGTCTGCATCTTCGACACCTTCCTCCCCTTCACCTCTAAACCCCATAGCCAGACCAAGCAACGGCAACCCATTTTCACAGTCTTCCCCTAGAATCCCAAACGGTTTTGACTTTGGGAAAAACCCATCTTCTCCCTCCTCAAATTCCTGGCCACTTTCTGGGTTGCCAAACAACGCCATTAGCCCAAAGTCAAGCCCTTTACTCTCTTACGACAATATCCGAGCCGGGTCGTACTCACTTCCGTTACATTCACAGCACTACAGCAAGGATGGTGGTGATATTTGGTCTGGCAGTGACCTCATTGATGAGCACCAACTCAATGAGTACCTGTCCTTCCTGAATGAGTCCTCGTCCTCGTCGAGGCCCGAGGATTTCATTGATCCTCGGCTCGAATTGGATCATGGGGTCCAAGATTGGGCTCATTCTCTCAACAATGGCGATACCCATTTCCATAGAAGGAGCTATTCGGCCAGCGACGCGTGTTTGGGGTCCGAAGATGTTACTATGGGAGGTGGGTTTAAGCCATGCCTTTACTTTGCTAGAGGGTTTTGCAAGAATGGAAGCAATTGCAAGTTTGTGCATGGCGGTTTTAACGATCCGGTGGACGCTTCTGGTGTCATTGTGGGGTCTCCGAGTAATCTAGACGGGTTTGAACAGCACGAGGAGATGATGAGGTTGAAGGCTGCACAGCAACAGAGGTTAGCTGCTGCTTCTCAGTTCATGGCTGGAGCGTCACCTTCTCCCTACAACAAGTACATGAATTTCCTCTTGCAACAACAAAATGACCCCCAGAGGTAAATTGAAAATGACCCATTTGCTATTTCGGTTGTTGTCTTTGCGTGTAATACATAAAGGTTATTGATTTTTAGTACGTTGGAGTCGGCCCATTTTGCTCTTTCGATTTTTCTCTTAGTGTGTAATACAGATAAAGGCTATTGATTCTGAGTGTGTTTTTGGTTTGGATTGGTATTGATTCTTTTTCTTTTGGGTTTGACTTTTTCCTTTTTGGTGGCATTCTGTTGCATTGTAGAGCGGCAGGAATCATGATGGGGGAAGAATTTTACAAGTTTGGGCGGTGTCGACCTGAAAGAAATGACTTTTTGGCAATGGCTTCAGTTGAAAAGGCTAGCTCTGCTTCGAGACAGATCTACTTGACATTCCCAGCTGAGAGCACTTTCAAAGATGAGGATGTTTCAGAATACTTCAGGTGGCACTATACATTTTATTATTTCCTTAATATTTGTTATCATGACAGTGTCTTCGTTCAACCTTCAGTTTGAGTTAAGTTGCTAACTGGGGTATTGGTAGAATTAAAAATTGGTCTTTTTATGATGTGATTGTCTTAGCATTTTGGTCAACTTTCATGACGACCCACTACCGTAAAATACTAAAGAATCCTTCTTATAATGAAAAAGGCATATATGGAATCCTAACCTGGCCGAAGTTTGGGAATGCTGATGGGCGTTATTGGCCTTATTGGCTTTAATCTTTATCCTTTAACCTTATCCAGAAATGTTAAAGGTAAGAAGCTTTCGATGGTTTTCACTGCTTTTTCAAGGCCTCCAAGCATTATCAATGGTTTATGGCACAAGTCATGGTTATAAGTCTTGGTATTTCAAGGTTTTGACCTTCGTAGTTTCTTTCTTTTTTTTTTTTCTTTTTTTTTTCCTGTGAAACCTTGGTCTTGACATTAAATGCTTGGTTACCTTGCGTTTCAAGTACAAGATATTCACGGTTCTGCTTTTTCTCTAAAATTACACCTGATTAGGGAAAATGTTTACGCTATATTTAGACACCTTACATATGTTCTGAACCTAAAATTTCAAATTTCAGGTATCATTTTTGCTCCTATACCATGTTTTGAAATTACACTATCAGGGAAAAGTGCTTGCATTTCATCTTCCGATATCACAACCAATGTGTCCACCTGCAATGAAATTGGACATTTCTGTTTTGATAAGTTAGCTAGTATGAGAAGAAAATTTAGGCTTGCTGTCTTTGTATATTTAGATACAGTGTCAAGAGTCCACGCCAATAAGGATTGCACTTTTGAACCCTACCCAAAGCTTGCATAAGAGGCTTCCATTTTTCATTGTTTTCTCGTTCTCAATTTAATTTGGCCTTCAACTTTTAAAGTGTACTCAGATTGTGCAATGAGCTCATTACCTGCATCATTTAATGGTGAATGTTAAGTCTCCATTATACCCCCCTTTACCTCTTCCTATAAGATGTTGAAGAACTTGTGTGTCTTTAGTAGCCATTTTGCACAATGTCTGAGCTCATATTTTCCCAAGGCCGTTTTGAACTTATAAGAACTGTTAAGCCATTTCTCTTAACCTTATCAAAGCTGTTAAATAATTTAGACATTGCCCAAGATTGTTGTTGTGGATAAGCTCCAAACTTTATCCACAACAACGATCAACTTATTTGGAAAACTAAGATAGGATTTTGGGGCTTGTTACACATTTCATTTGACTACCCACAATATCCAAGTAGAGATTATGTATTAATGAGGTAATCTTGGTTAAGAAATAGGTTTATCAAACATTTTGAAAAGACCAATTTGAACAGTGCTGTATTTGTAAAACAAATGCAGCATCTCATGCATTTCATATACTACTATGGATTATTTCTAAGGGATGCTTTGTTAATTGATGGAGTTAAATGAACTGAAGAAATTCAACTGGTTCTCTGTTGTGAATATAAATCTTCTGTCATCTATCATTTGACAATAAAAGATATA
Organism: Dryas drummondii; assembly: GCA_003254865.1. Classification (NCBI taxonomy): domain Eukaryota; kingdom Viridiplantae; phylum Streptophyta; class Magnoliopsida; order Rosales; family Rosaceae; genus Dryas; species Dryas drummondii. The sequence goes on along the minus strand of QANW01005989.1, from coordinate 105,097 downwards.
TCTGAGATCTAAAATATCTTTACAATTTCTGATGAATCTTAATGCAAAAATGATCACATTAGTGACAGGAACTGAGCCGGTGTACTTTTTGTAAACATTGCACAACTCTTACCTTTTATTTTTTCTGCAATAGAAAAGACGCATCATTTTTTGAATCTGTCAAATAGATTAGCTTGGTATGTCATACAACTTATTCAAAAATTATTTTCTGGAAAATTGAGAAATTTTTTTTCTGGACATGCAGAGAGTGTGGAAAAGTTAAGCAAGAAAATTTTAACATCACAAGAGAACTACGTGACCTTGGAGGTTAACAATGCATGTTTATGGAGATGTTTTCCTGAATGACAATGCCACTGAAAATCACAATCTAGGAAAACAATTTTTGTTGTCTTCTGGAATAATGATTGATTCTTGAGTAAATCTTAAACACTTGATTTTAGGAAGACTGACCAAATGTGTTTTGCATATTAATTTTTGGTTTACCGTTACAAAGCAAATGAGTTCTTCATATTATTACAAGAAAAGAGATCTTCATGTCATTGTTATTATATTGTCTAAAGCTTCATAATTGAGTTCTATTAAAATAGTTCCTTTTTGCACTTCTGAAGCAAATACGGGCCAGTTCAAGATGTAAGGATTCCTTACCAGCAGAAACGAATGTTTGGGTTCGTCACATTTGTCTATCCAGAAACTGTCAGGCTCATATTGTCCAAAGGGAATCCTCATTTTATATGTGATTCACGTGTGCTTGTCAAGCCCTACAAGGAGAAGGGAAAAGTCCTGGATAAGTATGTGTATTACTACTCTTCTGCCATCTAAATTATGCTTATGCTTTGTTCACTTGCATTGAAGCTTTAATTGCTGATTGTCTGCAGGAGGCAACAACAGCAGCATCTAGAGAGGGGGGAATTTTCACCATGTTTGAGCCCTGGTGGTCTTGATTCTAGAGATCCCTATGACCTCCAACTTGGTTAGTAAAGGTCTCTCTTGTAGTTATTGAACATAACATCACATTCTCATTGATTTTTTTCTTGATTTTTCTATACAGGGGGAAGAATGTTCTATAATACACAGGAGATGCTATTGAGAAGAAAGTTGGAGGAGCAGGCTGAACTGCAGCATGCCATTGAACTCCAAGGGAGAAGACTAATGAATCTGCAGCTTCCAGACTTTAAGAATGATCGCTTGGCGCATCACCAGCGCAGTCTATCTGTTGGTGCTCCTGTTCCCCTAAGCCCTCAATCCCATGCTCAGATCAATCAAACTGTCATTCCATTTGATAGTTTTAAACAAGACGTTGCAGAAGGTTTGCTGATTAACAGTTACCATTCAATATACATATATATTTTAATTTTAAGATGTAGAAGCTTTGTGGTGCTGAATGTGCATCTTGTTGTTGCAGGCCACAGTGATATTCCAGCTGCAGTCGCTGAGCAGCACCTTCAGAAAGAAGGTAATTTTGCTTGCACTCACAACAATGGCAAAGACAAGGAGCGAGGCTCCAACCTGGAAGCTCTTGATCATCATAAAAGGTATGGAGCTTCATTTTCATATTAAGAGAGTTGACTATAGCAAACACTGTAAGATATGAATTGTATTTTTCAAGTTCTCTTCTATAGTGGTTTTCTAGGTTTTCTGGATGTTTATCTTTATTTTTTCTAGTTGAGGATCTATTGTAATGTCAGGTCCTTTTGCATTTTCTAATATTATGTTATTTTGTTTTCTTTGTTGGTTGCCATGAAAGCAGTGTAGAGCAGGTCCTTCCTGATAGCCTCTTTGCTTCTCCGAAAAATTCAGCTGGGGATCATCTCTCTGACTTCTCAACTGCTGCGGCTGATCTTAATGAAACCATCTTAATTTCTGAAAAAAACTCATCATCATCTGTCAATTCTGCTAGCTACATGGCTTCTCACTAATGCTTCTAATGCCAAGGTGCTTGCACTGCTTTCCATTGTGAGAACTCTTCCTCTCCTCTTAGAAAAGATAGTTGATTCACATTGAGATATGTTTTTGACCTGGGTTTTCTGTTCCTTGCATGAAGCGAAATGTAGGTAATAATGGTGAGCATGGCGAGCAGGGATTGACTTTGCTAGGTAAGAGCTTATCATATATCATATATGTTCTCTATAGATGACTTGGCTAGGTATTGTAGTCATGCAATGAAGAATGTTTTAATGATGCTGGGCTAATTTCCTTTGTGCAGAAAGGTAGAGAAGCACATACAAGGAAGAAATATCCTCTAGATGTATAGCTGAATTATACCTACATCAAAGAGTAGATCCATAGAGAAGATCTCGACAAGGTCTCAGTATCATCCTCAATACATACTGCTAACAGCAAATACATATTTCATACATAAAAGGACAAATGAAATGAAATTACGAGAGTAGTATTTTATCTCTTTTCTACTTTGTACCCTCTCTCTGTAGGTGTGTGCTGACCACACAGGCTAGAGGCTAGAGCAGAACAAGGATTGTAACTTTCTTTTACTTTTGTCATATGAACACCTTTTCTTTCTTTCTTTAATCTCTACTTTCTTTTTTCTTCTGAGTTGAATTTTGCTAGAGTTTTGAGTTTTTGGTTAGAGGATTAATGCTATTTGTACAAGTACACATACACAGACACACTCGAGCAGCACAAGTTTAAAGAATTATCAGACGTATAAATGATCATCACAATAATGATATGGATGGGGAAAAGCTAGAGCTTCCTGGCCATTTCTTTTGTGTCATGATTGTTGCTGTCTGTTGTTGCAGTATCACATGTTCACCGAATAGAGGGGTAGAAAGGGGATTCCATTGTTTGATCAAAGTTTGCTTTTAGGTGGCTTTCGTCATATAATTGTTTTTTCCTGCTAAGCTCTCCACATGTGGGGGCAGCAAACAACTGGTCACATGGGTGCTGACATTTGTATAAATGGTATATCAGGTCATAACACTCCTTTCACTTTCACCTTCACCTTATTGAAATATTTGTTTCTGAATCTTTGTTTTTCTGGAAGCTGGAGCCCTCATGTTGTGGCCTAGGTTTTAAATTATGCTACTACACATGTGCGTAGTTTGTGTCGCTGCTGTTTAAAGTGGCTGGCTTTTCAACAACTCATGGATGATTTTGTTTTTTTTTTTGTAGGTCCCGAAGGGAAAATTCTTGAGTCCTAAATCCTAATAAGACAGCAAAAATAAATTAAGTAATACTGAAAGTGGGGAAGTAAATGCCACTATGCGTTAAGACTTTGCTACTAAGTGGGAATTGTTGAGCACTTGGGTTAGGTTGATAATTCATATGTATGCGTTAAATTTAGGAATCAGCACCATTTTGTTTGTGACTTTGCGACTTAAAAACTGTTTTAAAAGAAATTAATATTCATCTGGAAAATTTGAATTTTTAAGATTTCAAAATGTTCGAATTGATATTTTTGAATCGCTTTTAGATTTTAAAAATTATGAAAACTTGTTTGATTCATAACGTGATATACATCATATACTTAAAATCTTTTTTCTTAATCAATTTTTTGTTTGTGTCAGGATCTGAACTTGGGACTTAGGACTCGGGATCCAATAGGTATGTAAAATAGGTTGGATTAAGTCAGCCCAGCTCTAGGAAAGGAGAGCCCAAGCCCTACTTGGCCCTAGGTTAGATGGAGCGTGTTGGGCCGGACTGACCCTATGTCAAATATGCTAGGTCCAAGCCTTGCCCAAAGGCCTAAACATTTTCAAGCCTAAAGGGTGAGTTTATCTTTTATGAGACATACTCCATATATTATAAGAGGTTCAAGGCATTTAAGTACGAAGATAGATGGTGGCCAAAAAAAAAAGTACGAAGATAGATGGAGACATGAAGGCCTACGACCGAGGATTATGCCCAATTTTATGCTCAACGCTTGGGAGCCCTCCATCACTAGAGCTAAGGGCATTATTTGCATATTCGGATATATATTATTAGAACTACTTTTACTTTAGCTTGAACATTTATATATGATTATATGGTCTGTAATAGTTTAGAACTTTGATAGTTACTATTTAGACATATGTTCTTCTTATGTAACTTGGTCACTTATCCATGGAAGTAGTAGTTCTAAGAAATGACTAGCACTAATTAATTATTGGTTTGTTAAGTGAAAACTTGCAAGGAAAGTTGTTGACTTTCATTTCTCCTTGATATGAGGAAGCATTAATTAAGTGGGAGTTGTTCACAATCCAGATTGTGAAAAAGCTTCAAAAAGGTCTAGGACCTTGTGTTCTATGGTCGGTCTGCGACCCCGGGATGCCGAAGGCGTCCTTGGGGTGATCTCGTAGTTCCTACTGGGTGGAGACGTTGGGGTTGGTCCATGAATTTTTCTTCATTTTGCCTCATTTCACTCAAAGGATTGAAGAGAGATAGTGCATCAAACTGTTCAAAAGGGCCAACTTGATCTTTCCATCATAAAGAGAATACCAACAAGTATCTAGGATATGTTGTTGAAGTATTCAATAACACCTATAATAATTGGAGATATCAGTGAGAGAAAGGTGGGTCATTGAGTTAGTGGGAGCATACCTCACTCTTTTAGGCTCAATATAACAAATGCTCATTGGATAAGATAATGCATAAATTCGGTGAGATCTATGGCGAGTTCATTATCTTGGAGATCCTATATAAACAATGAAAGGGAACATGGCAAAACTTGAGAGAGTTAGCCATTCCAAGAAATATTAACAAATGCATATGTAGCTTTTATGGACCTGATGAATAGAGTATTTCGATCATACCTTGAAAAAATTTTGATCGTATTCATCGACAATATTTTGATCTACTCCAAGTCATAAAAGGAGAATGAAGATCATCTAAGAATTTATTGGAGAAGCAGTTGTATTCCAAGAAGTCGAAGTGTGATTTCTGATTGACAGAATTGCAATTTATAGGACATATATGTCATTTCTAGAGAAGGAATCAAAGTTGATCCTAATAAGATTGAAGTAGTATTGAAGCGGGAAAAACCAAAGACTGTTCTACATAGGGGTGAGAATGGATCAGGTCGGATCCATATCGGCCAAACAAACAACCCACCCAACCAACTGACCTTGAGGAATTTTCAAAACCAACGACTGACCCACTATATGAATAGATAAACAATTATAGCAATATATCACTATATGAATGGTCCTTTGGGGATTTGGACCCTCTTATCTTGGCGACCTGGATCAATTAAATATGATCATTTTGTGGTAAACTAAAGCAATGTGAAGAACTCATAGGGGGGTTTCCAGAGATACGATAATATAGGATGGCGTTCAATCGTACAGTTTGAGTACCAAGGAATGCTGCCCATTCATGCAAACCATTTGAAGTGGTGAGTCAATTAGGAAATTAAAACCTCACATTGTGTTCAATCATATATCCACTTGCATCCTTAAAAGCAGAAAATTCAATCTGACCCAAACCTACCAAATATATACCAACTCTAAATGCACTCATCAATAATGAAAGGACCAAGGGAAACTTAGCATTTGTACCATCTTGGCCTGATGGGTCCATTCTATGTACCTAAAACTTTATGATCATTTCCTCTCTCTAAAACAACAAAAGGAAAATGGCTCTGTGACTTATGATTTTCTGTTTTTAAAGAACGCAACATCAATTTCTTTCCTTTTGGTCAGGAAAAAAGAGGTTGATGGTTATGGGTCCAATCTTAAAAATTGAGTCCATACCCAGAAGAATTATGAGCCTATTCTTAAAAATAAGCCTATACCCTCTAACCTTAAGGGCCTGCTTGGTTTGTGGGTTTGAAGTTTAAGAATAAAAAAATAATGTCATTCCTATGTTTGGCAAGTGTAAATATGGGAAACCATTTTTGGTTTACAGGAAAGTGATGCCCCAAAAGGGAGAGAATGAAATCATCCTGCTTGCTTGGGTTTGGTTTTCTCTTTCCAAAACATTAACGATATTTTTTCCAAGACCATATTACCCATTGAATAATTGAAAATATCAATTCTATCCAAAAGGAATTGTTAGCATTTTTTTTATTATTATTTACTATTATTCATATAGAGCATAAATTGGGATATAACTGGACAACAAAATTATTTTTGTTTCTAATTCCTGTACAAACTATATATGAGAAATGAAATTAAAAGATATTTCTTAGTTACTTTCCTAGCATTACAAAACATAGAAATAAGAATCTTCAATTTCCTTTCCTATCTTTGAAAAATGCATAGAAATTCATTTCCCATGAAATGAATTCCACTAACAAAACGGGGCCTAAGTCCACAATTAAGGCATGCTTGGAGTGCTTCTGTACAACTAGCGTTTTGTTAATAGTGTATAACTATTTATGCTAGCACATAAAATAATTCATTTGATATATTCACCTCAAAGTATTCCAGGATGAAGAAACCTACAATATGCTTCTCCAAGAAGTACTTGGAGTGCTCTTGTCATTTTTTTTTAAATATATATATAATAGGCGTATTCGCTGATTGTGTTTATTTATTTATTTTATTATAAGGGAGGGAGAAGTTAAATGTAAGACTTCTTTCATCATCGAAAACAGAAATAGGGTTAAATACAAAAATAGTTTACAAATTTTAGACTGATTCTCAATTTGGTTAACTAATTATAAAAAATATTAATTTAGTTTACGGATTTTCTAAGTTATACAAAAGCAGTACAAACGTAATTGATACTTTTTATAATTAGTATATAAAATTAAAAATTACTGTAAAGTTTATAGATCATTTTTATACATAACCCAGAGAAATATCAATAATCCAATTTGTGAAGTCTTTCCGAGTTAAAATCAGACCCTTTAATCATTGTATTAGAGCACCCAAAGCATAGATGCATGTACTATCTAAACTACTTTTAGGGGATTTTCTTTTTCTAGATAAAACAAAGTAAAAATGAGGTAATGTTGAAGGTGAAAGGTGAAAGGTGAAACGCATGCGTGTATGTTGCAAACGTGCAAAAATATTCTGATTCCTTAGTGGGTGGTACAATATTGTAGCAAACTAGCAATAGCGACTGGAGGGTATGCATGTGAAATATGACTGTGAGTGAGGACAAACAAGAGAAGGTTTCACTTTCACATCCATGGGCCAACAAATCTATGTACCATAACATACGGTCCTGATTTTGTTTCCACCACAGGAAGATGCTCCAGATCATGATGATTGATGATGCATGGGTTTTGAGTTTGTAAATGCCAAATGCTACCACCTCACTTGGTCATGTGCCACTGCCCCAACACACCACCCCCAATCACTTTTTCTTACATATAAAATTAGGGACCATTTTCATTTCATGGGTCACAACAATTACTACTCATTTCTCACAGTGCAGGGGCCACCACACAGAAATACAGTGAGCCTTAGAGAGAGAGAGAGAGAGAGAGAGAGAGAGAGAGAGAGAGAGAGAAGGGTGCTTAGACCACTCATTTCTCACAGTGCAGGGGCCACCACACAGAAATACAGTGAGCCTTAGAGAGAGAGAGAGAGAGAGAGAGAGAGAGAGAGAGAGAGAGAGAGAGAAGGGTGCTTAGACCATTGGAGGACATAGTAAAAAGGTAAGAATTGACGAATATTGTGCCCCTTTTTTATTAATATTTATATTTACTGATTATATCTTACGGTTAAAATTAATTGTTTTAGTTGTTTTGGGAACCTCTTAGATTTTTTAAAATATTTCTTAGAGACATGACAGAGATGGGTTTAAGCAGTCATGTGGGAAAAAGGGCACCTTTTTATTTCTTCTGAACCTTGGAGTTTTACATGGTTCCCATATATCCATGTTTTTGAAGTTGGAATCAGTCATATAAAAACCAGATTAAGTTGGAAGCCCAAAAAGATTCAAGTCTTTTCTTTCATTATGTAAATGAAATGATTATTAGGGCTCTGCCTTTGTGTTCTCTCCAATTTTACTACAGTTACTGTGCCGTTGTTCTGGGATGTGTAGTGTGTACCCAGAAGAACTAGAAGGAAGGGTACACTGTGTGAACATGTTGACGTGTCCAATTGGTGGTTCAAGCTTGACACGTTGGACATGCCCCAGCCAGCTAATTCAACGGGCCAGGCTCTTTACATAAAGACAAGAACCAAAAGAAAGTTTATCCAAAGACATAAAAACCAAAACAAACTTTGATGTATTTTGGGGTTGTAGTAGTCTGTATTTTGGGCTTCGGACTACTACAACTTCACTTACTTTGTTTAGATAAGTTGTTGGTTATTTGGCAAAAAAAAAAAAAAAGATAGGTTGTTAATTGGTTCGTTAGAAAATTAATACAATTTAGATTTGAAGAAGATCAAAATAAGATATATATCAGAGTCGAGATTCATTCAAATAAGATCGATATATAAGTTGAGATATAAGCATAAATCTAATATTCCCATCTCAATTTCATATTGACTCAATATTTTGACAAATTTTTGTTTCCTTTTTGGTTCCTTGGAAGTTTTTGAAATAATGGAGGGTAGCAGCTCATGGAACAAAACCACAGGTACCTTCTCACCTTTGCTCTCTGTTTCATTTAAATGTGTTTTAGTATAATTAACATATATAAAATGTAGAAACTAGAAAACCACATATCATTTAAAAAAAGTTCATATACAATATATAAAAGCATTCAATTTTTTATTTTTATCAGCAAAAAGAAACTGTGTTTTTCTTTTGGTTTCTCAAAGAATATTTGGCTCCAATTTTTGAAAGAGGAGCACCTCCATCCTATCTCACAAAGACATGTCTTTTTTGATCTTTTCATTCCACATAAACAAAAAAATTAATTCATACATTGAATAAAAAGACAAAAAAACTATATGTTTTTGTGAGATAGGGTTGAAAAAGCTCCTTGTTCAGGATATGGAGGCAAGTATTATTCTTGTTTGTCTGACAAATCATTTTAGTAGTCACATGGCATGATGTTGGGGTGTAAAGGTCATTGAAACCACAAGAAAATTATTATATATATCAGCTATATATGCAATGCCACTTGGTTACATTTTATTCATTACTTTTGGAATTTAACAGAAAAAACATCAGAATTACAAGCGCTACAGATTGAGCATGAAGAGAAAACATTGAAAATTCAAGACCTGAAGAAACAAATTGAATCAACCAAGCTTTGTTTGGAGAAGAACAAGAAGGAAGTTTCAAGGGAGAAAATGGAAGCTTTTAAGAGCCTGAGTGAGAAATATAACAGCATCAGAGAGGAGTACAATGCACTGTTGGCTGAGAAACTGAGGGACTCTAACAAGTGAACAATGATTTCAAGTCTCCTAGCTTGATAAGGTTTCTTGTGCAATATTTAAGTTGGTAGTTTATTTCTGTAGAAATGAATGCAGTAATGTATTTAATCAGTTTATATAATCTCTAGTCTGTTGTTAAACTATCAGTTATGTGCAAAAAAGCACTTTACTTGTGCCCATCTAATTTAATAGTGGTTCTTATCCCATACAAGCTAGAATATATATTAGATGCCAACATTCTAGCGGATTTTGACAACCAAGTTATAGGAACAATACTGCATACTTATAACATGAGTTTAGGGCACTGCAGTCATGTCTTGTGCAGTCCAGTCCCGCATTCCAAATGAGGCCATTGAATTTTACAGCTTGAAGAATGCGAGAAACTCTAATCTCTGTCTGAAGGTTTCTGAAACCTCACTGCTCTTCAGAGCATGGCACATTGGCACTTGCTATTGTCAAGAGCTAGAAGCTTTGGCAGATGGTATTAACTACCATCCCCCAAAATCGAATTGACCATATACAAGGTTGTGAAGATGATCTAATCCAATTCTATATGCCAAGAGAAGGCTAAGAGAACATTAAACAAAATACTAAATAACTTTGTTTATCAGGACAGAAGAGACCTTTTAATTGGTGTTTCCATCCTACTGTAGTAAGTGTTTGAGTTTCAACTATGATTGCATCATCCCCACCTTCATATGCCCAGCCGCTAGAGAAAAACTTTTATGGGACGGTCCTATATGGCCATTGTGTTATCTCTCGAATCACGTAATAAGTCACCTGATGAGAGAGGGATAGACAGGTGCATGAGAGGGATAGACAGGTGTATAAACATATAGGCCATTGTGTTATCTCTCGAATCACGTAATAAGTCACCTGATAAGAGGGATAGACAGGTGCATGAGAGGGATAGACAGGTGTATAAACATATAGGACATTTCGCATGAAAGTTTTTCTCTACATCTACCACCACATTGGCAACCCATTTTATCAATAGCATAGTACTAGAGGGAACAGAAGCTTAATTATGTCAAATAGATTTCTGTACCCAAATACGCCATCTTATACTCAACCGGTCAACCCAAGTAAATATAGCATAGTACTGTAGATTGATATTATTTTTGTGTCCCAGTGTAGCTGAAATAAAGGTACCAATTGACAAGAAGTGGCATTAGTTGCATGGAACTTGCAACATCACCAAATGAGCCTGTCTATGGTGAGCAAGAACTGCCCAATAGATAATGAAACTTTAATTTGTTATTGTAAATTCCTTTCTTTTAATTTCATTTTCTCGTTAGAGACTTATCACATATTGACTTCATTTACGTACAGGTGGTAAATTGTTGTCAACCCAGATATAATAACAAACTCCAATAGGCTCTGCCCCTGTATCAATTTCTACCAAAGGCATTATAAATATGTATATATGGTCATTATAAATATACATAACACACACACAGACAGTTTTTATTTTTTGGTCGATGACACAGACAGTTTGTTATGTACACAGCCAGAAGGAAGCCCATGGTGAAAAAGGACATTGATTTTCGGTACAGATCGATAGCTCTGAATTGGCATTTTTCACTTACACCATTAATGAAATAGAAGTTGATGGGTAGAAATGAATGAATTCCAAGAGGTTCATTAATGAGATCAAGCAAAATGATCGAATTTGGAAAAATAAAAGAAAAAGTTTGATTCAGACGGAGAAGAAGAGACAAAAATAGGAACAAAAATCCTTACCAAAAAAATAGGAACAAAAATTATTGAAGATAAGTGTTTTTTTTTTTTTTTTTTTTGTTATTTGAAAAAAAAAAAAATCATCTAGGTAAGTGAAACTCTAATAGATAGTAAGCTAATTATTGTGTTAGCATGAGGAGGGGTACAAAGGTTACACTCTAGACTTGAGATTATTTTAAGCATGAAAAGCCAACTGGGATGAGATAACAATTAACATTGACCAATACACTAAATCAGTGCTCATAATAAGAGTTGACCAATTCGATCACTACATCTGTGTTGTTCTTCTGATAGAAGCTAATTGGGTACCTGGGGGCCTTGGGATGCTTAACTATAAGGAGTAAAGCGACCAAAATGTTGCTCAGTTTCTGTGGGGCCCTTTTGGTTTCCATCAACCATGGCAAAGTGGAACACATGAGTTCCATATAGGTTGTCCAGGCCTCATGGGAGTCCCTCCCTTCACACTATTAATCAAATTCCTGCAGTAAGCCAGTGCTTGCATTTTTAACAGTGACTGCCTCCTAACCTTGAGACAGCCAACCACTCTCCTATAGAACTTACCACCACGTTGTGCCCACAGGATTTCTCAAGAGCAGAGTAGAGGGCATCCAAAGTTTCATAAAAAAGATTTGCATACTAAAATGCTAAAACACCAAGGAATTGAAAGGCAAGGCAAGTCTCAGATGATGAGAACTGTGCCATATGCTGCTATTTTTAATAATAGATTTACAATAGGTTTATGTGGGGGAAAATATTTTCACATGCCCAAATCTAAATTTGAATATGTGGCCCAATTAATCAAACAAGCCCACGTGCGTTGAACTCATTAGAGAAATCTAATTAAATTTTAGGCTTTTTTACATTTTATCCACCTGAATTTTAAGCTCAATCTCACTGCATCACCTAAAAAAAAATTGTCTCAATTTACCACATGAATTAAAAATTTGTTGCAATCTACTACCTCTGGCTAATTTTGTCTAAATTTTTGTTAAAAATAAGAGTGTTTTGATCGTTTTTAAGTTCCTATTGTTAAAAAAAAAAATAGTTTTTTTTACATTTTACCTACTTTAACACAATAAAAAATGACTTGAAAAAACCAAAATATCTTTATTTTTAACAAAAGTTTAGATAAAATGAGATAGAGATGGTACATTATAACAAATTTTTAATTTATGTGGTAAATTGAGATAAATTTTTTTTTTTTTATAGGTGGTGAAGTGAGATTGAGCTCAAAGTTAAAATAGATAAAGTGTAATAAAGCCTAAATTTGAATTTGTGGTGAAGCCTATCTGGTTGAAAGCCCAGGTGCAGATGTGTTTATCTACGTGATTGAATGAAATGTGAACGTGAGAGACAAATAACTTTGCGTGAACATCAGAATAGAAGAAGCGTGGAAAAAGTTACTTGCGCATCACGACATAAGCTTTATCCTCAAGAAATCGTTGGTTATAAATTAGAAGCGTAGTCATTTGGAAAGGTAGGCAACAATCCCTTTGAACATTCAACAATCAGACAAACAATGACTTGAGCGTCGGAGAATCTTTTGTAGGTACCCCACCCGCCGTTCAAAAACAAATCAACCCACTCTACGATCCAGAGTTCATTCCAGGGTCCACATCACCTGTAGGCCAAATCATTCTTCTTTGAAGATTTTGGGTCCAACAGTTGGTGCCATCTGTGGGAATTCCTAGAACAAAAACCGTTTATCAACATAATGACAAGGATCGGACTTGGCGGGAGTGACCCGAGATCTCCTCTTGTTGCACAATAGCAAAATTCGGGTGCTCTTAAGGAGCGGGCGATGCGCCTCCGTACATAAGGAAAATGCTCGATGAACTCCGCGAAACAAGTCATTTGGAAAGGTAGGCAACAATCCCTTTGAACATTCAACAATCAGACAAACAATGACTTGAGCGTCGGAGAATCTTTTGTAGGTACCCCACCCGTCATTCAAAAACAAATCAACCCACTCTACGATCCAGAGTTTGATTCCAGGGTCCACATCACCTGTAGGCCAAATCATTCTTCTTTGAAGATTTTGGGTTCAACAGTTGGTGCCGTCTGTGGGAATTCCTAGAACAAAAGCCGTTTATCAACATAATGACAAGGATCGGACTTGGCGGGAGTGACCTGAGATCTCCTCCTGTTGCACAACTGTAAAATTCGGGTGGCTCTCAAGGAGCGGGGGATGCGCCTCCGTACATAAGGAAAATGCTTGATGAACTCCGTGATACAAAACAAATAGCGGAAGACGCAATAAGGAAAGTGGGAGAGTATGAAAGACAGTAAGAGGAAGGCAACAAGTACGAAAAAAGGAAGGATCGAATTAAAGAACCTGAACTTGAAGGAGGATCTTCAACTGAAGCAAGTTCAGATGAAATGGAGGACACTAGAGGCCACAGAGGGAACGGTTCAGGCACATCCGGGCATGGACACAAGAAGAGGCAAAAGGAATGAGAGCTAAGAGATGCGATCCACAAGATGGTGAAAGAGCTCAAAACAAAGACCCATGCCCGAACTTGCTTTAGAAGTGGCCAGGGGAATATGTCGATCTTCATTTACGGAGGAGATCATGCATTCAAAGAGACCTGCCAAACTCACCCAACCTAAATTTAAAATGTTCAATGGAACCACTGATCATATAGAGCACATCTATCATTTTCAGCAGCAGATGATCCTAGAGGCAAATGATGAAGCCCTGATGTGCAAAATGTTCCCCTCTAGCCTATTAGGGTCGGCCTTAACCTAGTTCAGGCAACTCCAGCCAAGGTCCATTAAGGACTTTGTAGAACTCTGTGAAGCCTTCATTTCGCAATATATCTGTAATTCAAAGAGGAAGAAGCATATCAGTATTATGTTCAGCACTAAACAAAACCCTGGAGATAAACTGAAGGATTACCTTGGCCACTTCGTTGTCGAGATGTCAACTATCGACGAGGGCGACTCAAAAATAGTTGCATTGGCTTTCCCAGAAGGACTGATATCTAGATAAAAAATGCACCAGACCCTGATCAAAAGGTCGCCAATGGATATGAAAGAAGTTTTGAACCGGGCAGATGGGTGCATAAAACTAGAAGAAGAAGTAGCAATACAGGCTTGCTGGATGATGACCGTGGGGCAAGCCATACCCGAAGAAAATAAAGGCTATATGGAACATGCTCGAACCCAATACGCTAGGAGAAGTCCATTCTAACTGGTCGGGTAGTAGTTCTAGCTCTGAACCCTTGTCATTTGATTGATGCAAACAACTTTTGAAGTAATTTAAACGAGAATAATACGGTCTGAGGGACTCCAACCTTAAAAAAGTTCAGACTAATAAACTCAAGGAAGTATTTTCTTTAGATATACGTTTAATAAGTATATATGTTATTTAAATGGGTTTATATAGGCAAAGGAAAAGGTATATGTGATGATCAAACCTTGTTGAATTGCTGGTTGATGTTGATGAGATATTCTTGCATGAACAAAGATCAAAGAGGATAGGACCAGTGTGGTACCAGCTAAATACACTCCGATGATGAAGTAGTGAAGTATAGATGATGGTGTTTGGGCAAAAACAAGCAAGAACAAATGATGAACTTCAGAGAATATCGAAGAACAAAGTAAGATCTTCTGAGTTATTCTCAAGTGTTTGTGTGTAGTTTGTAGGGTTTTTGTGAACTCTTTCTTTGTGCATATAAATAGGTTTATATAGGAAAAGGAAGAGGTAAGAGCTAAGTTACCTGCATGAGAATGAACGGATGAAGAGATGTCACGTCATCAGTCAGGAACAGTAGCATGCACAGCTACCAAGTGCCTTTGCATTCAATGCTGCATTAAATGCAAGCATGGTTTGTTCTGGTGAGATGGCCTAATAGTCATGGCTAAGAGTTGGGTTTTCAAGTCTGTTAGGAGGTCATGTCAAGTGCACTTGAGTATGGCAGTTCGTCCCAACTGGATCTTCTAGAATAGTGGTGGAAAGACGATCCGAGCAGAACACATGTGCCGATGTTTCCATATGTTGATGTAAAATCCTTGAGTGATCAGATCAGAAAGACTTTGTGGATGAGCCGGGCTGAACTGATCGAGTGATAGTGTAGATATTCCTTCAAGTGTAAAATAGCTGTGATTGAAGATAGGATAACACTTGGGTCCGAGCCAAACTGAAGATGCCTTGAAAAGATGAACTCTCAAGTTTGGATCTCGATGTTAGTTCGGATCAGACTTGGACCTCGCAGAGATAAGAGCCGAACCCAAGTGTATACACTGTTTGTATTGCTGAGCTGGCATGATGACATGGACAGTTTGATCTGATCAGGTTGACCGTTGAAAAGTCAGAATAAAAAGTGGGGCCTTTTGTGCCACGTGGTGGATTGTGATTAATTGTTGAATCTATGTGAATTTATCCACTAACAAATATCTTGGAAAGTTCACGTTAGCAAAAAGATTGAACTTAATTAAACATATATAATCCTTCTTCAAAAGTAGGTCTATAAATGCAGCACATGATCAATTTGATACATGCAATTTTTCCTTTTCTGTTCATGTTTTTTCATTTGTCACCTTACCTTATTTTTCTTTAATATGCAGATCGCATTTTCAATTAAGGGAAGAAGAAATTCCTCCATATATGGCTCCACTTTGGTTGGAAGTTAACCTTTTGGTGTTGGGATATATTCCATCATCAGTAGATGATACATCTCTTTTCATTCTACAATATTATTGTTGCTCTTAAAGCTAAATGTGGTATGAATAGTATTATTCTTTGATGATAGTATATATTATTCTCTATCATCTTTTTTGTCCTTTTTATTTTTTATATAGGAAATGAATGTTGATAGACGGAGACTTCCAGTTGATTAAGTATACAAAGTAGGCTATTTTTTCTTTAGTTTCACCAAAATTTCGAATTTTGTTGTAAAAGTATGTAGAAAATAGGGTTTGTGGAAAAAAGAGGCATATAGAATATGATATGTGTCTATTTCATTCATTTTGTAAATATCCTTATATAGATGTAGAGTTTACTAGGGTTTTGAACATTTACTAGTATGCCCCTACAACTAATTACAGGAATAGCCACACATAATAATATATTTACAACATTCTCCCTTGGATATTTCATGTCATTAGTGTTGTCTCTACTATGGGCTTCTAAGTTGGCTCGTTAAAACCTTGCCAGGTAATAAAAACCCTGTGGGAACAAAAACAACTCTGGTCTAAGGAAAAAGAGTACAACGCGCGTGAGTGTGGAGTAGTTGCATCAGAACCTCGAAAGTAGGTGAAGTCATATCTTCTAGATCATAAGCAGATAGTATGTCAATGGGAGCAGGGTGCATTAGAGTTGCTACACCAAAATCTTGCCCGGTAAACCCAATGGGAAAAACCCGTGGTTGAAGGGAAAAGATGAGCAAATGCATATATATCATATCAACACATCTTCAGGATGTAGTATGAGTAGGGTGACTATGCCAAGATGTGCCTCATTAAAACCTTGCCAGGTAACAAAATCTAGTGAGACAAAATAACCCTGGACGAAGGACAAAAGAGTACACGATGGTCAAGTGAGTATGCTTCGGGATACTCCCCTTGATGTCGACTCCCCCTGAAGACTACATACTAGGTAAATCAGCCAATCTATGCAAACTAATACCTCGAACATGCATCAAGAACGTGGACTTTGACAGTGACTTGGTGAAGAGGTCTGTATGGTTGTCTTGAGATTAGATCTGCTTGACTTCAATCATCTAATGCTCTTGTTGCTGTTGATTGAAGAAGAACTTCGGTGCAATATGTTTGGTGTTGTCTCCTTTGATGAAACCCGTCTTCATTTGCTGGATGCAAGTGGCATTATCCTCATAGATAATCGTTGGTTCATCAGTGGTGGAATGCAGCCCACACGTACTTCGAACATGTTTGGAAACTGCTCTTAGCCATACACATTCACAAACTGTTTCGTGAAGGGCTAGAATCTCAGCATGATTCGAAAAGGTAGCAACAAGGGTCTGTTTCGTAAACCTCCAAGATATTGTTGTATTCCCAATGGTAAAGACATAACCAATTTGGGAACGCGCCTTGTGCAGGTCTGATAGATACCCTGCGTCAGCATATACAACAAGGCGGGCATCATTCTGAGGATCGAGGGGGGTTTGATCCATTCCTTGATGTGTAGCTAGGGATAGAATAAGCCTAATTTCGTCGTACCTCTAAGGTAGCGGAAATTTTTTTTTTATATCATTCCAGTGGCGGTGTGCTGGCGCAGAGCTATATCTAGCTAACAAGTTCACGGCGAATGAGATGTCTAGTCTAGTACATTGAGCCAAGTACAATAATGCGTCTATTGCACTTAGATATGAGACTTCTGGTGCCAATATCTCTTCATTATCATCTGTGGGACAAAACGGATGCTTCTTAGGATCTAGACTACGAACGATCATGGGTGTGCTAGAAGGCTTTGCTTTATCCTCATTAAAGCGCCTTAACATCTTCTGGATA
Source organism: Dryas drummondii (assembly GCA_003254865.1). Classification (NCBI taxonomy): domain Eukaryota; kingdom Viridiplantae; phylum Streptophyta; class Magnoliopsida; order Rosales; family Rosaceae; genus Dryas; species Dryas drummondii. The sequence goes on along the minus strand of QANW01005989.1, from coordinate 87,668 downwards.
TAATTCGATTGATGGACCAAAATTTCATCTATACGGTGTTCGAGCTCCAGGCTGAGACAGAAATTCGTTCTCCTAAGATCTTTCATCTCGAATTCTAACTTCAGGTGTTTAGCTGTTTCCTTGATCTCTTCAAGAGTACCAATTAGATTCATGTCATCGACATAAATAGCTATAATCGCAAAATCGAAACTTGTTTTCTTAATAAACACGCAAGGGCATAGATCATTATTCACATATCTCATCCCGATTAAATACTCACTTAGACGGTTATATCACCTCCGTCCGGATTGTTTCAATTCATAAAGTGAACGCCTCAAACTAATGGAGAGCATGTTTCGTGGTCTGGAACTATTTGCATTGGGTGTCTTAAGTCCTTCGGGAACTTTCATATATATCTCTGTATCAAGATCCCCATAGAGATAAGCAGTGACCACATCCATAAGCTGCATACTCAATTTTTCGGAAACTACCAAACTGATAAGGTAGCGGAACATTATGAGGTCCATTACAGGAGAATATGTTTCCTCGTAATCAATCCCAAGGCGTTGAGAAAATTTTTGTGCTACTAGACGAACCTTGTATCTCACAATCTCGTTTTTCTCATTACACTTCCTTACAAATACCCATTTAAATTCTACAGGTTTAACATGGGGAAGGTGTAGGAACGACAAGCCCAAACGACAGGCCCAAACACCTTTCCCTTTGTCAAGGAATCTAATTCAACCTGGATTGCTTCTTTCCATTTTGGCCAGTCGTCTCGACGTTGACATTCATCAAAGGAGCGAGGTTCGATGTCATCGCTAGTTATAATTTCGGTAGCTACCGCAAATACAAATATATCATCGAAGATAATCTCATTTCGATTCCAGAGCTCAATTAAGCATGCATAATTTACAGAGATCTCTATATACTCAGGAGTGGGTTTAAACGTTGGAGCATCCCCCAATGTCGTCTCTTCTGGGACAGACCCATAATCCGAAACTATTTCATGAGATAGATCGATTGAGATCGCGATGTCAAGGGGACTCATTTGTGCCCAATTTATCCTCTTCTAGGAATAAAAGTCCTTCGAACTTAGTGGTCTACCTCGCTTCTGGGCAGAGACATATGACTGGTTAGCCGCTATAGCCGTACTTCATCCATCTGGGACGACACGTCCTCCTGAGACAACACGTCCTTTGGGGATGGATATCCTTGTAGGCACGTTTGCAGCAGGTATATGTGATCTCGTCACTTTAGCTATATCAGAGAATGCGTCTGGCATATTATGGGCTAAACTCTGTAGATTTATAATTCTCTGCACTTCGCTATCACATTGTGCGGTTCGGGGATCGATATGAGACATAGTGGGGACATTACACGTCAATTCACGTCGTTGTTCAGGAACAGTGACGTTCTTATCTCCCCTTAATGGCGGGAAGACTATCTCATCAAAGTGACAATTCGCAGATATGGCGATAAAGAGATCGCCTATCAAGGGCTCTAAAAATGATATAATGGATAAGGATTCATAATCGACATATATGCTCATCCTTAGTTGAGGACCTATTTTGGTACGTTGTGGTGGCGCAACTGGCACTTAAACTGCACACCCAGATACGCGTAAGTACGAAACGTCAGGTTCACACTCAGTCACCGGTTGTAACACGGAGTAAGGTTGGGAAGCAGTGGGCCTCAACCGGACCAACATGGTTGCATGTAAGATTGCATAGCCCCACGCAGAAATTGGATGTGCATAACCAAGGTTCATGCGATCATTTGTAATCTTTTAATGAACGCTTTTGCGTGACCATTTTGGGTGTGAACATGGGGAACTGGATGTTCAACAGCAATCCCAAGGGACATGCAATAATCATCGAAAGTTTTCGATGTAAACTCTCTGGCATTATCAAATCTTCTGGACTTTATAGGATAATCCGTGTGGCGAGCCCTCAATTTAATGATCTTGGCAAGAAGTTTAATAAAAGCAGCGTTTCTTGTGGACAATAGTATAACATGTGATCACTTTGTCGATGCATCAACCAAAATCATGAAATATCTAAATGGTCCGCATGATGGTTGGATAGGTCCACAAATATCTCATTGTATCATTTACAAGAAAAGGTTGGAGTCTTTACTAGTCTTTGCATATGATGATCTAGTATTCAACTTTCTGAGCGAGCAAGTTTGACATAGTGTGTCACTAAACACAAGATCCTTATTAGTAAGGGGATGACTGTGTGATGAATTGAGGATACGACGCATCATACTTTGACCTGGGTATCCCAACCGATCATGCCATAGCAAGAAACTGCTTGAATTGGTTAACTTCAGGTTAAATATGTAATTTGCCTAAATCGATCTAATGGTGATCATGTAGAGACCGTTCGAGAGGCATTTCAATTTCTCCAATGTACGCTTCTGGCCATACAAATTGGAGGTTATGCAAAGATATTCCACTCCATTTTCCTCAGTGTTTGAACGTGATAACCGTTGACTCAAATATCCTTAAAACTCAATAACGTTCTTCTAGAACATGGATAATATAAGGCCTCATTAATGGTAATTCAGTACTATTGGACAACATAAAAATGGGCTTTGTCATGGCCCTTTATCAGGTTGGATTGGCCTAATATGGTTGTTACAGAGGTATGAGTAAGCAATAAGTTTGAAAAATACTTCTGATCTTGGAGTATGGTGTGCGTAGTAGCACTGTCTACTAGACAACAAACTTCCCCACTAAACATGCTTATTCATAAATTTAATTCAATAGATCACATGTATGAATAACATTATTGAATTGAATCATATTCAAGCATAACCAAATTTCCAGAACAAATAATTCAAGTCATAAATCACCAAAATAATCCGAATAAGAAACATTATCCAGAAAATAAATCCGGCACAAGTGCCGATTATATCCATGTCGTCAAGTTTCTAGTCCTCGAAGTGTCCAGTTTTAGCCTGGAAATCAGTGACCTTTAGGGTGGTATCCATAGGAAATGATCCATCAACGAGGTTAGTCTCTCGAGTTCCGCCAATGGCGTGATACTCTACAGCTTGCGCTGATGCACGGCAGGTGCGGGACCAGTGATCAGTTCCTCCACATCGGTAACAGAGATCATTTTGATTTTGATTCTGGTGGCGACTAGCCAGACTACTGTTCCTCTCATTTCGAGTTCTTGGGGCTGAGGGGCTGTGGTTCCTACCACATGGGCCTTGGCCATGAGGATTCGAGTTTTGTGGGCCATGATCGCGTGGGCCTTAGCTACGTTGGCCTCGATCATACGGGTCATTCCTCTGAGAACCTTTCCTTCCATATCTTGGGCGGTTGGACTTTGCGCCCTTTCCATGACCTCGGTATCCTCTTTCGCGGTTTGAATCGCGATGAGCAACAACATTTGCTTCAGGAAATGGTGTTGCTTTAGTACCGACAGGAAATGGTGTTGCTTCAGTCAAATGAAGCTTGACATCTTGAGTCCATTTTAGATAGTTTCTTCCGGAAACTTCCAAAGCGACAAAATCAAGCTTGTTGAGATTTGACATTCTTTGGTTGAAAGGAACAAATAATCATAAATAGTGCTTTGGGCAATAACATCCATAAGCAACAATAAGAACTTCAAGTTCTATAGTTTTATCATGTATGGTGAATTTATGAAGGAAACTTCAGGTTCCTTATATGGCATCATTGAAGTTACAGATTCAATATTTATGTATGAACTATTGGTTCATTAATTAACTGCAATTTCTACACATATACTCTAATGCAAAAATTTAAACAAGTAAAATATTCATATACCCAAGTAGAACAAAAAAATATCACAAAATTGTTTGAATAAAGGTTTCTGGCATTTAGAGTATATATATTAAATAGTTTGTATACTAATAAGAAACCATCAGCAGCATTGTGGTCAAGGCACCAAGGTGGTGCACAAGAGGTCCTAGGTTCAAACCCCAGACATGGCGAGGATTCAAATCTCCATTTACAAAGTTTCAGGAGGCTCGCCACGTGTCAGCGTGGGAGTGGCAGGGACGTGGCAGCCTACGTGGTGCCTGTGTGCATGTGGCACTTGCGTGGCAGCCCGCGTGGCGTCTGCGAGGTGGGCCTGGGCTGCTGGCAGCAAGGCTGGTAGCTGCTGGCCGCGTGGGGGTCGGCGACTGCTGGCCCTGCAGGGTGGTTTCCGATCACCCCAATAAATCTTCTCTTTTTATTATTTAATCATTCAATTTAAGAAAACATGTATAAAATATATAATCCCAAATAAATAAATCACATAAATTTATGGTTCATGTTTCATGAAGATTTTTTCAATCAATCAAGGTTTTAAAATATGAACATAAAATTGTTTTATAAAACCTACTTGGTTGAAGAACATATTGAATGATGATCCTCTTTTGTTTGGCGATCCACAATCAAAATAGCTTTTCGTGCCGATAACGTGTTGTAAAAGTATGTAGAAAATAGAGTTTGTGGAAAAAAGAAGCAGAGAGAATATGATATGTGCCTATTTCATTCATCTTATAAATATCCTTATATAAAGGTAGGGTTTACTAGGGTTTTGAACATTTACTAGTATGCCCCTACAACTAATTACAGGAATAGCCACACATAATAATAAATTTACAACAAATTCATGATAATAACATTGTGCATTCTTATTTTATTGAATTATTTAGAAGAATATATATGGTGGCACATGTGACATTCAGGGGGAAGACATATATGGCATGGGCACAAGGCACTCTTATTTAACCAAAACGTGCGCAAGGCACACTCTTATCTACCCAAAGGTGAGCTGGTACTTGGGCTGTTTGTTAGGAGAGAAAATCCCAAAATGCTTCTCAACTTCTTTCCCATCCTTGAGATTTTCATCAAAAATGGCGAAAAGATAGGCTTCAATAGCTCGGTCAGGCCTCTTGGGAGTCCCACTCTTTACATGGTTGATCAAATTTTTGTAGTAGGTGCCTGCATTATCAACAGTTGCAGCATCACCACCTTCAGAAGGCCAACCACTCTCTGATACAACGATCTCCAAATTGGGTGCACCTGATTTCTCAAGAGCCGAGTAGTGAGAATCCAACAGAGCATCAAAGAGGTTCTGGTACCCATTACTACCATCTTGTACCACAACCCCTGGTGAAGTGAAAAGGGCATAGGCAAGGTCTATGTCTGCAGGGTTATCAGTGTAGCTGAAATAGGGGTACACATTGACTAGAAGTGGTGCTCCATTGTTGGCTAGGAAGGTGATGATTGGGTTGATGAATGAGTTTGCAGCATCACTAAATGCCCCAGCTGAAGGAGGGTATGAAATGCCCAAAAGGGTTGTGTCTATTGCTGTTGATACTTTGATTTGGTCCTGTAAATTGGTTGCTGTAATTGCATTCTGAATGTTTTGTATGGCAGGCAGAAGGTACTGGGCCTCTGCATCCCCGGGGTGTACTTCGTTCCCCACGGCGATGTACCGGAACTTGACATCAGGCAAGTAGGCTTGTACGTTCTTCTGGACCCAATCTGTTGCAGCTGCTGCATCAGTGAGAGCTTGGAGGTTGTTGTTGAGGATGGTGACTGTGAGTTCTATGTTAGAACCTTTAAGGGCTTGATAAGTTGCATCATTTGGTTCATATATCCTCATCCGTCCAATGCCATTGGATTTGTACAAATCAATGACTTCTCCTTCAGCAGGTAAATCATTGCCGTTTCGTCCATAGCAAACACCAACAGATTGTGCACCTGAATAAGTATATGAATCAAACATTTGATGAGGAGCAATTCTTTCCATGAACTGGTTGAGATGTTTCAACCATCATGTGTATGGTAAAGTTTGTGTAAGAAAAGTTTTAGAGGATGATCGATCCTCCAAATTAGATACATGAAAAGGAAAGCCATATATTTGACCAAAAAAAAAAGAAAAAGGAAAGCCATATATAGCTCTTTGATGCTTCTAATGAGACATGTTGCTCAAAATATTATCATACTATTTATCTTTAAATCGATCTATTCTTATTTTTGGAATGCTGTTTCAAATTGTTTTTTTATATATTATTGTATGTGATTTAAGTTCCAAGTGTTAAATTTCGATTTTTGGGGGTGTTGAAATAAAAACCCATATTTGTTAACTTTTCGAGATAATTTCGTCGAAATTATCGTAATTTTGCCGAAATTCTCAAAATTTCGGTGAAATTTTCGGCCGGTGACTCGGTGAGATCGAGGGAGCAAGAGAGGCTAGTTTTGGGTTTTGGAAGGCTTGGTTTTTGGAGAGAAGGCTGGGTTTTGGGAGAAAAAGATGGTTCTGGCAGCAAGCTAGGAGATCGAGAGGGCGGCGGCAGGGGCAGCACGACAGGGGGGAGATGGGGGAGAAAAAGAGGAGGGAGAAAGAGGTGAGGCTGCGTTAGTGATGAAGATGCAGAGAGAGAGAGAGCCGTGCAGACCAACAGGGGAAAAGATAGGAAAGCAAAGGAAAAAGCTAAAAGAAAGGAAAGAAACGGAAGAAAAGAAAAAAGAAAAAAATTTAAAAGGAAGGAAATAAAAGGAAAGAAAAAAAAGGAAAAAAGAAAAGAAAAAAAAAAAGAGAAAAAAATTAAAAGGTTTAGAGTTGATTGGGGTTTGAGGCTTTTGGGCAATTGTAAAGAAAAAAAAATGATTTGGGATTTTATTTGACCTTTTTTAGTTTCGTTTAGGTGTTTTTAAACTCTAAACCAGTAAAGTCTAATATATTTATATATAAAAAATAATTAAAAATACCCTAAAGGGCCTAAACCTTAATATCATGTATTATATCCTAAATAATATAGAGTATCGATTATAAAATATATAGAGTTTAATGTATAGATTATAGATTATAAATAATATATTAATTTTATTTATTTATTATACTAATTTTATTTACAATATTTTTCTTCAATGCGCATTATATTTATCTTATATCACATGAAACCTACTATATAATTTGATTTCTTCAATATTTTTTATCAATTTAGTAGATAATATGTTAAATAAATATATGGTAAAGTTTGATTCAAAATTTTCGTATTTTGATAGCAATTTCCGTCTAAGTTTTGTATAAATTTAAAAATCTTCGAAATTTCTATCGAAATTTTCATCAAAATTTTCTCGAAACCCGAAATTTTATTCCTTAGATTTAACATAATATATAAGGGGCTATAAAATTTAGAGGCTCTCAATATTTGAGGGTCCAAAATAGTTGTCTCACTTGACTCTGCTGCCCTAGACCGGAGTAACTTGGAAACATGGTTGAAGCAATAACCTTGGTGACATCCTCACATCAGTCTCAACACAAAGCTAGATATATATAATAGTTTTTGATTAATTGCATTAATCTACCAAATCAATGATCTAAATTTACAATCAAACAACATATATAACATATTTTCCCAATTATATTCTCCAAGCCATAAAAATAAAATATATAACAAAATCATAATCTGTGGTTTAATAATGGCATAGAAATGTAGAGACAGAATGAAAGAGGGACCTGTTATTTGCAAGGCAGGCATCAACAGTACAAGTAGCAGCAATATGGAAGCCATAGAGGTTTTTCTAAATGATGTGTAGGAAAAGTCCATGTAGAGGATTTAACTAAGAAAGTCTCTCAATAAATCTTTACTACACTAACACACCCTTACACCATATTCATATATATAGGCAGGGGTATTGCATGTAGAGTGTAGAGAAGGTGCCAAACCAACCATTGTTAATTTCCAATTACTCATTATCCCGTCAATCACTCCAAGGACTAATAACATTAATGACAGTCAATATGACTGCCTGTTGCATCAAAATCTGATACCCAAGACACCTAGCCACATACGTATAAAATTAGGACAGGTGTCAAAATCTTTCTATTATAAATTTTAAATACTAAACTTGAAGTCCAAAATGTTTAATCCTTAAATTTCAAAACCAAGTTGTTCTTTTCAATGGAAACACAAAATTAGTACTAAAGAGATGGGAGATGGGTAGAGGATCCTATTTTGCATGCTAAGTACTTCATTGTCTTCAATTCGAATTTGCTTGTTGAAAATTAGATGGGTTCATATGCATCCAATTTAGTAGGCTTAGACTGAACCAGATGGTCCAGAACTAGAAGTTTACTGCTGGAGGTCCATGTACGTATATTAAAAGTCTTGGCTTGTAATCCAGCAAATGGGCTAAGTTTGAGGGATTGGTCCAGATCAATAATTAGTCAATTGAATGAGACGACCCGTTTCTCCCTACAAGTGGATTAAAATTGACCCAGCCAATTGTAATATATATATATATATATATATCTTCAATTTCCACAAAGTCATGTAGACGTGTATATGTATCTTCTTTTTTTTTTTTTTGGGCCATGCATATGTATCTTCAAGTACTTACAATTAGTGGACTAGGATTTTGGCCTCTGGCCTAATTACAGGAGGCTGCTAGAAACTGTTAAATAAGTTTGAACCTTCAGTCAAATTGTCAGTTTAATTAAAAGACAATCATTTGAAAGTGGTCTGATTCTAGATGGCTTAATTTAGAGTATAATGCAACTCTCTTTATTATATCCATTTGATCTGAGCCATATATAATCTTTCATGCATGGTACCGTTTGATTTGGGGTATTTCAAATCTGTTCATATTGTTTTATTTCATATTTGGATTGAATAAGGATTTATCTGACAATATTTTTGGACGATTTTGTTGAGAGAAAAATCTCACATTCAAAATGTGAGGTCTTACATAGTAATTTATAATGGTTTGGACAACTTCTCCCATTGTCAATTGATTTTGGGATAAATGTCTAGATTCCTTTATGGTATCAAAGCCAAGTTATCCACGTATTATGTCCAACAGTCACACGTGCATCTACGTCACCCAATATGAATTGTCCATGTGTTAGGTTTGAGTGATGTCACACGCGTGAAGACATGTTGAGAGAAATATCCCAGATTGAAAATATAAGGCCTTACATAGTTACTTATAAGGGTTTGAAATATTCATCCTATTATCAATTAATTTTAAGATAGATATACTTAGATTTCTTCAAACTTAAGAATATTTTTAATTAGTTAAAAGTATTTTTACTTGTATTTGGCAAAAAAAGTTAAATGTACTGTTGGTAAACTTGTTGAGTACTTCTCTAATAAAAATATGGCTTATTTATGTGAGACATATCTAAGTGCTACGTCAATAGTCCAAATAAAATTACTCATAATCATCATTCATTTTATCTACTAAACTCTTAATTATTGTGCCATTTTATCAATTGACTAATCATTACTTGTATACGATGGTGATCGGTGAGTCTTTAAAAATTAATAATGAAATAAAATTAGAGCAGACTTTTTTCTATATTTTATCAATATATATTTTATAGACTTTTTTTCTAAAAATTAATAGTGAAATAAAATTAGAGCAGACTTAGTCAATGGTGATCGGTGACTAAGCATTTGATCAATACTTTATCTATAAAGGAGAAGGAGACTTTTTTCTTTGTGTGGCCAAAATAAAAGTTTAGTCCCTATAATTAGATCATTATTTCACTTTTACTCTTATGTTTTTGGTTTTTTAAATAATACTCTATTGACTAATAATATTAACAATTTAAGGACAAAGTTTCAATTTATTTTTTCCTAGAAGAGCGAGATGAGAGTTTAAGTTGGTTTCATTATTGATCCATCTGGACCAATCCCTCACGCTTTATATATATATGTATATAGTCCACTTAAACATTGAGCCCCTGCAAATCTGGAGCGTTTGCTTCAGTTGAAGCCTAGTGAATTTGACGGAGTATGAACCCAATGACTTTTCATCAAGAAATTTTGAAGCACAAACAAATGAACTCATGACGAGTAGCAAGGAAATTAAGGTACAATTCTGTTATACGTGTCTGACTCAACTACTCAGCTCAAGTATCAGTTTTTTGTTGCAGCAGTCAGTTATTAATTGTCATTATTGGAGTGATTGACGGGGGAATGGATAATTGAACCTAAATCTGCAATTGATATATTTTTTCAGTAATGTTACACTTATCATATTTTTATATCACAATTTCATACCATTTTACATGATATTTATATATTGAACACTAAAAATTAAAAATTAAAACCTAAAAAAGAAAAAAGAAATATTTTTCCAGTAAAGTAATGACACATCAAATGAAATACAGATATGAAAAAAAAAATGTAGAACAACTAGCATTTTTGATATTTTTTTAAGGCTAAATAACACTTTTGGTCTATGTATTTTCACAAAACTTTCACATTGGTCTTGTATATTTGTTTTTTTGCAATTTTAATTATGTACTTTTTAGGGGTGAGTACGATATATACATGATGATTCAGTATAGACCACTTACTGACCCTAAAACCAAAATAGGAAGCCAGGACGGGACATGACGGTATTTCAATTTTTAAGATTTGAATCTAAAACCGCCGAGATCGGTTTGATTCGATAACAATTTCGGGATGACATGAAAAATCAAAATTCAATGACAATATAGCTTTTCAAATCAAAATTCCATAAATTATACAATCCAAAACAAAAAAAATAAAAAAATTGCAATGTACAACAACAAATTTGTAATTTGAAGTTTTGAACACAAAAATTGGAAAGAAATGAAACTAGTTGTTGATATGCGAGAAGGAAAGATAGGGAGATAAGAGAAGTAAGAAAGTGGCTCATGAACTGAAGGATCATGAGGTGGCGATGCAGTGAAGGTGGTGGGGGGCTACTTCGTCGAAGGTTGGGGTATAAAGAGAGAGAGAGGAAAAAAAAAGCCAACGGTGACTGCGCAAACTGATCAAGAAGAAAAGAAAGTCGGGTTTTAATGTACATCCCATCATCTAATATATTACAAGTATTAATTTCAGTTTATTATGTATTATTATTATAAATATATTTATTTGAACATCTATTACGTAAGCAGTTAGTGGTCTAGTGGTGAAGGTGTTTGCTCTTCTATATTGTGGGCTGTGTTTGAAATTTATTTTATGATATAAAATTATTGTTCTAAACCCTAAACCCTAAATTTAACTAAACCCTATTAAATACCCTATACCCTAAACATAATCAATACCCTAACCCTTTATATATAAATACCCTAAACCCTAAACCCTATCCTAAACCCTATACATATACCCTTATACTAGTATATATACTTTATACCCTATATTAGTATACTCTATACCCTATATCATATACTAGTATACTCTAAAGTCTAAACTCTATACCCTATACTATATACTAGTATATTCTAAATTCTAAACCCTATACTAGTATACTTTGTACCCTAGCCTATACCATATAGTATTATAAACTATAAAGTTATAAACTATATAGTATTATAAACTACAATAAACATATACAAACTATAACAGGGGGTATATAATAGGTATTAAAACCATATATAAAATCATATGACTAGGGTTAGGTATAAAAGTACTTATATCTATTGGACTAAAGTAAGTGAAACATTATAAATATATTATATATCACTTTGAGCATGTGCAATGCAAGGTCAATAGGGGAGGTCAGTTCAATATATTGATACTGTGGAAGAAAAAATGTTTGCAATGGAGGGTCAATAATTGACTATTAAATTGACTTATTAATAGCCAAGTTAAAAAATTGACACATGAATTTCCATCCCTAGAACTGAGACACTGTGGGACTGGGTAGGAACCGCTTTGAAATTTAATGGGCAAGCGCCTACGCAAGTGCACCTTTTAGCTGAGCGATCCCTACCTTGCCGAGCGATCACTACCAATCTTGCAAAGGTACATTGCGACAGTCTGAATTTTGACCGTTGGTGCTAACCCTTTTTTGTTTTTTACACTTTAACAATTTTACAAATCCTATATATATGTGTGTGTGTGGGTGTGTGTGTGTGTGTGCACTTTCTCATGTTATTTTCACCACATTTCATCCCTTACATTTGTGTATTACCCCTCTTGAGCTTCAGTGTTCATTTCTTTCTCCACAAATTGTGAATTGTTTTTGCATCAAAGATGAGTATAAAAGGGCCACATTTTTCCAATGATAAAAAAGTAGCCCTATGTCATGCTTTTGTTCATATCTCCGAAGATTTGATCATTGGTGGCAATCAAACTCGGAAAGTATTTTGGGTCCGTGTATATGAAAAGTATATTGAGCTTACCAGTGAGGTGTTAGGTGTACATTCAACCGAGAGTGTCAAGCGCAAATAGCACCGAATCAAGAAGATAGTTACATATTATCATTATTGTCTTAAGCCAGTCGAAAACCGTAGGCAAAGTGGGTTCTCTGAGGTCAACCAAGTAAGCTTATTAATGTTTTATTGTTAATAATTACAAAATATATATTTTATCATTATAATTTATAATATTAATGTTTTAATCTTATCAATTATATTTGAAGGTCCGAGAAACAAAAATTTTGTTTAAAGAAAAAGAGCCAGCAGGATTTAAAAGATTTATCACTAGGATTTAAAAGGACCATTGTATGTTATGAGGTTTTAAAAGATTTTCTCTTTGTGGGTGTCACCAATTCGCAACCTATCGGACTCATCAATCTTGATTGTGACACTGATCCTGTTGAAGCTTCTTCTACCCAAAATACATTCAAAAAGCCAATTTGAAGAAAATTATTCAAACAAGCATGCAAGAAGATGGCCCAAGATGATATTGCCAAACAACGCTTGAGCGAGGCGTTAGAGACAATGTCCCAACAAATGGTAAGGTTGGTAGATGCACGTGAAGAGTACAATTAATAAGATTACAATGTACGATGAAAACATGAAAATAATACAAATGGATATATCTCACCTAGATGAATTTTCAAAGGCATTTTTTTTAATAAAAAGAGTGAGATTGCAATTCAATACCCATCGGGATCATCCGGACCAAGTACATTGGGTCGAACCCCTATCATCCTACGATGTCCCCCGTCAATTCATGGGAGTGATTATGTTTATTTTATTTTATGTGTGTTTGTCCACAAATTAGGTATGTGTGTTTTATTTTATGCAATGGATTAATAGACTCTTTAATTAATAGATTATTTTATGCAATGGATTATTTTATGTAAAGGTGACTATAATTATCATGCAAATTTTCATAAACAATGACATGACTAATGCATGCAAGATTCCATGCAATGGATTTATGTAACTTATCATGCATAGAATCTCTCGGGTGTACAAATTTTCTATGCAAGATTTTCACGGGTAATGTATTGTAACGCCTTGAACCTCGTGCCCAAAAAATACTGAACATCAAACTTTTAAACATGTTTTCTCTTTCTTTTGAGCCATAAACATAAATATAAATAAATAAATTTCTTTAAAATCAAACATTTAAAGAAACAAGAACCCACTGTATTAAAAATAATTGATAAAACTCAAAATGGATCCCACTGCCTCGTTTTCTCCTCACTGCCTCCTCAGACTGCTTAACCTGCAAAACACAAACCCTACACCACAACTATGGTGTACAGGGTTAAACAACAAACCCGATAAATTGGAAAGCTCGTATGAGTGAAATGACTTAAACAATAATCCTCAATAATCGTTCAATTTTCGTACTCAATAATAATCTACAAATAATAGCCAATAATTACAAGGCATAAATAATTAATCCTCATAAGTCTATAATTCCTCAATCACATAAAATCCACCGATAATAAATAAATTCAGCAAATCAAATCGTTAATTATTAACCTCAACATCAACCATTCACATCCTAACTCATAATCTCAAAGCATAATCATCATCAATTCCATTCTCAAGATTCAAGCCTAGACTTTACAAAGTCCTAGCAAACAATTCAATACAAGCACACAATACAAATAATTATCTATCTAATTTAACTCACAGTTTAACCACGTGAAATTACCGAAATGCCTTTCTTGGCTCCTTTGCTCGAATATCAAATCCGATAGCATAACATCGTTGGGAATGAGATTTTTCAAGCCCGTGTACCTATTAAGACCAGACAACCAACAATTTCACAAACCAAAAATACAAATGGGTTGTTAAACGACCGAAATGAGCGGAAACCACCACATACGGTGGCTGCCCAGCCCCCAAACAACACAGAAAACACCACAAAACTCACCACCGGACTAGAAAAAGCTTCTGGAGGTTCCGAAGAGTCAGAACAACGAAGAAAACCAACCAAAACGCCGCCACACAAGGCGGAGCTACCGTGGCCGTGGCTGCAAAAATAGGGAAATTGAATTCGAATCTCAATTGGCTGGAACAAAGTACACAGACATGAAGAGCATGTCGAGAGGATGAAGAATGATACCTCACTCGATGAAAAACACCGTCGGATTCGGCGGAAATGCCGCTGGAGCAGAGGCAGCTGGTGACGTCGATTCGCCGTCGTGGAGCGACACCGGGGTGAGGGAAATACACGGGAAGACTCGCTGTGACCTGGGGAAGAGGACCCAGGTGATCGTGCGTCACTATTTGGTCGGAAAACACAGATCGCCGGAAGAGGGTTCGATCGGATTCGGCGCTGAGTGTCTCGAGTCTGGGCTTCTGCTGGGTTTTCGGTCGGCAAAGGCAGGGGAGGAGGGAGAAGAGAAAGTCGATCTCACTGCCTTCGGTCCCGCCGCTGGGTGGCGCTGGAAAAACAGTGGGTGGCCGGGCTGGGTCACGCGCGGGAAAAGGAAGAGGGAAGAGAGAGAAGAAAGAGAAGGGGAGAGACGTAGGGGGAGAGAGAGAGAGAGAAAACTGATTTTGGATTTTTAAAACCCTTCCATGCGAAATTACAAAAATGCCCCTCACTTTGAACGTTCGTAGAATCCAAAGCGTAACTCCGATTTATGCGTGCTTCGTGTTTACGAACTCGTGGACTCGAGACCTATCTAACGTGTCCAAAGTCCAAGGCAAAAGCCCACTAATTTTAAAAGTCAACTTTTGGGTCAAGCCCAATTTAAGACAAAAATTAAAATTAAATTAAAACTTTTTTAAATTCCAAATAAATTCCCAAAATATTCAAAATAAAATCTCAAATATTTAAAATAAATTTTTAAAAAATACGGGGTCTCACATATATGCTTGCTTGGTCCAATTAATGGTTACAATGCTAACTTGCACTACTCAATGGCCACATGGCTAGTCCCATATAATATTTGGTCATTATAAATAAAAGTACTCTCCATCATACTCTCCGCTCATCACCACACTTTCAATATTACCACTATCATTTCAACACCTCTCCCCTTCAACACCACACCCTTTTAACCCACTGAGAATTAATATTGTTCACGATTGGGATGAGGAGGAGTCATTAATCATGAATTTCACTGCAGTGTATGCCAACCAAAAGATACAAAGTGAGACGAATGTTCAATCCCGTCGCGATTCGGTTCCAGGGAGGCAATACATTTACCGCCGGAGTCCACATGGCGCTAAGGATCTTCAATTTGATTACTTTAGCCCTTATCAAACCTATGTGCGATACATGTTTTGGCAGTGCTATAGAATGTACCAAGAGTTGTTTAATCACATCTATGACAGAATGAGTTCGTATGGTGATTTCTTCATCCAAAGACTCGATGCTGTCGAGCATAACGGGTTATCCATGTAGGGAGCAAAAGATGAGTGCAGCCATGAATCAACTAACTTATGGCGTAGCCTACCGATTATCTGGATGATAAACTCAGAATGGACACATCCACGACATTAATGTGCTTGAGGAAATTCTGTGAAGCTATCTTGACCATGTTTAAAGGACGCTACCTTCGTGTACCAACTTCTGTTGATCTTGAAAGGCTACTACGAAAAAGGCAACAACGTGGCTTTCTAGGCATGATTGGGGGTATTGATTGCATGCATTGGGTTTGGAAGAACAACTGTTCAACTGGTATGCAAGCGTGCTTTAAGGGCCATTACCCAAAACCCACCATTCATTTAGGAGGCTGTGGCATCGTATGACCTATGGATATGACATGCTTTTTTTAGGTATGCCCAAGGCCAACAATGACCTAAACGTGCTTGATGCTTCTCCTGTCTTTGAGGACCTGTACGAAGGGCAGGCCCCGAGTGTTAACTTCCTCGTCAATGGGAAAAAATACGAGATGTCGTACTATCTGGCAGATGAAACCTATCCAAAGTGGGCAACCTTTGTTTAATCCTTTAAGCAACCAGCTAACCACAAGCAGACATATTTTTCGAAAATGCAAGCAAGTTATCGATAGGATGTTGAACGCGCATTTGCGGTTCTGCAAGCCCGTTTTGCTATTGTTACACAACTGACCAGATATTGGAACCCACACGTCATGGCAACCATCATGAAGACATGCATCATTGTTGCCTTATTTCGCAAGTGAACGAATCGAAAAAATAGTTTAGAGATAAGTAGAGTATCGTTCCCACGAAGAATGATTAATTTTATGAAGTACCGATGGCGATTGAAACTAAAGTTTATTTGAAAAAAACAAATTGAGAGGGTTTGATTAAGAATTAATAAAAGAAAACAATTAAAGAAAACAACAAACATATGAGTAAAGTTTTGAAAACTCAAGCAGTTAAAACACCAGAGCATCTGATTTCACCATAGCTAATCCTACCCAATTGCTTTAGCCTATTAACTACAAATCAAGCTCTATGTTGACAGTCAGTTTTCCCAATTATATTCAATATATCATCTTTGGTTATATCAAAAGTATCTTCATATACTAACTCACTCTATCCCTAGGTGAATTTAAATACATAAGAACCTATTAAGCTTTATAGAAAACCTGTGAAAATAACTACACAAACCATGATCATACAACCACGTCAATCATGCAATTCATGGTATCTATTACAAGAAGCAAAAACCCCTGTTGGATATCCCTATCTTCAACTAGGCATCAAATCAATTGAGTGGTGATCCAGCACACAAAGGCATTAAGCAAAGCAATAGACACTCAATATGAAAATATAATTGCAATTAAACAATAACTAAACAAATTGAATATTCATAACTAGGCTACATCGTAGCTCTAGCAATAGAATTTAGTTCATCATAATACTAGAAAAATCCATAATAAAAGTCATAGAAGAAATCCGGACTGCTAACTTCTTCTTCTTCTTCTTCATTGCCAAGATATATCACCAGAAAACACCCATAGGTCTTGACAATTTTGTGGTTATGCTAGTGTCTCTCTTTTTCTTCTTTTTCTCCCTTTTATATCAGAGACTTAAAAACTTCTCCCCAAACCAGTAGCCAAGTCCCCAATTTTTTGTCAGAATCCTTCAAGGAAAAGACTAACTAAACTAGGAAGGTTTCGACTCTTATTCCTACTTTAACCAGGAAGACAACTCTTCAAACTTGAACGCATATTTTGAAGTCATTTCACCTTTTGGAAAACTCTATAAAATTTTGTAAAAATATGGTCATTATGGCTACACGTCTTAGCTTTCCAGGCATATGTGGCACTCTACGTGGAAAAATCAGGAAAGCCTTCAAATTCACTTTTTCCTCGGCTGCTCGGATCTGACGAGTTTTCACTTTATTCTGATTTGTCCTCTAGAACTGCTTTGATTGGTTGCTCCAAAATTCTGGAAAAAATTCTACAAACAACTTCAAGGTCTTATCTTCATGCATCTTTGAAAGGTGGCTGGAACATTGCATAAACCAAAGGGCATCCTCCTATATGCAAAAGTGTCATATGGACAAGTGAAAGTGGTCTTCTCTTGATCTTCCGGTGCTATATGGATTTGATTGTAGCAGCTAGACCTATCAAGGAAGCAATAGTAAGAATGGCCTACCAATCTCTCCAACATTTGATCAATGAATGACAATGAGAAAAGATCCTTCATTGTGGCATTGTTGAGCTTCCTATAGTCAATACACACCCTTCAACCCGTGAAGATAGTCAATACACACCCTTCAACGCATCAACATACCAACTAAGGTTCTTATAAGAGTCACCTTCATCACCAAGAACAGCACGCTGAGCAAAGTCCTTGCCATGCCAAGCTATATAGTAGGAAATATCTAAACCATAATTATGCTTGCAATCCTTCATAATATTGAACCTGTTCTTTCAGAAAACTAGACACAATACGACCTCCAAGTAGCTTGTTCTTTTGCTCCCGAACCAATCTAGTACATGTATGAACATTATTTGACTTTCTAATATAAAAAAACCATTCAGAGCAGATGTAGAAGCATACATAGACCAATCACAACCATCTGATTCCTTCTTGAAACACACAGCATAGACCCTCTTTTTGTCATTCCTAATATATACAAATCGGAAACCACACTCAATAGTATATTTGATTAGCTTCTCACAAAATTTTATAGCACCTCCTTCAAATTTTTGGCTAATCTCACAGATATAGCCCTCCCAGTCAGTAGAGAGATACCGACGAACCTCACTAGAACCAAATTTGCCTAAATAATCACTCTCATCAAAACTACCATCAACAACCATACTCTTATTCGATGAAGATGACAAGCAATTTTTATCAATAACAACAGCATCTAAATCGATTTTATTATTGATTGAAATATCAACAATACTAGTATTCATCAAACCAAACACAGTCAACATAATTCGAATGTCCAAATCAGACTCCAATTTAATCATCTTATGGTCACAAAAAGAATACCTCAACTCAAACCGATCAGGTTTGAGTTTCTTAAATCTGGAATACAACTCAAGGCACAGTCCCATATACGTAGTACTCTCCAGCAAACCAAGCATAACACCATCATCGCCATATGTGCATCTAGCAAACTTAAACCCTTCCATTGCTATAACCTAAATAAAAACAGAGCAAATGAATCAAATTATTAACAACTGCAACATAAACTACATAACCATTCCTATAACCTAAACAAACAAAGACAAAAACTATTAAAAGTCATTAAAGCAACCTATCAAGCACAAAATAGCAGAACTGAAACTGCATAATATTACTAAATTAAAATTCAACAAAAATGTGAATAAAAGCAAGCTATTAAGCATGTATGCTACTGAAACTACATAAATTACTAACAAATTCAAAATCAACACTATACCTAACACAGAAATCAACATGCAAATCCAAAACTACATAATACTGTCAATAAAATCAAATTCAAAATCCAAAACTACATAATACTGTCAACAAAAATCAAATTCAAAATCAAAAACTATACCTAAACTGAAAATCAACATGAAAATCAATTAAACACTCAACTTCAATCGAAAAATACCTATAAATTTAAACAAAACAAAAAATCAAAACTGCAATTAAAACTTCAACAATCAAATCACAGACTGAATTTGAGGGAGAATGGAAAAGCAAAAATCGAAACAAAAGGAGAAAAAAACACAAAACTAGCATCAAAATCAATAGCAAACAAATCGTAAAACTAGCAATTGATCAAGAACAACAAGATCAAACCGTATGAAGATCGAACAAGAGAAAGATCAAACCATATGAAGATAGAACCAGACGAAGATCGGACTAGAGCAAAATCGAAAGAGAAAAACGAGTGCAAACAAATTTTAGCTATAAGGTAAAATTGTCTAAGCACAGATTCCAGAAAATAACTAAAAACTGTCATAAAGGTAAAATTGTAAAACTGCATCACTTACCACACACCAGCTAGCAAGCAGCCCACTCAGATGCAACAACTAAAGCACATGCAGTCAAACTAACCTAATTGTTAACAAAACTAACATGATTGTTATATATTAATAATAATGGTATTAGAAGTTAAAAACCATAGCAAATATGTAGTAATGAGTAATTATTGTGTGTCTGCAAATTAATTGATGGACTTATATGGTTTGGTTGTAGGTTATTGGTCACTCGAGTCTCATTTGGAATTGAGGGGGCTTTGCTGCGGTTGGTTTTGCCTAAGTCAGTAAGTCATCTTCCCTTTCTGGCTTCTACTTACTACTTAGTGCACATCATCATCTGTTTATTCTGTTTGAGAGCTTGTTATGATGGAGGGATCAAAACAAACAGGTCCAACACCACCTCAATCACAACCACCCAACACTTTTTCACAAACTCCTCAATCAGAAGTTGTTCAAACCCCCAACCCCAATGCACCCATGGGCCCTCCTCCTTCTCATCCTCCAAATACTAGGAAATGGAAGTCCACATCTATGGTGTGGGATCATTTCACTAAGGAAGACCCCCCAAAAGACCCAAACAATCATACAGCTAGTTGTAATTACTACAAGCAGGTGTATGCATGTCATTCTAAGAATGTGGGTACTTCTTCTCTTAAAGATCACATAGAAAATTAATGTAAAAAGTACCCTTTTAGATTGGAGCAAAAAAAAAAACATAAGATTTTAACATTGCAAAGGAGTGGGAGTGAGTCATCGGGTAGCAATCAGTTAGTGGTTGTGGGTTTTGATAAAAAGGCATGTAGGAAGGCATTGACTAGGATGATAATCATTGATGAGTTGTCATTCAGCTTTATGGAGGCAGAGGGGTATATTGAGTTTTGTAGGGTTTCTTATCCTAGGTTTGACCTTCCTTCTAGGAGAACAATTGGTAGGGATGTCCTTCAGCTTTTTTATGATGAAAAAGCTGAATTTATGAAGCTTTTAAGTGGTCAAAGGGTTTTCCTTACCACCGATACATGGACATCAGTACAGAATATCAATTACATGGTGCTTACTGCCCATTTCATTAATGTTGATTGGGTTCCCCATAAAAGAATCTTAAACTTTGCACATATCTCTAATCACAAAGGAGATACAATAGGGAAACTCATTGAAAAATGTTTAGGTGAATGGGGTATTGGAAAACTGTTCACAATAACAGTTGACAATGCATCTGCTAATGAGGTTGCGATTAGCTATGTGAGAAGAAAACTTAGGGATTGGGACAATGATCTGATCATGGAGGGGCAATTTTTACACCTTAGGTGCACAGCCCATATACTTAATTTGATTGTTTGTGATGGGTTGAAAGAGATGCACAACTCTGTTGAAAGCATTAGGAATGCAATTAGATATGTTAGATCTTCCCCTCAAAGGCTAGCAGAATTTAAGAAGCTTATAACACTTGTGAGGATAGATAGCAAAGGTTTGTTGGTGTTGGATGTTCAAACCAGATGGAACTCCACATTTCTGATGTTACAAGCAGCTATCAAGTTCAAAAAGGCCTTCCAAAGGATATTGGAGGATGATAGGGCTTATAAAGAATACTTTAGTGAGGTTACTCATAGGGCTGGTCCACCTAGTGAAGATGATTGAGGCAATGCTAGCACTTTTCTAACATTTTTGAAGAAGTTTTATGATATGACTTTGAAGCTAAGTGCCTCCCATTATGTAACATCAAACACAACCTTTTTTTATTTATGTTCTTTGCAATTAATGTTGACTGATTTGTGTTCAAAACAAGATCCCTTCTTAGGGAAAATGGCACAAAACATGAAAGTTAAGTATGACAAATACTTTGGTTCAATTGAGAGCATGAACAAATTGTTGTTGGTTGCACATGTTCTTGACCCTAGGATGAAACTAGAGGGTTTGAATTTCTGTTTTAAGAAAGTATATGAGCTAACTAAGGCCATTGAGCTTACAAATGTGGTTAAAAATGTTTTGGCATCCCTATTTCATGAGTATAATGGCCAATTTGGCAACACTAGTACCACTACTGCTTCCACTCAATCTGCTGATTCTACACAAGATTATAAGATTGGTGGGGTTGGGGGTGATGGTGAAGATGATTTGATGCAAGGTTTACGTACCATGAGAGTAGAGGCATCCTCATGTGTGATTAAAAATGAGATGGATAGGTACTTGTTAGATGCATATGAGTCAATGGATGTAAAGAATTTTGATGTGCTGAATTGGTGGAGAGTCAATGGGGTTAGTAAGTACCCTATCTTAGGTGCACTTGCTGAAGATGTCTTCGCCATTCCGGTTTCAAGTGTGGCATCCGAGTCATGCTTTAGCACTGGAGGTCGTGTCATTGATCCATATAGGAGTTCACTAACTCCCAAGATAGTTGAAGCACTAATATGCTCCCAAAATTGATTGAGGTCGACTCCTATTTGTCCATTCAATGAACCAACCATTTCGGAGTTGGAGTTTTGTGAAGCTGTGGAGCAAGGTAATTAATAATTATTATGATATTTCAGTTTATTCCTTGATTTTTCTTGATTTTTGATATGCATACTTTGCTGTTTTTTGTGGTTTATAGAGTTCTTGGTATCTGAAGCATCATTGTCATCTCCTTCAAGTTCTTCAACATCTATTTAGATTGCTAGTATATGAAATTGCCCTTAATGTCTCTGCCAGTGCCATTCTGCAAGGCTAGAAGCTTAGATTCATGTGGAATTGTGGATTGTAATATTTATAAACTTCATTTGGTTTTCTTTAATAATTTGTAAACTTGTAATATGGGTTTGTTCATTTGTTGAATTGTTGGTTTGAAACGTGCACCTATTTTTATATAGTTGATTGGTTGAACTTGAATTAATTTATGTTGTTGGATAGCCTGATATGGATTTATGAATTTATACTAAATATTATAAACTATAAAATTTGTTAGGTTACAAGATATATGGATTGGGCCAAACAAAATCAAACAGAAAAATTGTACAAAATAAGCCTATCCAACTAAACGGGTTGAGGCCACCTCCGACCCACCCAACCTGTCACCCGCCTTGGCCGAACTCGCCTAACCCGATTAATTAATGGGCAGAATGGGTTGGCTATTCATTAACCCGCCTAATCGGCTCGGCTGGCGTATTGGGCTCTAACCCGACCCACCCGCCCGATGCCCAGGCCTAGTTCAAGTTGTACCCAAGAAAGGTGGAGTGACAGAGTTTTTGGGTGAACTTCCAAAAGAGAATTTTGCAAATGCCTATTTTCCTGGGAGATGATATGGGGAGTTGAGCAATTCCCTTTTGGAATAATTGAATAATATGATTAAGAACATTTGCTTGTTGCCTATTTGTGAATTGGTTGATGCAATGAGGCACAAGATCATGGTAATGATGTTTGAAAAGAGGGATACTTCGACAAGGTGGCATAGTATACTTTGTCCAAGAATTGAGGATAAAATGAATTTGGAATTAAAAAAAGGAAGGCATTGGAAGGTTTTGAGGTCTAGTCCTACTGTTTTTGAAGTTACTGCATGCTGATTATTCATTTGTGGTTGATCTTGAAAGATGTTTATGCTCTTGTCGTCAATGGCAGCTCAAAGGGTTTCCATGTATTCATGCAATGAGGGCAATTCAAAGCTGTGGTGCTTCAATTTATGATTTTGTTGAAAACTTGGAAGGTTAATTACTATAAAGCTGCATACTAGAGTGCAATTTGGCCTGTGTCAACAGTTGAAAAGCCTGATGGGTCGCCTCAGGTGCTTGTGCTACCACCTCGTACAAAGAAACAAGCTGGGAGACCGAATGTTAGTAGGGTGTTATCGATAGGTGAAGTTCGAAAGCGCCAAAGGAAGTGCAAGTGCTGTGGTCAATATGGAAGGCATAATCAGAAGACATGCACTACTATTATTGGATAATCATAATGAAGATTGGTTGATAGAGTTTATTGTAGTTAACAATTTGATAGAGTTTACAGTTAACAGTTTTATAGATTTTAGTGTCTTGACATGAAAATATCATGCAATTTGAGTGGATCATTAAAGATTTAATAGATTTAAACTTTCTCGATTTTTCTATTATATTTGGATGCAAGTTGCTGAGTTTTGTTACCTTTATATTGCTGTTATTGTCCTTAGATTTTAATAGAGTCTGTTAATATGTATGTTCACTTTTATCCGCAGTTTCAGTTTTAACTAGGGGTGGGCATATTAACCGCGGACCTTCAAAACTTGTCGAACCGCACCGCAAAAAACCGCGTTGACCAAAAAAAGTCAACACCGCCAAAAAAACCGAACCGCACCGCTTCTCTCCGGTTCCGGTTCCGGTTCCGGTTCTACACCTTATTTAACCGCACCGCATACTTGCAAAAAATATATTTTTTTATATTTTTATACACATATTGTCATATACACCATTTTATATTTTTTTTATATATATTTATACCATTTTTATATACTTTTTATACACTTTTTGTACACATCTTTGTACATTTTTATATACTTTTTAATTAGGATAAGTTTGCATCATTAAATAATTGGGCTTAGGCTTAAAAAAACAAGTGTGAGGCCCCATTAGGCCCAGAACCGCGGTGAGAACCGCACCGCACCGCATTTAAGATGGTTTGGTTTGGTTTGGTTTTTTTATTTTTTTCACGGTTTTAAGCACCGAACCGCACCGTCTATTCATATATGGCGCAGTGCACGGTTCCGAGGGAAAAGTGAGTCGAACCGCACCGCGCCCACCCCTAGTTTTACCAGCAGTTTCAATTTGATCCGCAGTTTCAGATACTTTTTTGACATACTTGACCTTTTTTGGTTTTTAACTTGTTTCTTTTGTATTGAGAAGGTTTATATTTGATACATTTTGCTTCGTTAAGCTTAATTTGTCTATGTTTTTCATTTTATTATTTTGCATGCATAATTAGCCTGTTATATTAGGCTTTTCCTTGACATAGTTTGAGTTTAAAATGATCTTTTAGTTGGAGTAGCAGTATAGGTTGTAGTTTCATATTAAATAATTTAAAATACGTTTCATATTAAAAGAATTCTAAATAGAAACAAATAAGCTAAAATTATCACTTTAATTATCAAATGTATCATCTTTTCATACCTGAAATGCTTAATACAAAAAGTAATTTTAATCACAACTAATTTCTGAAAATACATGAAATTGTTAATTTCTGAAAATACATAAAACTGCTATATCTAAAGCTATATCATGTGTGTACATTTTGAAGCCAAAATGCTCTATGAAGCATGAGACGGTCAATGATATGTGCACGGAACTTGTAAATGTCATTCTTGTTAAATTTTTGCATAATGTCATCTCCCCTTGCAAGCTGTCTTGTATAGTACAAAACAAATATGCCACAATCATTTCTGCAAAAAGAATTTAGTTATGTTATATTAAGAATCTGCAAATAGATCAAATTGATATCAAGAGAGCTAAGTTACTTACGAATCATCCTTTTGTTGCAGGCATTGGTGACTATTCTCGATTGGAAAGGTGCATGGACTGGTGGTGATGTATTGTGTTGTGAGATATTGACCCTTTGTCAATGACCTTCTTGTCAGCATGTATTGTCCTGTGTTGAAATTTCCTGTTTTTAGCATCCTTTCTACAAAATGCTTTTGGTCTTGCAACCACTTTTCGACTTCTCCTTTCTACATGTTACAATATAAAACAAAAAGAGAATTTGATCATAGGATGTCAAATATGACGCAGTTACAATACAAAATAAAAAGAGGATTTGAAAATAGGATAGTGCCTTACCAATGTCATGGCTATGTCATAGTATTTATCCTTATGGTGCACACTTCGTGGTCTGATTGAGTTGTAATGAGTCCATTTTCCTTCAAGTTTGTCGAAAACCAGTAAAGAGTAGTGGTTGACACTGTGTATTGGAAAGAAAATCTTTTGTGCAGTTCCTAGATTCTCAAATACCTTATCATGCAGTTGACTTTGTATTGAGTTTGTGTGTCCACCTACTATGTATTCCTACGTTCATATGCAGTTTCAAAATAAGGATTGTAACAACCCGACCTAAATTTCATTAGAAATTAAAATTTTTATTTTATTCGTAATGGTCATTTAAAGGCATAGTCGGAGATTAAATTGTGAGACTTCGTATTTTGTTCCTAGGAATTATTTTAAATATTTTGGGAATTTATTTGAGAAATAAAAGGTTTTGAATTTAAATTTTAAATTTTTGTTTTTAAAATTGGACTTGACCCAAAGTTGACTTTTAAAACTAGTGGGCTTTTGATTTTGACTTTTGGCCTGTTGGATAGGTTTTAAGTCCACGACTTCATAGACATGTTGCACGCATCATTTCGAGTTCGGTTTGAGAGATATGGGCGTTTGAAACGAGGGGCAATTTTGTAAAATTGACAAGTTGGGTCTTAAAAATTTAAAAAATCAGAAATTTTTTTTGGAATCTCTCTCTCTCTAGAAGATTCTCTCTCCCCTTTTTATTTCTCTCTCCCCGACTCTCTCTGCCTTCTCTTCCCTCTCCCTGCGCACGGCCAGCTCCGGTGAGAACTCACCTTCGCCGGCCAACCCATGACGGCCGAAGGTCACTGACGTGACCCCTAGCCGCCGGCCATCCTCCCTCGAGTCTTCCTTGCACCAGTGAGCTCTTCCACGCCCAGGAACAGCCGAGAGGAAACACAGCTCACCGCTGGTGATCTCATTCTTCCGGCGATGACGGGACACCGGACCTACTGGGTCCTCTTCCTCTCACTACGGCGAGTTCAACCATGGGCTTCGTTCGTCTAGACGATGCTCCACGACGGAGTAGATCTCGGGAAGCCAAGCCAGCCGCCGACTTCCGCGGTCGATTCCGGTGTTTCCGGCGACTTTTGGCCGTCGGTTCAATTGACAAAATTGATCCTTTAGGTACGAGTGTTCTTTCCCCTAAGGTGTTGATTGTTAATTTTGTGAAATAAGTGAAGTTGATTTTAGGGGTTTAAACCCATTTTGGGTTCCCTTTGATTTCGATTTTGGGAAATGATTTTGGATGGTTTTTTTGTATTATTCAATTTCCCTAGGATCTTAGTAGCTTAGTTCTAGGTTCGGTGACCCTTTTGGAGTTATTTTTGTGAGTCTGTTTGTGTGGAATTGAGACTTGGATTATTTTTAATTGATAAAGACCTGAACTAGCAGCCACAGCCACTGCGAGCTCTGCCGTGTGCGGTGGCGTGAGTGTTATGGTGACCTTTTTCTTCTGAGTGTTTGTAATGATTTGAATCTGTTAATAGCATGAGAACACTAAAATGTTGGTTTGAGTGGGAAATTTGGTGTGGGTAGCCAACGTTTGTGGCGACCGACCCTATTTCCAGCTATTGTTTGATATTATATCCGTAAATTGTGATTTCTAAATTCGAGTGTGGTCGCTGATATTATTGGATAGATCCAATAAATTTGGAAAAATCTTCCATTTTGTTATGTGAATTTAAAACTAATCTTTTTGGATGAGTGAAAGTGATATAATTGAATTAAATCATTTTGTTGTGTGAATATAACTAATCTTTTCAGTGAGTGAATATGGTTTACATGGATTAACTTAATTGAATATGATGACTTGGTTATAATTTTGGGGGATCAATTATAGAGATGTTGAGTTAAGGATGGTTTTGCTGTTAAATTGAAATAATGGGAAATATTTGGTGTATTGAGGATAAGTTAGATATTGATTGAACATTTGGAATATTAATTAAAGTTAATGGTCTTATTGTTGGTGAATTTTGATGAGTTTGATTATTGACGAGTTGGCTTGAGAAGCCAAAATAGTCTCCATATTATTGATCGAATAAAGTGGAATTGAGAAATGTGGTTATGTTTCTAATTGAATGTGTACTAAGATTCTGTTGATTCAGTTACCCTCATATGAGCTTTACAATTTATGGGGTTCCTTCTGTGACCCGGTACACCATTCCGTGGTGTAGAGCATTTCCTAGATTAACTAAGTTGAGGAGTCAACGTGGAGAGGACAAGGCAATGAGACCCCAGCTGAAGAATGAATATTAATTGTTTTTACTTTACGCTCATTAAATTTGTAATTCTTTAATGTTAGCTCCCTCAAGTAGAATATATATATTTTTTGATAAATTCTGACTTTAAATTTAAAAAGCCTACGTATTTTAGGGAATTTGAGAATACAATGCCAGACAGTCAAGCATTGTACTCTTGAAATTCTTGAAGTACGTGCCGCACGTAGACTTGGCAAAACTTCTTATGACCCGGAACGACCCGCAAATTTGCGGGTTTGGGTTGGAGCTTAATGGGTCGTGTCAAAATCGTGTTGACCCGATAACAACCCGTTAAGATAACGGGTCATGTCAGTGCCAACCCGCGAAACCCATTAGACCCGTTAAGAATAAAGGGTATTTAAGTAATTTTATACACTTAACTAAAAAAAGCAGTAACCTAATTCAGCAATCACTAATCTATCTGATCAACACTCAGCCGCCCCTCCTCCCTCACTCACTCACTCACTCTCTCTCTCTCTCTCACAAACTCTCAATCTCTCTTTCGGTATCTCGACAAACCCATAAGGCACTCAGGCCTCAACCTCTCAGCCTCTCACTAATCTCTCACTAGAACTCGGATCGGAGGCTTTGTAACCCGTCGAAGGTCTGGAGGTGACAGTTAGAGAAGAAGAGCGCAGGCTTGAATTAGAGCAGCTGTGAGTCTGGAGGCAACATCATCTGATATGTAGCAGATTCAAACTGAGCTACAAACGCCACAGTGACCCAAGGTGGGAGCTAGAGAGCATGACTTGAACTGCTTAATCGATCTACAATTAATTTGATGTGAAGTATGAGCAGCATGTGGATTATGGTCGATCGTTCTCAAGTAAAAGGTGTGTGAACAAATAAAAGTTCCATACACTGACATCTTCCTCCAAACTAGATTGCTCATCAATTATATATAATTAAAGACCTTGCTAGTTGCCAGCTCCTTTCCTCTGATGGATTGTACCAATGAGTTCATTCGTTTGGTAGCAATTAAATATTGCATATCTATTATTTTGGGATGTAATTTCTTGATTTTTGAAATATATATTAATTATAATTTTATTTAAAAAATATTAATTTTCTTAACGGGTTGAATGGGTCGGGTCGTGTTCACCCGTTCTAATTCGTGTCGTGTTCATGTTGGAATGTTTGTCACCCGTTGCTTAACGGGTCGTGTCGTGTTTAACCCGAACCCGCCAAACATGACCCGTTTGCCAGGTCTAGCCGCACGTGCCCAGGGTTCAGGGCGTGACATGTTTGAGACGATTTATTTATTGCATGATTTGAGAATTTGTGAAAAGTTTAAGAAATCGTTCACTTTATTTATTCACAAAAATGGTTTTAGAGAGTGGCAGAGCGATTTTCAAATCGCCATATAAGTACCCTCACCCACTAGTATAGATACAGATAGGTCTTTGGGACCCATCACGGCACACACATAGGCTTTGGGCCGTGTGTCTGGATGCCTCGCCCTTTGGGGGTAGTCTACGTGCACGCACGACATTTTGGCTTGTTGTACGACAGCGATTCGACGGTACAAGGGCCACCGTAAGTCCACTTGCATGATTGTGTTGCGACGGTGCGGGTGGAAGGTTTAGGGTCTACGTGCACGTACAACATTTTGGCTTCTTGTACGACGGCGATTCGATGGTACAAGGGCCACCGTAAGTTCACTTGTATGATGGCGTTACGACGATACAAGGGACACCATAAGTCCTCTCGTATGACGGCGTTGCGACGGTACGAGTGGAAGGTTAGGTAGACGGTCCACTTGGTGCGATGGTTTTATAACGGTACTAATGTGGAGCCCGTCAATTGGGTGCTTATATGGCCAACATTTTGCTAAAAACTTTATTAGATAAAAATATTTTTAATTATGTTCTATTAATTCAAGACTCAAAAGAGTTTTTAGATAGAAATTTTATAAGTTATAGCATTTCTATTACTTCCCATTATTTTCTATGTTCAAGAAGAAATTTTAAAGTCGAAGTTATTATAAAGAATCTTTATATTGGAATTATGTTGATGATGTAAGATGTTTGTTAAGTTGTGAAAGAGTTCATTACAACGAATAATTGATATATTTCTTTCTTTTGATCATTTGGGAAAAGTTTCAAAATGTATTTTAAAATTGGGGGTTTTCAAAGAGAATGAGCAGTTTTATAAAATGGTTTTTAAATGAAAGGTTTTGAAGTTTATTTTGTCCACTCACTGAGAATTTTCTCACATTTTTTTTTTGACGTTTCTCTCAGGTAGTAGCAATCACGAGGTCGAACTGTACCACGTTGAGGCATTCGAATATCTCCAACTTATTAGTATAATATGATCAATGTCTTCCCTTCAAATTTTTAAAATGAGATATGATTGTATAGTTGATTAGAGTTGTATTACTTGTTGTGGACCTGAGATCTTATTTTTGGTTGTGGTAGAGGTGATTGATATTTTAGAAGTGTTTAAACAGGTTATGTAAATTTCTGGGTTAGTCCATTTTCAGGGAAAGTTCTGCCAAATTTTCAGTAGGATTTTCCTTAATTTTGGATTCCACAGGATCTCTCTGGGTTTTAGGGTGGAATTCGGGGGTGGTTCTGTCAGGATAGATTACAAGTATACATATTGAAAGTAATAAACCTGTTTTTACTTGTACATTCATGTATGTAAGTGCCTAAGTACAAATTTTGCTGTATGTTTGGATCGTCCAACTCATCTCCCCGCAGTATGTCATAGTATGCATCAATGATCTAGAAGTGTCTGGTTAGTTTATTTTTGACAAGTTATATAAAATCAATATAAAAAATTGTATATATACCTAATATGACACTGCAGTATCGAGAAGCACATCAACAATGTCAGGTCAAAAGAGTGTAATACGTGTTGATACCCAGAAGCATGCTCTGTATGTATTATGATTATATTAGAATAATTTTTTATGTTATGAATATCATAAACACATGTTTTGTTCAAGTTGAATTATAAATTTACTTACCCTTACGGTCCCTCTTTCCAATATTTTTGAATGTCTTGCTTTCCATATTTTGATAGAAATTTGAAAACCTTGAGCTTTTGCCACACTAGTTTTTTGGGGATTCTTGGATCGTTCTGAGTGTTGGTCTTTTGATCTTCTTCCATGTCACTTAGAGAAATATGCTCACATTCTTGAATGGATTTGTGTTTTTCATTTCTTTCCATTTTTCTTCTTTTTTCTAGAGGGTTGTTTTTCAGGATCATGATCTTTTTGTGATGTTAATTCTTTTTTCTGCAGGATTCTTTTTCTTGATGGCTGGTCTTTTTTAGCCTCATTTTGTTTGTCCTATGCAGCTTGCCATTGAGACTTTACTGTTGTCTTTTCTTCTTTCTGCTCTCTCATTTCATCAGATTCTTTTTCCTTTTTCTTTCGATTCATTGTCTCATTCAGTTTTCTTAGTTTTTCAAGCTGCTTATCTTTTAGTTTATTTTCTAGCTTGTATGACTTGACTTTGCCCTACATCTTGATATATTTGCCCCACAAATTCTTGTACCTTTTTCTTTTCTCTCTAACCTTCTTCTTGGTCCTTTCACACTTGTAGAATAGCTTTGTGGAGAACTTGTTTTTGCTTATGCAAGATTCTATAGCAGATGACAGCATATCTTTGAATGTGGCCATCTTTCCTTTCCACATATACACTGCTTCATGATTTTTACAAATTTGTTCTCGTGTGTTGTCCATCTTCTCTTGTAACTGCTCGATTATAGATCTCACAATGTCATCAAAGATTCTATCCCATGGTACGTTTGTTTCTTGGCTGTAATACTTTTCCAATTCATTTTTTCTTGACTCTTGTTGGTTGCCATCTGGGATTTGACCATCACTTACTTTGTCTGCTTCTTTTTCTTCATCATGTGCACTTGTTGCTTGCATACCATCATAAGCCATGTTATCTTGAACTTCCGATTTGGTTGGTTGTATCATTTGCAGTTTCGGTTGGAGTTTGAGGTGCTTCCCCCTTTCCTTCATCTGTGATCACCAATACAAATAAATATGAATAAATACAAAATATGAAGCATGTTGAATAAAGACTGTGAAAAAAAAATAACAAACCAAACAACTCATTTAAGATACCTTGATTTCCTTGATTTGTGTTAGGAGTCTGGTCAAATGAAGGTAGGTTGATGGGAGTTTGGTCAAATGATAGAAGGTTGATGGGAGTCTGCTCAAATGATAGAAGGTTGATGGGAGTTTGGTAAAATAAAGGCAATTTGATGGAAATCTTGTTAAATGAAAGAAGGTTGATGGGAGTCTGGTCAAATGAAGGTTGTTGAACTTCTTCCATTTGAGCACTTGTTAGGTCAGGTTCAGTTTCGCTGAGATTGAGTTGTTGAGTTTCCATTTGACTCAGATTGAGTTGCTCAGTTGCAGTTTCACTTGATGAAAGAACGACTGTTGCAGCTGAATATAAAGCACGTGTTAGACTTTATTGGGATGGTAGAGGTTGTGTCTCTGGAGGTGATTGAGCTTGAGTCTCTTCATTGAATGTAGTTGACTCAGGTTGTGTCAGTTAAGGCGAGTGAGGTTGTGTTAGTGGAGGAGACTGAGGTTGTGTTGCTTGAGTTGTGATATCTTCAATGAATGGAGGTGACTGAGGTGCTTGAGATTGAATTCTTGGAACTACAATGATTGGAGTTGCTTGAGGTGTGTCAAATTTATCCTCTCGAGTTTCTTCAGTTTGGTTTTCTAGAGGGGTCTGAAACTGTGTTAGTTGAGTGTGTTCAGTTTGTCCCACATCATGACTTTGAGCTTCTGTTTGTTCTTCTTCTTACTCCTGACTTGCAGCAAAATCAAAGTATTCATGATCTGTGTTTTCATTGCATGGTTCAGGATCATGCACCTCAATAATGGCTAGATTCTGAGTTTATCTATGTCTCCTCTTCCTCTGCACTCTCTTGTTGCTCTTTAGTTTCTTGCTCACATTCTTCATTTTGAGACTCTTTTCTTCCTCTTCAATGTCAATTAGTTTTCTCTTTGCACTCCAAGCTTTTGGCTGTGATTGAAAGTCGCTGTCATAATCCTCTTCCATTTGTTGGTCCAGTTGCTCATCTTCATCTTGTTCAGAAACTTCATCATCATTTGATTGTTGTATCTGTTTAATTATATAAAGAAAGAATAAGATAAGTAGTAATGCATTTTTGTTTTGTTTTGTTTCCGGTACAAATAGATTTAATATAAGTTTACCTCAATTTCATCATTCTTTATTGATGCCAGTTTCTCTGCAAGGGTTCCAAGGCACCACTTTGCTACATGTATTGTTTCATCCCCCCTCCCTTGTATTGGTTTAATGAGGTTTGTTCTCTCACATATCCAATACTATCAAAATCGAAGTGATTGTTAATACATATTTGAAATTCAAAGTTTGAATTATTGTAAACTTTAGTTTGAGTTTCTCTTTCATACTAGTATTATGACTAAACATCCAGCAATTTCAGTTGTTTTGTCTCCCTTCCTTGGTCTCTACATGGAGTTGATTAGGTAGTCTTTGATTCCTTTTGCCCATTTGTACTCTCTAATTCTATTCAAGTTTTCACAGCATTGTATCAACGTCCATCAATTTGACGAACTTAAATTCCCAAAGAAACTCGTACATGGTGGAGACATGTAAGTATTGCATAATCTTTTGCCTCATCTTCTATATTTTTATCAATTGTGTGCTCCATAGATCTCTCTATATTTATCTTCATCAATCTGTCATAAGATATGAAGTACTTTTCAACAAATTTGGACTTACGTCTTCTTGCTCCTTTTGTTTTGGGTATTTCATTTCTCTTTTTTCCCGTGGTTGGGATTCCCAGGATATTTGCCACATCTTTTGTTTTAATTGTTGCAAATTTGTCTCCAAATTTGAACTTTTTTCTGTTTCGATCAAAGCACTTTATCATTCTTGTGAGCAGCCAGTCTAATTTCTTGCAGTCTTCCTCTCCCACAAGTCAATCCATATAAGCCTTTATCATGTTCCAAAAAGGGGTTTTCTTCAGCTATTCTTGGACATCATTTCTTTATGTAATTTTTTTCATGTGCCTGCTCATTAGTTTCTGAAACGTAGTCAGGTTTGATTTGTACTAGACATAATCTGGATTTTGGCTTCTTTGTACTTTTTGTGGCTTTTTGTTTTGCTTCTTTTTTATTTTTGTTTCTTTTTTGCTCTCTTTTTTTTTTCCTAACCTCTTCTTTGCATATTTCTTTGTTTGACTTGGAGGTTGTTCGGCCTGAGATTTTTCCTCCTGACTTTGGTCATTTTTCTTGAGTTTCTGTAGTCTTGGTGATGACCTTGTTCCCTTCCTTTCTATAGGTACTTTTTTTCTTGCTCCAATTTTGAACTTTCGTTTTGTTGGACTCTCATTTGATTTTTTCATATGCATAGGAATAGTAAAGAGAAAGTTAATTGAAATTGCAACATGTTTAATTAACATGTTATACTACAAAATGAAATTGCAACATGTTTAATTGAAACTGCAACATATTTAAATTGAAATTGCAGATTATACTACAAATTGAAACTATAACATATTATTCTACAAATTGACCTTTCATTTTTTTGATCTGCATATGAATAGTTCAATTTTCAGGACACTAAACATATAGCTCATACTGAAACTGTAAGTAAAAAAGAAAAAAATAAAAAGAAAAGAAAAGGAATATAGTAAGGAGAAAACCAAATTTTTTGTTTACATTGAAACTGCAAGTTACCCAAAGAAAATGCAAGTTGTCCTTAAATAATGATAGATTATACTACAAAATGAAACTGCAACATGTTTGAATTGAAACTGCAGAGCATACTACCATCAACAAATGAGATTAAAAAATTTAAGAACAAGACTATTTGAACTTGATTTTTTGAACAAAAACTACCATCAACAATCACATTAATCTTTGAACTTGATTTTTTGAAATTGAGTTTGAGTTTTTAGAATCTTACCTCGAATCTGACGTTCTTCCTCGTGTAGATTCTGAAAGGAGTTTTGGGTTTTTTTTCAAAAATTGCAACTGCTGTGTACGAAATGACAAAGATCAAAATCATGATAAAAAAGCTGTTATCCTAAAAGATAGAATAGTGTAGTTAAGGGTTTAGCCTTACCTTTATGCAGATGCAATAGAGAAGACGAAAAGTTGTTGTGGTGTTCTTGATTTTTAGGTTTTCTGAAACTGCAACTGCAGTGTTCGAAGTGATAGAGATCAAAATGAAAATAAAAAAATGCAGTTAGTATAAAAAATAGAATGGTGTAGTTAAGGGATAGGCTTACCTTTCTATGGATTCAGTAGAGAAGACGAACTATTGTTGTGGTGTTCTTGACTTTGAAGTTTTTTGAAACTGCAACAGTAGTGTTTTAAGTGAAAAAGACCAATATGAAAATAAAAATGCTATTATTCTAAAATATAGAATGCTGTAGTTAAGGGATTAGGCTTACCTTTCTGTAGATTCAGTTGAGAAGACGAATAGTTGCTGTAGTGTTCTTGATTTTTAGTTCATGAATATTTTGTGTTCTGCTAACATGATATTGGTAAAGTAGAGAGGATGAACAGTTTGCATTCAGTTATTTGGAAGAGGCGGTTTCTGTAATAGGGTAGGCCTTGCCTTGTAAAGTTTGGTTGGGTTGTGTATTCAATTTTGGTAAAGTTGGTGTTTAGCCTTGTGTCTTGGGCTTTTAATAGGTGGACCTTGGTGTTTTCGAATTTTGTTATCTCTATTTTCGTCCAAACAATGCGCGGGCAGATGGGCTTTACTGTGGTGCGGGGATCTAGTTGGTGTGGTGTTCGCAAATGAATAATAGGATTGTGGTAGTTGGCCCGCAACTAAAGAATGAGGCTTTAGGTGTTTTTGGTTAATAAATTTAGATACCAATACCTGTATGTTAACAGACTCATTTATGAATTTAATGTGCTGTTGTGCATACATCTACACAAAAACCCTAAATCAACTTACCCAAAAGCTATAGACCAAAATTTCTGGTGACTAGTGACTGGTGTGGTGGAGAATGGAGATGGATGATGGGGATTGAGAGTTTTAGGGAATATCGAAGGTGGGGGAGGGTTTCAATCTTTCAGATCAGGATCGAGGGTTTCAGTCTTTCAGAGTGCATCTCGATGTCTCGTGGTTGTGGTACTGTGGTGGTGCTCAGATGGTGCAGGTGATGGTGAGTGGTGAGAATTTGAGATGGTGAGGTGAACTAGTGAGTGGTGAGATGGTGAGAAACTGAGAACTGAGAACTGAGAAGACGAGAGACTAAGAGACTGAGAGTCACGAGAGAGTTTGAAAGAGTTGAGATGAGAGACACTGAGACAGATTGAGAAAAAAAGAAAAATATACCTGGGTGGGTTGGGCTAATGGGCTAATGGGCATTGGGCTAGGCTCATAGCCTAATACACATAATCGAGGCGGTCGGGTGAGTAACGGGCGGTGGAAGGCTCAAGCCATCTCCGGCCCAATTACCTTCGGCCTGGCAGCCCACCTCCTTCGGGCTCAGCCGTGATGATGTGGCCCCAACCCGACCCGACCCGACGAGTTGGAAATGGTCGGTAAATTAGGTTGGTAGGGTTCATGCCCACTTCTAACTTGAACAAGTGACACTCACTTTGAATCTGAGATGGGATATATCACTCCCACATCAAGTAGCTTCATGATCTCGCCTCTAACAATTTCTTTCATAGGAGGGTTGAGTCTTCTTTGAGCATCCTTTGTTGGCTTGATATCATCTTCAAGGAGAATTCTATGCATGCACAAACTAGGGCTCAATCCCCTGATATCAGCTATGGTCCATCCAAGTGATCCTTTTTGTCCTCTAAGCACTCTCATAAGCTTACTTTCATGCAAATCACTCAAACAAGAAGAAACAATTAAGGGCAACTTGTGGTTTTCACCAATAAAATCATACTTTAAATGTGTTGGAAGAGGTTTAAGCTCAAGATTAGGGGGGCATGCAATTGATGGGAGTAAAGGAGTAGGATTAGAAGGATATACCTCAAACTTGGGAGCCAACTGTGGTGTGTAGGGCCTCACGACCTCAAATGTGCTCACGGCCTCAAGTGTCTCATCTTCTATGAAATCCATGTCATTGTGCATGATACAAGCTTCCAAAGGATCCTTTGTTGATGTAAATGTAGTCTTCCCAAATTTGTCAATGCAATCCATCATTTCAATCCGGTAATAATCAGAAACTTGTGATGATTTCTTCAATGCATCAAATACCCTAAAGGCAATGGTAGTGTCATGAACGGTCATGGTCATAAGCCCTTCCTTAACATCAATTTTGTCACCCGCTGTTGCCATGAATGCATGGTTAAAGATGATAGACAAGTCATTTCCACTTGTTTGTACCTCCTCCATGTCAAGAATAATGAAATCCGCTGGTATAATGAGCTCATCAACCTTCCCAAGAACATCCTCTACCACTCCTCTTGGATACACAATGCTCCTATCCACCAATTGAAGAGAACTTGTGATGGAAGAGATGTCTCCAAGGCCTAATGTCTCATACACATAATAAGGCATAAGATTGATGATTGCCCCTAAATCCATCAAAGCTCTCTCAAAAGGTTGGTTTCCAATAATGCAAGGGACGGTAGAGGAGCTTGGATCCTTCAACTTTGGTGAAAGCTTCCTTTGCAAAATGACATTCACTTGCTTACTTAGTACCACCTTATCATTTTTCTCAAATTGTGTCTTGTATCTCTTGTTTGTGCATTGATTCTTCAAGAACTTGGAATAGAAAGGAATGGTCTTGATGGCATTGAGAAGTGGAATATTGATGTCCACTTTCTTGAACAACGCAAGAAGCTCATTCTTCTCTTTCTCTTTATTTTTCATGGCTATTTGCTTCCTTTGAACTTGAGGATATAGAAATGGTGGCTCAAAATCTTGCACTATATTCAAAGGAGGGTTGAATGTGATACCTCTCTTGAATGGTCTCTAGGATTGCTCTTTCTTTTTCTTCTCCTTGATGCTACTCTCGGCCTTGGTATTAAAATTGTCCTTCAAAGCCTTAGGATAACCATCATTGTACCCTAAATTCACCTTACTATCACCCAATTTCATGACCTTCCCTTTGTTCTTCTCTTGCTTTTCAAATTCGGGTGGTGCAAGTGGCTTTCTTTGTTGTGCCTTGATGTGCTCCCTAAGTTGCTCTTGTACCTCTTCCTCAAAGCTTGGCAATGTTACTTGATTGTTGTACTCTTTGCCACTTCTTAAAGTAGTGATAAGTTTAGCTTGCTCATGCTTTGGATTATTCTCAACCATGCTTGGAAACATACCTTGCTTCCTTTCTCTAACCTCATTGGCCAATTGCCCTATTTGCATCTCAAGTTTGTTCAAACCATTGCTTAGAATGTTGATCTTTTCACCTTACTTGGCTTGATTTCCTTTGCTCTCTATGATAAAACTAATTAGCAAATCTTCAATAGAGGGTTTTTTGATTACCTCTTGATGCATTTGTTGTTGTTGTGAAGGAGCTTGGTAAGGTGCCCTAGGAGCTTAATATGAATTGATGGCTCCTTGGTTGTTGAATGAAGAGCTAATAGCACTTTGATAGCCATCATTAGGCCTTTGAAACTGAAAGTTTAATTTAGGTGATCTATTCACTCAATTAACTTGATTAATTTCACTTTCAGTGATCGGACCCCAATTTTTGGTTTATGTGATCACTCAAGAACTAGTCAACCAAACACAACTCAGACGGTCTAGTAACAAAAATATGAAACTCCACATTGACTTCTAAAAACCAAAAATCACTTCAGTAAACAACACAAATCAAACACACCAAGGATCAAGTGACATCCTATACACTCAGAGGACCCATCACAATAGGCATCCCAGTGTTATCCACAACTACAGTGCTGTGTGATTAGCTAAACAGTTATATAAGGCATATATCAATTTTAAGAAAATAGCTCCAGTATAGATTTGTGTTTAAAAGATGAGTGAGTCAGTAAACATAACAACACAAACAAGGAAGACAAATGCACACAAGATGTTCACCCAGAAAAACCACAAAGGGTAAAAACTGGGGGTCTATCCAGCTGACCAGGCAATCCACTAAATCAGAAGTTCAATACAAAAGAGGGCACTCAGCACACAAGCTCAATCACTAAGTCCTAGACTAAGTGGCAGCTTTCTTAACCTTTGTGCAACTTCCATTAGCAAGGCAATCGGTCATTCATGAAGAAGGCAGCTCCACTCGAAGCTCATCAACCCATGGCACCAATTCGCACCAAGCCCAGTAGATACATCAATGCATGAACATGATATGCAAATGTAGGATTCACAAACAAAGATCAACCTTCTCAAGCTATCGGCATGAAAAGATCGATATTGAATCCTTCAACTTAAATCTAAAAAGAAGGTGTTTGAAGAATGAAGGAAGACATTTAAGCACTCAAACCCATATAGAATTTTAGATTTAAGGAAAAAAAGTTCAGAAAATCTCTTTATTATTTTTCAAGAATTAAAAGACCATTTTCTGAAAATATTAAAGATGAGCACTTAGCCTTGAAAATACCCAGCCGTGAACCCAGAAAAATCACGCTCAAAAATTGCTCATCGACACACCGAAAAGATCTGAACAGAAATACCCCATATACCCGTACACACCCACGCCACTTTCCTGTTTGCCCAAGCCACGTGGAAGCCAATCAATGGCTGTCCACAAGAGACGAATGAGGGGCATATTCTCTTTGTCCTAGAGGGGTATCCTAGTATTTCTAAGGATATGAAAGAGGAGCTGTAAAAAGGAATTTTTAATTTAAAAATCAGAAATGAGGAAGATGATGAATAGTGCTGATGTGTGAAGGTGTGTGCGTGAATGGCAAAGATGCAATCAGATCTGATTGCTACAGTAGGGGAACCAAGCCATGTGCAATGCACATGCATGTTTAATAAAAAACAGAACATGGGCTTTCAATGAAATGGGCTTAAAAAATAAAACCCGAAATGGACCTACTGTTGTGACTGTGACTTAAATAACAGCCACTGTACGTGAAAACAGTGTTCTTTATGATCAGTGAAGGACTAGTCAAATAGGCCAAAAACTGTGATTTTCATGAAATGAATGAAGTGCAGTATACCTTTTGTCTTTGTTCATTCTTGACTTCTTCAATACAGCTGAACTTGATCCTAATCTAGCCTAGATCTTGTGAGTGATTAAATACAATTAAATACAATTGTTTTGACAAGGAACATAGCCAATTTAACAAATCCTAGAAACTAACAGAAACCCTTGGCCTTGTTCATGACTAGGATAGAATGATGTTTGAGGTGCTTGTGGTTGGTCAATCCATCTAAAGTTTGGATTGTTTCTCCACCCCGGATTGTAAGTGTTGCTATAGGGATCATTCCTTGGTCTTTGTTGATAACCATGTTGGTTGCATTGCTCCATAAATTCCAGAAATGAACCTTCTTGAGAGCATTGCATTGTCTCATGTTGCAAGCTCTCACATATCATACAACTATGCTCCACTTCCTTGCTTGCCATAGTTGAAGATGGAGCATGGCTAGAATTTCCTTGTTGAGCATTGCGAAGCAAATCAAACTTCTTGTTCATTGTGGCCTCTATCTTATTCAACTATTGTTGCACATTGATGTGAGGGGTGTCCATCTCAAATACTCCTCTTCTTTGTTGCTCTTTCATAGATAAGTTAACATCCTTCATTGGCAACCTATCATTGATATTGTCCCAAAGTTGTGAAGTCTCACTCAAATTGTCAAAAACCTCTATGGCCACCCTTTCAGTTTTGTCCATAAAGTTTCCTCCACATGCATAGTTCACTCTTCTTCCTGTCTCTTGAGTCAATTAATTGTAGAAGAAACTTGGTGAGACCATGATTAGGGCAACCATTTTCCATATCTTTGAATATCTCTCATGTTTCATGAAATAGCTCATTAAGTTGCTCCCTAAATTGCATTGGTCTTTGATGGTAGAAAGAACTTTTGGAGAAAGCTCTTTTGCATTTCCTCCCATGTGTGGATGCTTGTGGCCAGCAACTTGTATAACCACTGCTTAGCTTTGTCCTTCAATGAGAATGGGAAAAGCCTTAACCTCAAACTGTCCTCATTAATTCCATTTAGTTGTACGGTTGAGC
This sequence comes from Dryas drummondii, assembly GCA_003254865.1. Classification (NCBI taxonomy): domain Eukaryota; kingdom Viridiplantae; phylum Streptophyta; class Magnoliopsida; order Rosales; family Rosaceae; genus Dryas; species Dryas drummondii. The sequence goes on along the minus strand of QANW01005989.1, from coordinate 47,042 downwards.
AAACTTCACAAAATTCGATAATGTGCAAGTAAGGATCACTACTTGTCATTCCATGAAAGCTAGGTAACAATTGCAATGTACCAGGCATGATCTTAAATGCATTTGCACAAGGTGGAAACACAATGCAACTAGGATGAGTGACCAAAAGAGGTAGTGTAAAATCTCTCAAGGGTCTTTCTTCCTCTAGTGGTGGCGAAGGTGGATTCCTATCCCCCATCCTTGCTTCCTTTGGGGTGATTTTTCCTTTGTCTTCCTTATACCTCTTTCTCTTGATCTACCTCTTGTAAACTCTATTAATTCCTTCCCACTTCTCAAAATAATGTGTGAACATGAATTGGTTGGGTTTTCACTCATACACCTATCAAGAGAGCAAGAATACTATATATAAGTCACAAGGTTAAGAGAAAGAAACTCAAGATAGCATCCAATGTCAATAAAAGAAAATTATAAGTAACAAATGTACATAAAGTAATACACAAAAAGTGAAGCAATTAAACTAAAACGCAACATAAAACTACTTTATGACATCTGCTCAGTTTTTAGCTTATAACTTTTAAATAGCTGATCCAATTTGGACTTTTTTTATATGGTTAGATTTAGGACCAAAAACTACAGAACCCTACGCGGACCAAATTCACAGAACAACAACCAAACAAAGCAGTTTAATCCATAAAGAAACACTACGTTTTCTAACAAAGTAAAAATAAATTTAAAACTAAAAATTCAATTTTTTTTTCTTTTCTTTTATACTAAACAAAATTAATCCTAAATGCAACCCAAGCTTAGGATCAAAATCCTAGGACTCCAATCTCTGGCAACGGTGCTAAAAACTTTTGTTATCCTACCTTAAGTGCAAGGTTGTCAAGTTTTAGTATAAAAATGGAAGTAAGGAGTTGTCATAACCAAGAGATTGGATTGAGATTTCTACCACAAGCTAGATTGATTTTATGGTTATAAAACTAACAAATAACCTACTATGTACTATGCAAAGCCTAGACTAAACATAATGGTATGTGCAAATGTGTAGTGTTGAGTTATTATTTGGTTGATTGATCACAAGTAACACTAAAATTAAAGATAAGCTAATATAAATGGAAAGCAAACAAATTCAAGTACAAGTTTAAATTGATGATGATATGAGATATGGGGTTGTTAAAGGTTCACACTAACCCTTCCATGTAACAAACAATGCAATTAGTAATTATACCAAATTGGATATCTTAGAATTTCTCTTAATCCCCGGCCAAGGTGAATTAGGGCACATATATACTCTTTCATGGTATCAACTACCCCACCCAAGGTGATAGCTAACTACCTAATATTAATGTCATAGCAAACCCTAGTTGCATAAAGTTCTAAGGATGAGGAATCCAAACAATTAAAGCAATCCAACTAAGGTGTTTTTAAATTATCATGCTCTTATGCAACAAGCTTTAAAAACTAAAGGTTACCAATCTCCAATTTCTACATGACAGCATTTCTCATATGCACATGTGCTAAATTCACACATACAAATCATGATCTTTAAACTAGCATAAGAGCATATATATATCCAAAAGGACATTTATATCACAAATTTCAAAGTCATTACATAGTTGGGCTAGGGATACATCCCTAACCCCAAATCAAGAAACTACTCACTAGCCATAAAAGTTACAAAAACATTACAAATTGAAACATAAATGCAAACAAGAGGGAAAAAAGTAAACTCTAGATGTTAAAGCTAATCTCCCAAGGGGTGTCACTCTTCCAAGGATGCCCAAAATAGCTCTTTGTCTCAAGTGCCTCCAAGCTCCTCTTACAATAATGGTGGTGAATATGGTAGATAGGTGTACGTTGTGATGATGTTTGGATTTTTGGAGAGGAAAAGTTGATGGAGAGAAGATGGAGAAAAGAAATGATGAAGAGAAATGAGAAACGAGAAACGGCTAGGGTTTTGGAAGATGGAAGATGAGATGATGGAATGAATGATGAAATGAGTGAAATTAGAGAGGATGGAGGGGGGAGCTCGAAATTTTGAGAGTGTTTTATGGTTTGGGTGAGTTGTTATGTCTAGAATATGTGGCTAGGATTAAAAGGAAATGAAGGGATAAGGTTTGGTTAATTCCAAAATGAGAATATTTCATCTTATCCCTTAATGGATGTTGAGATAGATAGATGTTCTCTCTACCTCATTTAGAACTTTCACATTGTGGTTTCTAAATTTTGCTTAGAATGAGCGAACAAAGGGTAGTTAAATTTTGCTATGACATTAATCTTGGGTAGTTAGCTATCACATTGGGTGGGGTAGTTGATAACATGAAAGAGGATGTGCCCTAATTCACCTTGGCCGGGGGTTAGGAGGGAATCTAATATGTCAATTTAACATAATCACTAATTGCATTGTTTGTTACATAGAAGGGTTAGTGTGAACCTCAAAACCCCAAATCTCATATCATCATTGTTGATGCTCAAAAATGGTAAAGTAGTCAACGTAGAGTCAAACCACGTGGACCTGTTGACCTACCACTGAGAGGATGACACATCGAAGTGGGGAATCGGAATGAGTAGCTAGGTCCGACTAATGAATAGTGATGACAAAGTAATATTCGAAACACCCTGCGCAAACACACAAAAGTGAGCGGGAAGGGCACTGGTGTGGTACTGGCCAAACCTCCTCCAACGCTCAACTCAATGTCTAGAGAATCTGTGAGCAGAGTGAGTGAATAGTATATTATTGAGTGAATATCCTTTTGTGACAAGAAAGTACCTCTTTTATAATACTTCTGGAAGAGTGTCAACCAATCTAGTGATGACACGTGTCTCTTGTAACAACTCACACTGTAGGAGCGCCATGTGTCACTTGTTTCGTGGATCCGAATGAGTTAACATGGGTCGGGGCCTAGGAGGCTGGAGTTTGGGAGGCCATAACCTAGGAGGTCGGAGCCTATGAAGCCGGAGCTTAGGGAGGTCGGAACTTAGGAGATCAGGGCATATGAGGTCGAAGCCTAGGAGGGCAGGGGCTAGGAGCCTAGGAGCCCAATAAGGGCTTAGTCTTTGGGCCTACGAAGTTAGTGCCGAGGAGCCCAGGAGCCTAGGAGGGGCTTATCCTTTGGGCCTAGGCCCAAACGACATGATGTTTAGGCTTATGTGACTTGTCGTTATGCCCATATGATTAGTCATACCAACAGAAGTCCCCCAAGTTTCTGAGCAAAAGATACTTCTTGGTTAGGAACTTTGTACACAAAAAAGTCCGAGCAAAACGACAAGTGACCACATGCTTGTTCCTACTTTAGATACTGTTCAGAAGTCCCCCAAGTTCCTTAGCAAAAAAAGCTGTACTGTAGGAAAGCTTGGGGGGTTAGACATGAAAGATCATAATTTCTTTTTTTTTTTGAAATTTGAATTTTGATTACTCTGTATTCCAAGCCATAGGCGCTTCGATAAAATCCAAGTGAATCCCGTCCAATTGAATGGTGGGATGTTGCCCTTTGTAAATGAGATTCTGGAATTAAATGGTAGAGCCCAAATATAAAGATTCCACACCCACATCTCCTTTTTTTTTTTTTTGTGTGACTATTTTAGGAGAGAGAGAACTTTTTTTTTTTGTTTTGTAAAGACTGATCTGTGAGGGGCGGAAGGGGGGGTCAGATCCAAGGGGGGGCTGCTCAGGTTGGGGGTGGAGGTGCTCGGGTCGAGCATGGGCCTGAGATTTCCTACTCGAGCCGATGCAGGTGCGTAGGGCTGAGCCACTGCTTGGATCGAAGAGGGAAGCGCGGATCCGAGGCGGGTGATGTGGATTCGGGTCGGAGAGAACGGGCTCAGGTCGGAAGTGGTGTCTTTAGCTGGGAGCGGAGGAGCAGGATTTAAGGGCTTAGGCTGAAGCTAGTGGTGCGGATCGGGTCGATGATCGAGAGAGAGAGCTAGGGCAGGAGGGTGGGCTCGGGCCTGAGGGGTGTTGCATGGTGGGCAGTAGCCTGGGCTCGGTTCGGGTCGTCGACGAATCGGACCGGAGCTGGTGTGAACGGCTCGGGCCGGAGCTGTTGGTAATGGCGCGGAGGGGCACTGCGTGGAGGTGTGTAGAGGGGCTGGTCGTCGGGTGTGAGTCTGCTCATCAGGGCGGTTTGGGCTGGAACCCAAGTGGGTTGGGCTTAGGCAACTGCGCAGGGGGGAAGGAGCTGCTCGATGGAGGTGGGTGGCTCGGTTACGAGGTGCTCGAATCGGGTTCATCGGGTCAGAAAGTTGGAGCTTGTTCCGAGCGTTTGAGGTAGGCAATTCAAAATTTTGATTTGTAGATTGTACCTTAGAAAATGTAGAATTAGGAGAAATTGTAATTGTCCAACCTGATGCGGACCTTTGAATTATGATTATGAATTGTGAAAATTGTGAGTACGGGCAGGTTTGTTCAAGTTAGCAGAGCACTGGGTAGGCGACAAGCCATCATTTTTTGACTTGTAATTTATTGGGTGTCTTGTTGTTGTTGACCAGATACATAGGAGCTAAGACAAGCTAAGTGGGTCGGAACTCGTCTGAGCTGTTGAAGCCGCGTAATATGGGTAAGGCTTGGGTTGTTATTGCTTTTCCTCTTGAATTGATTTTTTGAATATTGATGAGTGCATAATTGGTGGCTGAACATGGGAAAAGTGATAGGGTGAATGTTGTGAATTGGGGGTAGAAGAGCACATATTAGGGGTGAGAAACCATTAGTGATTTGATATATCCATGGTGTTGTCTTGGTATTCCAAGCACTTCCCATCTTGATTTTTAGTTTGTCTTGGATGGGCAGGTGCGTTGGGGTCGGACATTCCATGGTTTCCTTAGACGATTAGTTAAGTGAGGACAATTCCATGGATGATGGAGAGTCCGACCAGGCGTCTACAAGTAATGGGACACCAACGATACCAAGTGTGCCCCGACCCCAGATGGGGTGTGGAAACATGGGGATGGGCAAAGTGTTCAAAACCGTCCAAGAGAGCCTGTCCATGGTGAGGGAAAGTGAAGAAGAGGACACTGGTAGTGAGGACAGTGATTATAGAGAAACGCCCACAAGTGGTGGTAAGGTGGGTAGACACAGGGTGCTTAGGACGTACTGGTCCGTGGATGGGCTGTGTGAGAACAAGATGAAAGAGGAGGAACTTGAAAAATTGAGGGTGAAGTTCCGAATTCCCGGTTACATCCATCTGAGCCTCCCAGGAGAGGGTGATGTCTTGAGTGATCCGCCGGAGGGGCATATTTTATGTTTTGCTAAAAGTTTTCCCCATGAGTTTAGACTTCCTCTCCATCCGTACTTGCAATATATGTTAAGGAAATTAGAAATTGCACCAGCTCAACTAACACCTAATAGTTGGAGAACATTAATTGAGTTGTATGTATTGTTCCGAGATGAGGAGTATGGTGCCCCGAGTATGGCTCAATTCACACACTTGTTTGAAATTAAGTCGAGTCTCGATTTGCGAAGGTGGGTGTACTGCTCACAATTGCCAAATGAGTAGTTCACCGATGGCATGACTCAACAAATACAGGTGAGCCACCAGATGCTCACAAGAACTGGAAGAAAAAATGGTTTTTCGCGAGTGGTGGCTAAGAATTCGGTCGGAGTGAGAAGGTGACCATGAATAGAGTACCGACGAATTTTCACATAATAGGTTGTCTGGTTGAGCCAATGCATTGGTCTGTGTACATTTTGATTATTAGCTGACGGTGTGTTTGTACTAATAGTAATCTTTGGTTGTTTTTGTTTTGCAGGGGGTGAGTGGGAGAGGTTGCCATTGTCGGAAGTGAGTATGGAAGAGATGCGGAGGGTGCCTAGTCGACCTGCCCGAAAGTTGAGCATCGCATACCTCCTGTCTCTCGAGAATTTTGCCAAGTACGGCTTTGGAGCCACAGGTGAGTTTATGTACTTCTCCTCTTGAAGTGTTGGTTGATGAGAAAATAACTTGTGCTCATTGGTTATGTTGGTCTTACAGTGAAGATGGCCAATACGAAGAAGACAAGTAGATCGGTTGGTCTTGCCCCGCCTGCCCAGAGGAGGCTGATGATAGGGGCGTTGTTGGGCGGGGGTGGCTTGTCCCAAGGGAATACAAGTAGTGGTGCACCGGTGCTTGGGGGTATGAGGCATAGTGAGTCTACCAACGTCCTTGCTCCGAAAGTTATTTCTCCTAGGAAGGAAAGGAAGACTGGAGTAGATGCAGCCGAGCACGGGAGAGAAGGCAAGAGGGCAGCTAATGTGCCTGATCCGGTCCCAGAGGAAGATCGTCTGCTACAGCAGGCGGTGACTAACTTTGGAAGGTCCCTGAAGAAGGGGAGGGATGACCGGGTGATCGGTGATGGTGCTAGGCCTCTAACTGTTCTGCAGCGGGCCTTTTTCAAGCAGTCCCAGGTAAGGGAGGGTGGTACATCATTATGAGATGTCCAAAGTTAGACTTTATAGCATGTGATAACACTTTCTTGACATTCGACTTGGCAGACGTTGTTTTTTACTTATCAGGCACATGTTAGTGTCCTTGCCACGGTGGAGAAGATGAAGGACGAGATGTCTAGTTTCGTGGTGTGGAAGGACAGAGCGCTCTCAACTAAGGAGAATGTCAGTACCCTGGTTGGCCAAAACAATGCATTGCAGGCTGAGCTACTGCAGGCCAGGAAAGAAGTGGACTAGGCTAGGCAAGATTTGGAGCAATACGGGTAGGAGCTGAGCCAAGCCAGGCAAGAGTTAGACAACGAGTATAACAACAGCTATGCAATTGGCTTTAGCGATTACAAATTAGAGCTTAAGGAGATGTGCCCTGATTTTGACTGGGACCGCGTGCGTGGTCTGCTATGGGCTGCCAGTAATGATGGGCATGCCAACGTCCCGGAAGGATGTACTTAGGAGGCAGAGTCCGAAGATTGAGCATCCACACGTGGGGAGCATGACATGGGAGAGGATCCCAAATAAATCTTTGAAGGAAACATGGCCCGGGGGCAGGGGTGGGCGGACCATCGTCCTATTTTTGTTTGAGTTATATGGTCGGATCGGATGTGGCCCGTACCAAATTGCAAACTCTTTTGATTATTAAGTTTGTACTTGATGATATTTGGATGATTTGGAGGGTGTCCGACCCGTTATGAGGTAGGATGCCCTTCCTTTTAATACATGGTATTGTGAAATTTTTTTTGAATGCATGGTACTTAGTTTCCCTTGAATGCATTTTTCATAGCCGCCCTTGAATGTATGGTACGGATATGGGTAAGTCGGACGTCTGTTGGCCCGAGGGTCCATACAGACAATGAACACTTTGAATGAAAATGAAGAAAAATGTGTCTGTGGTAGGACATTCATTTATTAAACCGATATAAGATAGATAAAATTGAAAAAAGTCCCCGAGGGGTACATTATGTCTACTTATAAAAGTAGCGGAGGTGTTCGAGATGCTAAGGGTGGCCGAGTTCCTTGCCAGTTGTAGCGCGGAGCCTGTATGTGCTCGGACGGATGACCACAATGATTTCATATGGTCCTTCCCAGTTACGTTTCAGAGCACCCGTTTTGGCCAAGGTAGTGCTGCACAGGACCCAGTCCCCCATTCGGAAATGGCGATGCTTAACTTTAGAATTGTAGTAATGAGTGACCCGCTGCTGGTAAGCATACTTGTGTAGCTCAGCCTGGGCCCGAAACTCCTCAGCAAGGTCGAGACTTAGGGCTAGCTGGTTAGCATTTTGTTCAAGCTGAAATGTGTCAAGGCGGTAGGAGGCATGTTTGACCTCTACTGGGATGACGACTTTAGAAGCAAAGGCTAAGGAATAGGGGGTTTCCCCGGTCGAGGATCGATAAGACCACAAGACTTCGGGTAGGAGGTCAGGCCACTTTCCCTTCTTTGCATCAAGATTGGTCTTCAAGGTCTGTTTGATGGTATTGTTGACAGCCTTAACCTGTCTGTTGGCCTGAGGATGACCAAGAGAGGCAAATAAAACCTTGATGTTGAATGCGGGGCAAAATGATTTGAATTCTTTGTTGTCAAACTGTTTGCCTTGTCAGTGATAATGGCGTAGGGGAGACCAAAGCGGCAAATTATGTTTTTTCATACAAAACTCTTGATGGTTTAAGTGGTTGCATTTGCCAAGAGCTCAGCTTCTGCCCATTTAATGAAATAGTCCACCGCGACTACTATTGAGCCGCTTCTATAACTTGTTGGCGAAGGCGCCCAGCCTCGGTCTTGTCTGCAGGTGGGTTTCCATGCTTAAGAAATGTGAGAAGAGGGTTCATCCAACTAACTTGTTGCTCAAACTGGCAGACCTCCATAACATCAGTGCTGTGCTGGGGTAGGAACTCAATTGGAACAGACCTTCCGGAGGTTTGGTCTACAACCGAGGCAAGGCGAGCTAGGGCGTCTGCTCTCTCATTTTCTGCTCGAAGAATTTGTATGAGTTGGTATGCTGAGAACTGACTTAGTAGGCTTTGGACTTTGGTGAAGTAGGCTGTCATGCGTTCACCCTTTGTTTGGTATTCCTGTGTGGCCTTGTTCACCACAAATTGAGAATCGTTGTAGATTCGGAGTTGCTGAACGTTCATATATAGTGCCAAAGATAAGCCAGCAAGGAGGGCCTCATATTCAGTCTCATTGTTGGATGCCTGTAAGCCGAATCGAAGAGCATACTCGATGGTGGTCTGGTCACAGGTGATCAAAACAAATCCGGCTCCACTGCCCTGCTGGTTGGAAGATCCATCAACATATATAGACCAGATTGGGCGACCCGACCTGATTGCTGGAGTTGAAGAAGTTGGTGGGTCGGTGATCAACACAATGGCAGATAGAGGAGGGCTCAGCCTCGGGTAGGAATGTAGACTCTGAAATGAAGTCTGCAATGGCTTATCCCTTTATCGCTGGCCGTGGGCGGTAGGAAATGTCAAAGTCGGCCGAAGACCTCAGGTCGTTGCAAGACTTGCCTAAGTGGTTGATTGATGAGAACCACGATAGGGTGAGCCTGGAAGTATGGGCGCCGGGCTGATGTGACCAAGGCAAGGGCTAATTTTTCTATCTCTGGATATCTGGTCTTAGCATCTTGCAAGACCTTGCTAGTATAGTATACTGGGTGCTCGACCCTGTCCTTAAGTCGAATTAGGACTGAGCTGGTGGCTGTCAGGGAAACGGACAAGTAGAGGAGTAGTTCTTCCCTTGGTTCGGTTTTAGAAAGTAGAGGTGATTTGCTCATATACTCTTTAAGGTCTTAGAAGGCCTTCTCACACTCTGAAGTCCAGTCAATATATTTTGTCCGAACCTTGAGGGTTTTGAAGAATGGGGTGCAACGGTCGATGACCTTAGATATGAATCACGTCAAGGCGGCGACCCAACCTGTTAGGCTCTGGACTTCCTTCTGAGTCCTGGGAGATTGCATATTGATCAAGGCTTTGATTTTCTCAGGGTTTGCCTCGATCCCTTTTTGGCTCACCAGCCAAGGAACTTTCCTGAAAATATGCCGATCGTGCACTTGGCAGGGTTCAGGCGCATCTGGTACTTCTTGAGCACTGAAAATATCTCTGAAAGTTTGTGAACGTGGTCTTCCGCCCGGACACTCTTGACAAGCATGTCGTCCACATAGACCTCCATGGACTTACCGATATACTCTAAGAAGATGGAGTTGACCAAGCGCTAGTAGGTGGCCCCTACATTTTTAAGTCCGAAGGGCATGACCTTATAACAATATAAGCCTTTGTCAGTAATGAAGGCCGTATTGTCCTGGTCGAGGTTATGCATAAGGATTTGGTTATAGCCGGAGTAGGCGTCCATGAAACTAAGGAGTGTGTGGCCTACTGTGGCATCAACCAGCTGGTCAATTCGTGGAAGGAGAAAGCTGTCCTTAGGGTAGGCCTTATTGAGATCGGTGAAGTCCACGCACATCCGCCACTTGCTATTAGACTTCTTGACCATCACAACATTAGCGAGCAATCCAGGTAGGAAACCTCGCAGATGAAATCAATTTTCTGTAACTTGTCGACTTCGTCCTTCATAGCAGCATAGATTTCGGGCTTCTACTACCTACACTTTTGTCAGACGGGGCGGTGCTGTGGATTAAGACTCAGGCGATGAGAGATTACCTCGGGAGAGATCCCAGGCATATCATCATAGGACCATGTGAAGACTTCGGCATTGGCACAAAGGAAGTGTATGAGTTCTTCTCAGAGACCAACACTGAGCTGGGTTCTAACCCAAACCTTGCGGTCTGGTTAGCTAGGTGAGATGAGAACTTCTTCCACACAATTGTCTTCTTGTTGAGCAATGGCTCTGAAAGATGCATCACGGGGATCCTCGGGAGGATATGGGGTATGGCAGGTGGGGGGAGACAGAAACAGCCATAGAGGGCTTGGCTTCTTTTTTCTTCTTAACGGAAGTAGAATTGCATAACCTGGTTCATACTTGATTGCTTTTGACTACCCATGCTCCGCATGGAGTCGGGAACTTAATCAAAAGCAAGTGGGTGGAGATTATAACCTTGAGTTGGTTAAGGGCCAATCGTCCTAGGATGACGTTGTAAGCTATGGGGCAGCTGACCACCAAAAATTGAGTGATTGTGGTAGCAGACTAAGGCTACCTCCCGAGGGTGAGTGGGAGGTAGATCCCACCAAGAGGGGTGACCATGTCGCCTGAAAAGCTGAGTAAAGAAGCGACCGGGCGGTCAAGCCTTTCCTGGTTAATTCCAAGAGCGGTGAAGGCTGGGGCGAAGAGGATGTTGACGGAGCTACCACAATCGACAAGGATCCGAGCCACATCGAAATTAGCTATGTTGACCTCAATGACCAAAGGGTCATCGTATGGAAAGATCAAATCATGTTCTTCTTCCTCATCAAAGGAAATAGGTGATCACCCGAGCTTATGAGTCTTTTTGCCACAATGGAAGTCTACAACCATAACGCCGGAGCATTGCTGAGCACTATGGGCGTATTCCTTCATAGCCCTGTTGGAGTTGCAACGAGGGTCGAGCCACCACAGATGGTATTTACTCGACCACGTCGTTGTTCTTCGGTCTTGGCCTTCTCAGTGGCCTCCTTGTCTACAAAACCATCCAACTTTCCAGCTTGTACTAAGGTCTCGATTGCCTCCTTAAAAACTCTGTACACCTCGGTGTCATAACCATGGTTGTCATGGTAAAGGCAAAAAGAGTTCTTGTTAGCCCGGTACCATGTTTGTAGTGAGCGAGGTGGGAGCTTAGGAAGTATGTCCTTGATCTGAGGATATAATTCTGTATAAATAACAGTGAGGATTGTATAGACCTTGAACCTGGAGGCATAGGATGTCTGATAAGTTTACTCCCTTCGTTGTCCTCCACCTCTACTATCACCAAGGTTTTTCTTGGTGAATTTCTTGAACTTTTTCCCGGACCCCCATATTGGTTACCCGAGTAGGGCTCGGGCTGGGTGGCACTATGATGGCCTGGTCGGTACTTGGACAGTCCGTGGTAGGCAGCTTCTTCCCATATGTTTTGAATTCGGCAGTAACATAGGCAATGGCCTCCTGCATGAGTTCTTTGTAGGTGTGCTGATTGCGGCGGTTGATTTCGAACAAGAAGTCCCCCTCTACGAGACCACCTTTGAAAGCAGCGAAGGCTACCTTCTCATCACAATCGCAATACCAAGATCGCTCTAGCTAAATTCGGGTGATATATTCCCTGTTGCCCTGGTGGACTCGCGTCAGGTCATCCGTGTTGTAAATCTTATCGGTCTGGATGATATACTGGCCTAGGAAGAGCTCTCGGAGCTCATTGAAACAATAAATCGAGCAGGGAGGAAGTTGATAGAACCAATCTCTTGCACTGCCAGAGAGGGTAGAGGGAAGATCCAACACTTTGTAATGTCATCCACACCTTTGGACTCCAGAGCTGACCAAAATCTCATGAGGTGGTCATATGGGTCTTTTTTCCCTGTGTACGGAGTTATTTTGGGAGGTCGGACGACACCAACTGGGGGAATGGACAGGATGCGAGCTGTGAAAGGTCCAGGTAGCTCCCTTGTTTCCAAAGATGGGTGTCCACCACGACTTCCCCCTCCACTCTCTTCAAGCGCTCGCTGATGTCCATGAGGAGTTGTTGGAGCTAGTTGGGTGCATGGAAGAGATCCGCTGTTACAGGAGTCATCTTATGCACGACATCCAATTCAAAAAGCCTGTTATTCTCCCCGTCGTCGCTTGGGACAAATAGCCTCCTCCTCCTCGAAGTCTTGGGGACATGGGTTGGATGCACCCCGGGTCGTCTGCTGCACTTCTCATCTAGAATGGTTGTCGTCGAGTAGATGACGGCGGTCCCCATAAATGTGGAACTCTTCAGAGCGGGTAGGATGCTCGCCAGATCGGGCCCGGCTGACCGGGTGGACAAGTCTCTTTTGGAAACTTGGGGGTGGGCGGCTAGCTTGTCCTGCGTCCAATTGACGCGGAACATTTCGATCCCTTCGAGGGTTCCTGCCCTCACCACTCAGGAGAGTGGTATGTTCTTCGCTGTCATGGAAAAGTCGCTTATATAGTTGTTTTGTATCCTTTTGGAGGTCAAGCTGTTACTGGGTTCGTTGGAGTTGAGCTTCCAACCGTTGGATGTATGCCTCCTGATCAGGTTCAGCAACCTTCTTGCCTCGTTTGTCACTTAGTAGGGTGTTGTCAACTTGGTCGAGAATTGGACCTCCGTTAGACATCGCGAGGGTCGAAAGGTCGGAAGGTCGGAAGGTCTTTGCACCTCAACTGAGGGTAGAGAATCAAATGGGGAAAAGTTGTAACTTTCCCACAGACGGCGCCAAACTGTTGATGCTCAAATATGGTAAAGCAGTCAACGTCGAGTTAAACCACGTAGACCCGTTAACCTACCACTAAGAGGATAACACGTCGAAGTGGGGTAGAACGAGTAACTGGGTCCGACTAATGATTAGTGATGACAAAGTAATATTCGAAGCACCCTGCACAAACACACAAAAGTGAGCGGGAAGGGCACCGGTGTGGTACCGGCCAAACCTCCTCCGACGCTCAAGTGAGTGTCCAGAGAATCTGTAAGCAGAGTGAGTGAATAGTATATTATTGAGTGAATATCCTTTTGTGACAAGAAAGTTCCTCTTTTATAATACTTATGGAAGAGTGTCAACCAATCCAGTGATGACACGTGTCTGTTGTAACGACTCGCACTGTAGGAGCGCCACGTGTCACATGTTTCGTAGATTCGAATGAGTTGACACGGGTCGGGGCCTAGGAGGCTGGAGTTTGGGAGGCCGGAAATTAGGAGGTCAGGACCTAGGAGGCCGGAGCCTATGAGGCCGGAGCCTATGAGGCCGGAACTTAGGAGATCAGGGCCTAGGAGGCTTCAGCCTAGGCGATCAGGGGCTAGGAGCCTAGGAGCCCAGGAAGGGCTTAGTCTTTGGGCCTACGAAGTCGGTGCCTAAGAGCCCAAATGCCTACGAGGGGCTGATCCTTTGGGCCTAGGCCCAAACGACATGATGTGTAGCCTTATGTGACTTGTCGTTATGCCCATATGATTAGTCATACCAACAATCATCAATTTAAACTTGTATTTGAATTTGCTTGTTTTCCATTTAAATTAGCTTGTCTTTAATTTTAGTGTTACTTGTGATCAATCAATCAAATAACAACTCAACACTACACATTTGCACATATCATTATGCTTAGTCTTGGCTTTGCATAGTACATAATAGGTTGTTTGTTAGTTTTATAACCCTAAAATCAATCTAGCTTGTAGTTGAAGTCTTAATCCAATCTCTTGGGTACGCCAATCTCCTACATCCATTTTCATTTCCATTTCCATACTAAAACTTGACAACCTTGCACTTGAGGTAAAGAAATCAACAAGTTTTTGGTGCCGTTGCCGGGAATTGGAGTCTTAGGACTTTGATCCCAAGCTTGGGTTACCTTTATGGTTAATTTTAGTTAGTAGTCTTTAGTAATTTTGTTCTTGGTTAGTTAACATTTTTCCTAAATCTCAATTTTTTTTATTATTTTAGTTTTAATTTTATTTTCTTTTGTTAGAAAATGTAGTCTCTTTCTGCATTAAACTGCTTTGTTTGGTAACTGTTTTGTGAATTTTGTCCACGATGCGTTCTTCGGTGTTTCGTCCGAAATGCAACCATATAAAGAACTTTAAAATCAGAGCTAGTAGTGGTTTAAAAGTTATAAACCAAAAACGGAGCAGAGGTCAGAAAGTGTGTGCTATCTTGCTTTTCTTCTCTTATCCTTGTGACGTATAGTATTCTTGCTCTCTTGATAGGTGTATGAGTGGAAACCCAACCACTTCAAGTTCACACATTATTTTGAGAAGTGAAAAGGAATTAATAGAATTTACAAGAGGTAAATTAAGAGAAAGAGGTTCAAGGAAGACAAGGGAAAAATCACCTTCAAGGGAAGCAAGGATGGGAGATAGGAATCCACCTCCACCACCACTAGAGAAAGAAAGACCCTTGAGAGATTTTACACTACCTGTTTTAGCCACTCGTCATAGTTGCATTGTGCTTCCACCTTGTGCAAATGCATTTAAGATCATGTCGAGTTCATTGCAATTGTTACCTAGCTTTAATGGAATGACAAGTAGTGATCCCTACTCGCACATTAACGAATTTTGTGAAGTTTGCTCAACCATACAACTCAATGGGATTAATGAGGACAATTGAGGTTAAGGCTTTTCCCATTCTCATTGACGGACAAGCCAAGCAATGGTTATACAAGTTACCGGCCGCAAGCATTACCACATGAGAGGAGATGCAAATAAGCTTTCCTCAAAAACTAGTTCTTCCCACCATCAAGGACCAATGCTCTTAGGCAACTTCTAATGCAATTTACGGAGCAACCCTTTGAGTTATTTCATGAAGCATGAGAGAGATTCAAGGATATAGAGAATGGTTTTCCTAACCATGGTCTCACAAAGTGGATGATTCTCAACTTCTTCTACAATGGATTGAGTCAAGAGACAATAAGAATAGTGGACTATGCATGCGGAGGAAGCTTTATGGACAAAACCGAGACACAAGCCGTGGCAATTCTTGACAACTTGAGTGAGACTTCACAAATTTATGATAATGTCAATGATAGGTTTCCAACAAAGGATATGAATGTGCCTAAGAGAGAGCAACAAAAAAGAGGAGTACTTGAAGTGGACATCCCTCCTATCAATGTGCAACCAGGGTTGAAGAAAATAGAGGCCACAATGAACAAAAAACTTGACTTACTTCTTAGTGCTCAACAAGGGAATCCTAGCCGTGCATACCCTTCTTCTTTAGCAAGCAATGGAGTGAAGCATAGTTGTATAATATGTGAGAGCTTGCAACATGAGATAAGGCAATTCCCTCAAGGAGGTTCATTTCGAAAATTTCTGGAGCAATGCACAAATTTCTTTGTCACTCTTTCTCTGTGTGTCTCTCTCTCTCTCTCTCCCCCTCCCTCTCAATCAATTTAGAGAGAAACCCAAAGCTAGGTTTTTGAATTTTTTTTTTTTTTTCAAATTTTGTTTTAGAGAGAATGGGAAAGAGATAGAGAGAGGAAATGATGAGCGTTAGTTTGTGATGGAGGTCACTCTCAATGGTTGCTAGAGCCTGTAGGAAGAAGATGGAGGAAACGGCTGCTACAGTAACTCGAGTCGCCATGGTTGCTGGGTTTGCTGTTGCATAAAGGTATTTTGGTTTGAAAAAAAAAAAAAAGGAAAAGGTTATACAAGTTATATTTTAGGCTTGCGGGTCAAAATAGTTCATGGAATATTAAAAGAGTATATTGAATAAAATTACTCTATTATCTACTACATTGATAAAAAAAAATATTGAAAACACTAATTTATATAGTAGGTTTCATGTGATAAGGTAAATATAATGCGCGCTAGGGGCAAATATTATTAAATAAAATTAGTATAATGAATAAATGAAATTAGCATTTTTTTATACTATATAATCTATAGACTAAATTCTAATAATAAACCATATATACTCTATATAGCTTAATACTCTTTATATTCTATAATCTATGCACTAAATCATATATACTCTATAATCTATAATCTATATTGTTTAGGATATGGTATAAGATATTAGTGTTTAGCCCCTTTAGGGTATTTTTAATTATTTTTTATATAGAAATGTATTAGAATTTAAAAACAACTAAACAAAACATCAAAACGGCCAAACGAAACCCCAAACTTTCTTTTTCTTTCCAATTGCCCAAAGACCCCAAATCTCAATCAACCCTAAACTTTTTTTTTTTCCTTTTCTTTTTTTTTTTCTTTTCTTTTCCTTTTTTTTTCTTTTCTTTTCTTTTCTTTTTTTTTTCTTTTCTTTTCCCTTCTTTTTTGTTTTTTTCCTTCCTTTTTTCAGTTTTCCCCCGTGACCTCTCCAGTAGTCAAGTCTTCCCTCTCACCTTCTCTTTCTCACTCCAACATACTCTCCCAATCACTCACTCCCTCTTCCCTCTCTGATCTCTTCTCTCTCCTCCCTCTCCCTCCTCGATCTCCCTTTCTTCCTCCTCTCCCTCCCCTATCTCTTCACTCCCCCAAGCGACGGGCGGCTCTACCTCTTCCTCCCCTCTCTCCCTCTGGTCTCTGCCTTTGATATATTTGCCGAAATTCCTGAAATTTCAGCAAAATTATGGAAATTTGGCCGAAATTTCTGAAATCTTAACGAAAATATCTTGGTATCGTGAAAAAATCTCCCCTCCCCAAAAAATGAAATTTTCCTCCTTGAACCAAATTAAGCATTTTGAGCTCCTTACGTCTTTGAATCCCTACCAAAAAAAAAAAAGACAAATGGACGCATTAATTAAAGAAAAATCAAAGTCTGTGAAAATAAAGACATAGCATTGAAAATCCCATTATTAAATAAATCATATGTCACTTGGGAGATGTTGAAACTTAAGGCTACATGAATATGATAGAGAGAGAGAGAGAGAGAGAGAGACTTTCAGTAAATTATAGCAAATCTTGATTTATAATCTAATATATAACACTGGACCTGTGTACTCTATTAGTGGCTAAGACTAAAGAGAGAAAGCTAAAGAATGGATACCATGTGAAAACGATTCCTTAATTATGCCAAGCACTTCTTCGAGAAAATATCTGCACTACAAAGAACTCTCTATAGAGTTCACACTCTTCTTTGCAATTAGGAGCATTCTCTAGACATGCAGATCTTAACACCTACAAAAGGCTTAAGGATATACATACTTATAATCTGAACCAGAAAACCGGCCATAAGGAAAGTAGAATTGGAGGAGGCTAAAATTATTGAAGTTAATTAAGGCATTTGCCTGATAATTTAGTTTATGTTTAGTTTGTTAATTAAGTTTTTTGTTGTACTGGTGGCATTGCCTCATAGGGTGTTGCTTGAGTACTTGTAAGAGCTCATAGGCTCGTGAGTGGCAACAGGTATATGTGAATTTTTTTTGTCATTTTGTGTAACAGAATTGGAAAATAGAAAATATCTTGCTAGTATGCACGTGTGTGCAACAAAGCATTCACTGCATCATCTTCTTCCATTAATTCCTCTGAAAATTCTCTCTGCTGCCTTTGTACATTTTTGCATAAATTCCTGGTTATATTCCAGGTACAATATCTAGCAATTTATCATGATATCAGAGCCCAGGTTGGTTATGTGACTGGGCATTGTATTGTGTGTGAGTGAGAGTAAAACAGAGGCACAAACCATCTAGATTTAGGCATGGCTGGGTCTGGGAGTAGTGAGCTACGAGCTCCCATTTTTTATGGTACATAGTATGAATTTTGGAAGGTGCGCATGGTGACTATCTTCAAGTCACATGGCATCTGGAAATTAGTTGAAAAGGGGATTACAATCCCAGAATCAAAGAAGAAGAAGGAGAAGGCTAAGAAGGAAGGTGAATCCAGCATCGATGAGGAGGATGAATTGGAAGCTTATATGGAGGAGCAGAATATGAAAGATGCAAAAGCATTGGGCATCATTCAAGGGGCTGTATCCAAAGAGATTTTCTCTCGGATTGTCAACCAAGACACTGCCAAAGGAGCTTGGGATCTTTTACAAGAAGAGTATCATGGTGATGAACAATCCAGGTCAGTTAAATTGCAAAGTCTGAGGAAGGAATTTGAATATATGAGGATGAGGGAGAGTGAAGCCTTGTCTGAGTACTCTACTCGGTTCTTTGATTTAACTAACCAAATGGAAAAATATGGTGAATGTTTGTCTCAACAAAGAATGGTACAGAAGGTTTTGATCAGTGTAACTAAGATCTATGACCCTATGTGTGTGGTGCTTGAGAGAACAAGTGATTTAAACACTGTGTCTGTGAATGAAGTTTTTGCTTCTCTGAAAAGCTATGAGTTGAGACTAAGCAGACATGAAGAAGCTGATGAGAAGGTAGAAAGAGCCTTTGCTAGTATGAGTATTGGCTCTAAAGGACAGAATAACCAAACAAAGCCTCACAACTATGATGGGGGAAAACGAAATTTCAAGAGTTGGAAGGGAAAACCCAAGAAATGGGATAACAAGTCTCAGACTAATTTGAGACAAGGAGGTGATGCTGGGAAGGCAAAGTGCAAAGTGTGTGATAAAGCTCACTATGGAGAGTGTTGGTTCAAGGGAAAAGTGAAATGTTACAATTGTGATAGGTTTGGGCATGTAATGAAAGATTGCCATCAACCACACAAGAAGGGACATGTTGCTAATTATGCACACCAAGTTCATGAGTCTACCACCATGTTCTATGCATGCCACAAAGCTTCTGTGGAGAAAGAACAATGAGCTTGGTATTTATATAGTGGCTGTAGCAACCATATGACAAGCCATGAATCAGTCATAATTAACATTGACAGAAGTATGAAATGCAAAATAAAAATGGGGACTGGAGACATTGTGGAATCAACTGGGAAGGGAGTCTTGCCTGTGCAAACCAAAGGAGGAACAAGGTACATCACAGAAGTTATGATTGTGCCAGGACTAGATGAAAATCTTCTCAGTGTTGGACAAATGGTGGAGCATGGATACTGGTTGGTATTTGGTAGTATATGGTGACCATTTATGAAGATAAAAAGTATGAAAGCCCTTGTGGCAGTAGTTCAAATGAAAGGAAACAGGTGCTTCCCTCTTGTACTCTAAGACATGAGTCCAATGATGGCTAAGAAGGCCACTGTGACTAGTTCAAACTGGAAATGGCATAAAAGGTTTGGCCACTTGAACTTTGAGAGTAGGCTGCAACTACAAGACAACGAAATGGTGATTGGCTTGCCAAAGCTCACAAAAGGAGAGCATGTTTGTGAAGGATGTGCTTTAAGAAAAAGTCACAGGGAAGCATTTGACAAAGGGAAGACTACTAGAGCTATTGAGCTGCTGGAATTGGTTCACACAGATGTCTGTGGACCAATGTCAGAAACTTTGGGAGGAAACAAGTATTTCCTCACATTTATTGATGACAAGTCAAGAATGTGGCGGGTATATTTTTTGAGACATAAGTCAGATGTGTTCTCTGTATTCAGAAAGTTTAAAGCAATGGTAGAACTTCAGTGTGGTTACAAAATGAAGAAATTAAGAAGTGACAGAGGGGGAGAGTATACCTCAATGGAGTTTGAGAAGTTTTGTGAAGACTTTGGAATAGAAAAGCAACTCACTGATGCTTATTCTCCTCAGCAGAATAGAGTGGCTGAAAGGAAGAATAGGACAATTATGGAGATGGCAAGAGCAATGCTACAAGAGAAGAAGCTACCTAATCATTTTTGGGGGGAAGCAATTAACACTACTGTGTATCTTCTGAACAGATGCCCTACTCGAGCATTGAATTATCAAACTCCATTTGAAGCCTTCAGTGGAAGGAATCCAGGAGTGAAGCATTTGAGAATTTTTGGTTCAATGTGTTATACACATGGTCCTACTCAATTGAGACACAAGTTGGATGATACAATTCAGAAAGGAATTTTTGTTGGATATGGAACTAGAGGGAAAGGTTATAGGGTGTTTGATCTCAAAAGCAATAAGGTGATAGTCTTTAGACGTGTGATTTTTGAAGAGACAACAATGTGGAATTGGGAATCAAAGTCCACTGAATACATATCAGTTCCTTGGAGTGATGAAGAGAATTCTCATGCTGCTGAAACTGAAACTGAGCATGAAGTCTCGTGTCATACTCCACAGAATCCCTTCAATCCAATTGCATCACCTAATGCTACTCCAAGTTCCAGCACTTCTCTCACCACCTGCTGCAGAAATAGCAAACACATATGACTTTACTCCAAAAAAGTGGAGAAGTCTTGATGAAGTATTTGCTCACTGCAAAATGAGCATAGTGGAACCAGAACTTATCTGGACGCAGCAAAAGACAAGGCATCGCAGAAAGCTATGAAGAATGAAATTGAGATGATAGAGAAAAATCAAACTTGGCAGCTGGTTGATAGGCCAGGAAACAAACCAATTGTTGGTGTAAAGTGGATATTCAAAACTAAACTCAATCTTGATGGATCAATACAGAAGCACAAGGCTAGGTTAGTAGCCAAAGGTTATACACAGAAGTCAGGGGTTGATTTCAATAAGACATTTGCCCCTGTGGCAAGGCTTAACACAATCGGTACCTTGATTGCCTTATCAGCTCAAAAGGGTTGGAAGTTCTATCAGTTAGATGTCAAATCTGCTTTTCTCAATGGAGAGTTAGAGGAGGAAGTTTATGTAGATCAACCTGATGGCTTCACTGTTAAAGGTCAGGAAGATAAAGTATATAGACTGCACAAGGCTCTCTATGGCCTAAAGCAAGCACCAAGGGCTTGGTACAGCAACATAGACACATATTTGATGCAGTGTGGATTCGAGAAGAGCCCAAGTAAAGCTACTCTCTATGTTAACAACAAAGAGAATCAGGGAACACTCATTGTCTCACTCTATGTGGATGACATAGTTTACACTGGCAGTAGCATGAACATGCTTGAAGACTTCAAGGCAGAGATGATGAATAGATATGAGATGACAGATTTGGGATTGCTACATCATTTTCTAGGAATTGGTGTAATTCAATTAGAAGGGAGCATTTTCATTCAACAAAAGAAGTATGCTCAAAGTTTGTTAGAAAAGTTTGCAGGCTGTCTCTACACCTTTGGCAACGACTGATAAACTTAGGAAAAATGATGGAAGTATGCCAGCTGATGAAGAACAATACAGAAGAATGGTGGGAAGACAGCTACAAGACCAGACATCATGTTTGCTGCCAGTCTCTTAGCTCGATTCATGCACTGTCCCTCAATGAAGCACATTGGTACTGCAAAGAGGGTGCTGAGATACATACTGGGAACTTTGGATTTTGGAATCAAGTACAAGAAAGACACTGCTGCAATCCTAATAGGGTATTATGACAGTGATTGGGGAGGAGATGAGGATGACATGAAGTCTACCTCAGGATATGCATTTTCCTTTGGAAGTGGAGCTTTCTCTTGGGCATCTGTGAAGCAACACAGTGTTGCACTATCAACAGCAGAGGTTGAGTATGTGAGTGTTGTAGAAGCAACAACACAAGCTATGTGGTTGAGATTTGTGTTACATGATTTTGGCGAGGAACAAATGGAAGCAACTCCACTTATGTGTGACAATACATCTGCTATAGCTATGACTAAGAACCCTGTTTTCCATCAGAGGTCCAAGCACATTAAGAGAAAGTACCACTTCATTAGAGATGCCATTAATGAAGGAGAGATTGAGCTACTGTATTGCAAGAGTGAGGAACAATTGGCTGACATTTTTACCAAAGCTCTTCCCAGAGAAAGATTCTGTGAGTTGAGAAATCACCTTGGAGTGTTATCAGTCAAATCCTTAGAAGGGAGTATTGAAGTTAATTAAGGCATTTGCCTGATAATTTAGTTTCTATTTAGTTTGTTAATTAAGTTTTTTGTTTCATTGCCTCATAGGGTGTTGCTTGAGTGGTTGTAAGAGCTCATAGGCTCGTGAGTGGCAATAGCTATATGTGAATTGTTTTTGTCATTTTGTGTAACAGAATTGGAAAATAGAAAATATCTTGCTGGTATGCACGTGTGTGCAACAGAGCATTCACTGCATCATCTTCTTCCATTCATTCCTCTGAAAATTCTCTCTGCTGCCTCTGTACATTTTTGCATAAATTCCTGGTTATATTCCAGGTACAATATCCAGCAATTTATCAAAAATGACCTTTCACGTGAATTTAGGTCTGAAAATATATTTCGATCAGTATATTGCCACATAATTAATATATATTAATGGAATACAAGTTTACAACATATAATCAGTCATAAAATAAACAGTCCTGATCCTTAATTAATAATGGGCCAAAGTGCCAAACCATGTATATCAAAAGTAACTCTTCATTAAGACTAATCATGCATGCAATTAGATCAATTAGCTGGAATTCGTAAGAAGTGAAAGGAAAACTAGTCCAAGGATAGGGTGACAACAGATCATTTCTTTGACTCCTGCCAATAGAGAAACATCTGCAATCAAGATGTGGTACTGATTTCTTGTAATAAAACTTAACATTCAAAATTAACTACGAAGTTCCCCATATATACTAAATACTTATACAAGTGGATGAACAAGTGAATTAAGACTCACACTTCGCGTATAGGCAGTACGTCCATCATTCCCTTCTCCAGATCCAACTACAGAAATTGAAAGGAAACAAAAGAGTACATGTCAAAAAAATGCCCAATACAAAATTCCTAAACAATGTATAATAGCTTTAGCTCAAATGAGCTCAAAATAAACCAAAAATATACACCATATATCAATATTTTTCAACCATAAATACAGAACACTCACTTTATTCTAGATAGAGAAATTGATGAACCGTTGTAGCATTAGGACTGTCACTAAGTTCATTTGGAGAAGCATATTAAAATGTACAAGCTAGATTTAATACTATTCCAACACACACATCAAAAATTAAATGATAATGGATGGTCAGAATTACATGCTAATGGATGGTCAAACACTCACTCATGGGTTTTCGATCGTTTCTTTTGGCTTCATAATAAAAAATTGTTCCTGCAAAACAGTATCCTTCATAATTATATAATAATCATGTGTAAAAAAATATACATGAACAGTAGGGAAAAAAGTACCTCCATGTTATGGACGAAAATGTTTCCTGCCACGTGTTGGCTGTGTGCGTGAATCCTTGCTGCTGCATGACACCTTGCGCTGCTGTGTGAATCCTTTCCTTGTTGCGTGATCAGCCAATGCGTGACCTACTGCGTATCTTGCTATTTACTACGCTCTCGTCGCTCACTCGATCATTGTTCCGCTGCGATTCTCTGTTCTTAATTTGTTCCACTGCTACAGTTTTTTTTTATTCCGTTGCTCTCCCTCTGACTTGTTCCGCTGCTACAAGTTAGTTTTTTGGGTATCATGGCCGACTCTTCCAAGACTAATGGCAAGAAGGCTGAATTGAGTACGCCTCCTACACTTCCTCCGGTTACTTTTAATGACTCAATAATCAAACCAGAAAAGCTTGATGGCATAAACTATGGTGAGTGGGCTTTAAATGTACAGAATAAGATCCAAGGCCAGAAGCGCTGCGGTTTAGTTTCAGGTTCACATCTTATGCCTACAGATCATGATTCACCTAAATTTGAGGCCTGGGAAGATGAAAATTGCATGGTTAAGTCTTGGCTCTTGGATGCAATGACCAAGGATGTGCGTTCATTGTTCATTCATATGGCGACTACCAAGGAGAAATGGGACGCTCTCAAGAGGCAGTATTCTGTGAGTCAGGATGGTTCCAAGGCTTATTCACTCCATTGCCAAGTTATCTCCACTCGTCAAAATGGTCGAACTATTATTGAATATTATGGTATATTGCAAAAACTTTGGTAGGAGGTGGATGCAATTCAACCTTGTCCTATGGAATGTTCTAGAGATATTGGGTTGTATAATGATATTGTTAATGCTAATTGTCAATATGTTTTTTTGGCTGGACTTAATTCGCATTTGGATAGTGTTAGAGGGAGGATTCTTGCTACCTCTCCTTTGCCTGATCTTCATTCTGCCTATGCTACAGTGTGTGCTGAAGCTAATCGCCAGGATGTCATGCTTGGTGGTCCTACTAATACTGGTATGGCTATGGTGGCCAGACCCTCAGGTGGTAACCGGTTCGGTTCTCGAAAGAATGAGGCTCATAAATGTACTCATTGTAATGGTACCAACCATGTGGTAGAGAAGTGTTTACAACTTCATGGGTATCCGGAATAGCATCCGAAAGGCATGAAGGTATCTCCAGGGGACTCTCTTTTTAAGGCTACCCAACCGGCTCCTAAGGGCAATTTGGTCAATTCTTCTATTTTTGCTACTAAGTCAGGTATATCTTATTGTGCTTTGCGTACTTCTGCTAATTCTTGTACAAATACATGGATAATTGACACAGGTGCCACCGATCATATGACTTGTGATAGATATGTGTTCCAATCCTTGTCATCTAGTAGTCTCAAACCCTTCATTACTAATGCCAATGGTGTGTCTTCTTCAGTCCTTGGCATTGGCACTGTGTCTGTTTCGTCTCTTACCTTGTTTAATACCTTGTTTGTTTCATCTTTAAACTGCAATTTATTGTCTGTTAGTCAACTAACTGCATCTCGTGGTTGTGTTGTTGTTTTCTTTCCTACTCACTATATTTTTCAGGACATCCATACCAAGGAGAGGATTGGCAGTGGTAGGAGAGATGGGGACTTGTACTATCTGGATGGTGATACTTTGGGTCTGGATGGTGTGAGTCGGGCTCATCAAGTTAGTGGTGCTCAGTTAGTTGTGAATAATAAGAAGGTCTGGCTCTGGCATCAGCGGTTGGGTCATCCTTCGTTTAGTTATCTAAGGCGATTATTTCCCTCGTTGTTTCGTGGTTGTAATTTTCAGGATTTCCAATGTGAAACTTGTGTGTTGGCTAAGAGTCACCGAATAATGTTTTCTTCTAATGATAATAAATGTGGAATTCTTTTTGGTTTGGTTCACTCTGATGTTTTGGGACCTGCTCCTCTTTCTACTTATAATGGTGTTCGATGGTTTGTCACGTTCATAGATAATTGCACGCGTATGACCTGGATTTATTTTCTTCATAATAAAAGTGATGTATGTGGAGTATTCCAATTGTTCCATAAGATGGTGAGCACTCAGTTCAATCATTCGATTCGTATTCTCCGCTCTGATAATGGCGGCGAATATGTTAACAACAGATTGACAGATTACTTTGGTTCGCATGGCATTATCCATCAGACATCTTGTTCTTATTCTCCCCAACAGAATGGGGTGGCTGAACGAAAGAATAGACACTTATTAGAGGTTGCTCGATCATTGTTGATTGGCGATCACGTACCGACTTTCTTATGGGGCGATGCCTTTAGCTCGGCCGTGTACTTAATTAACCACACTCCATCTAGTGTTCTCGATTTTTGGTGCCCATTGGATGTCCTTGCTGATTCTTGTGAGTTTCCGTCTATTTTGCATTTGGAACCTCGAGTGTTTGGCTATGTTGTGTATGTCCATTTACATGGGCATCAACGTACCAAATTGGAGTCCCGAGCTTTGAAATGTGTATGTGTTGGCTATGGTCATGCTACTAAAGGATACAAGTGCTATCATCCTCCGTCTCGTCGGTTCTATGTATCTATGGATGTTACATTTCATGAAGACCAATTTTTTTATGAGTATTCCGCATCTTCCCTTCAGGGGGAGAACGTTGGTGAAGGGTCGAATGCCATAGATATGGAGTTTTTCAATGGTTTCAAGTTATAGGAAAAAAAGGATGAGCAATGTAGTATTGAGCACTCAGCAGGTACAGTGGGTGAAATACCTCCTCTGGTAGATCAATCTTGCTTATCTACAGACTCGGCGGTGCTGTGTGACAGTGATCTTTCTGACTCTTCAATGTTTGGAGGTTTGTTTGATGATAGTACAACTCTCAATCCTTATACTTCTCCACTGATACAATCTTCTCCAGAGGCGCCTCATGAGGTACACCTTATTTCCCCTTCTTTTCTTGATGATTTGAGTATCCAATCTGAGTCTGAGCTTGACACCTCCAGGTATAAGCTTCCACATAGGTCAACCCGAGGTATTCCACCTACATCTTATGAACCAGACCCTAACGCCAAAGCCAAATACTCTATAAATAGTCATGTGTCTTTGCATAGGCTATCCGAGTCATATAAGTCATTTGTGCATCAATTATCTTCTGTATTTGTCCCAAGAAATTTGCATGATGCTCTAGCAGGTTCAAGATGGACTAAGGCAATGGCAGGAGAAATGGAGGCATTGAAAAATAGGACTTAGGAGCTGGTTCAGTTACCTAAAAGGAAGAAACCTGTGGGATGCAGATAGGTCTATGCAATTAAACATAAAGCTGATGGTTCCATAGAGAGGTATAAAGCTCGGTTGGTTGCCAAGGGGTACACTTAGTCTTATGGAGTGGACTATCAGGAGACATTTGCTCCAGTAGCAAAGTTGAATACTGTGAGGGTGTTATTGTGTCTAGCTGCTAATCTGGAGTGGCCTCTTCTTCAGTTTGATGTCAATAATGCATTCTTGAATGGTGACCTTGAAGAAGCGGTCTATATGGATCCTCCTCCTGGAATTCCTGAACTAGAACAGTCTGGTATAGTGGGCTGACTAAGAAAGGCATTGTATGGCCTGAAGCAATCACCTAGAGCCTGGTTTGGACAGTTCTCCAAGTCTATGAAGGATGTAGGCTATAAACAGAGTAATTCATACCATACACTATTCATTAAACGAAGACGTAACAAGCGTACTGTACTCATTATCTATTTGGATGATATGGTTTCGACAGGAGATGATCAGGAGGAGATGGCCTCGCTACAAACTTACCTGGCTTCTGAGTTTGAGATGAAAGAATTAGGTGACCTGAAGTATTTCCTTGGGATTGAAGTAGCAAGATCTTCACATGGGATTTTTCTGTCACAGAGAAAGTATGTTCTTGATCTCTTGACAGAAACAGGCATGCTTGCTTGTAAGCCTGCTGCAACTCCTATTGAGCAGAACCACAAGTTGTTTGAAAGCTACAATTCTTCTCCTACTGACAGAGGAAGATATCAGAGACTTGTGGGAAGATTAATTTATCTAGCTCACACTTGACCGGACATTGCCTATGCTGTTAATGTGGTGAGTCAGTTCATGCATGACCCACGAAAATCACATATGGATGGAGTTGAACGTATCTTGAGGTATCTGAAATCCGCAACAGGAAAAGGGTTGTTATTTAGTAAACATGACCATTTGGATGTTATTGGATTTACAGATGCTGATTGGGCAGGATTAGCGGATGATAGAAGGTCTACAGCTGGGTATTTCACCTTTATTGGTGGTAATTTAGTTACTTGGCGAAGTAAGAAACAACATGTGGTGTCTAGATCCAGTGCAGAAGCGGAGTACTAAGGTATGGCAAATGGTATTTGTGAGCTCCTATGGCTAAGGAAGTTGTTAATAGATTTGGGGTATAAACCTAACGTCGTTATGAAGTTATTTTGTGATAATAAATCTGCGATTGAAACTGCTCATAATCCGGTTCAACACGATCGTACGAAACATGTGGAAATTGATCGTCATTTCATTAAGGAGAAATTAGAGGCTAGGATTGTTAATTTCCCTTTTGTGAAATCTAAAGACCAGCTGGCTGATGTTCTTACCAAGGCTGTGTCCAGTAGGATATTTGATTGTTCACTTATCAAGTTGGGCATGTGTGATGTTTATGCACCATCTTGAGGGGGAGTGTTAAATTCCTAGTTTATATGAGTTTACTTGTAATTATAGGAATAGTTTTATTTGCTATTTAGACCTCACTTGTACAGGTATAAATACATCTTTTATGTGATTAATAGAATAAGCTGAATATTATTAAACCCTAAACACATTCTTTGAGAAATAGTAAATCAAACAATATATTGTTCACCAAGAGACTCTAACTTGGTCAAGGTTCTTGTTCTTGTCTAGGCATTCCAAAACTTTAATTTAATGCTTCATTCTTACAGTTATAGTGTCTGTAAAAACTCAAATATTTAATTGTACATAGGGCTGAGAGTAAGAAGGTTTAAATAAAAACAATAGATCTTTGAAAGAAAAGTAAATCTGATCACATTCAAATTTGGCTAATACAAAATAGTGGTTCTCACTACAAATCTAGCCATAAGTATGAATGAGAGATCATAATAAGCTATTTAATTGAAAGGAAACAATAAATAGTAAATACTAAGAACTGAATCTGAAATTAATTATATTCATAAATAAAGGACATAAATATCTCTTAAATAGAGTTGATTACAAACATTAAATTAGTCTTAATGATAAATGCAAGGAAGATGAAATCAACTATAGATCTTAAAAAAAACGAAACTTCAAATAAAAACTAAAAGTAAAATGACAAGGCAGTAGTCAAAAACAAGGCAGTACACAAGGAGGATTTGCAGTGTTTGCTGATTTGTTGGGGGTGTGTGTATGTGTCCTTTTTTCTCCTTTTAGAATGATATTTCTATTGGAGGCGGCCCAAAACCGTAGTCTTTTCCTCTTGGGATTGCTAACAAGTGTACGCTTGGAAGTGGCCTGAATCTTTGGTACATATGACAGCTTTTGCTAGCTTTTCCTGGACATGTGTCAGCGTGTAAATGGTTGTGTAACGCCCTAAACCTTGGACCCAATAAACATACTGAAACACTATCATTTAAATCATTTTTCAAAGAATGAGTTATGCACTTAATATAATAAATAAATACATATAATAAAACAGAGTGTCAGCCCAAAAACATTTATATAAAATCACATTCTAAAATCGGTTTAAATCAAATTAAAATGGGTCTCACTGCCTCGTCTTCTCCTCACTGTCTCATCTGTTTGCTTAACTTGCAAAACACAAATCCTACACCACAATCATGGTGTACTGGGTTATTCAAACAAACAACCCGGTAAGCTCAGTAGAGCTCATATAAGTGAAATGACTTAAACAATTATCCTCAAAAAATTCTTTAATTTCCATACTAAAAAATAATCCACAAATAAAATCCATAATTACTCAATCGCATAATAATTTCATCACCAATCATCCAAGCATCAAGATAAATCATAAATCCTCGTATTCAAATCAAATCCCATCAATAAATAATAATCATCATTCTGGCAAAACAATTGGGTAATTGTCAACTATAATCCTCAGCCTCAATCATTCATATCTTAAATAATAACCTCAAAGCATAATCACTATCATTTCCATCTTCAAGATTCAAGCCTAGACTATACCAAGTCCTAGCCAAACCAAGTTCTAACAAACAAATGCATACATGCAAGCAAAGCAACAAAACAATCTATCTAATTTCACTGACAGTACGTGCAACCATGTGAAATGCCTTTCACAGCGCCATTGCTCGGATATCAAATCAGGTAGCTTAACGGCATCGGGAATGATATTTTCCAAGCTCGTGCACCTATTAAGACCAGACAACCAATCAAACACAATCCAGATTTCACATTCGACAAAATTGGTCGAGAAGAGAATCAACTGTCCCGTGCGGTGGCTACCAAAATTACAGAATTCACAAGAACGCACAATCGGACTAGAATTTCACCTCAACTGGTTCAAGTGGCTTGGAAGAGGCCAAATACACTAAGTTTGAGTTGTCGTCGTTGCTGCACACGGTAGAGTCCACGCTGGCCAAGTGTGCCCAAACCTGGGTTTTTCAATTAATTAACTTTCAGCTCAAACCAAGGCAACCAATAGCGAGAGGAGGTCGAGGGGATTAATTTTGATACCTGCGTCGATGCCAAAAGTCGTCGAAAAAGCCAAAAAATTGCCAAAGAAGCCGTCGTACTCCTCAGCCACGATCCGCCGTCGCGAGGGGTTGTCGGAGAAATCGATGCTTGCCATAGTGTTTAGGAGGTTGAGAGGAGCCTTTCTGGGGTGGTGCGACATTGCAACTCCGCTGAAAAAGACAAGTTGTCGTCAGAGGCCCGATCGGCCTTGAACTGGGTTCGAGTTTGGGGGGTTTCTAGGCTGAATGGTGCACAAAGGAAGGAGCAGGGAGGAGAGGAGAGTTTGGGGAGCTTTTGTCCCCCTCTATCTGCCGCCAGACGCGCGCCCACATCAGCGCAACAAGGGCGAGAGGCAAGAGAGACAAAAGGGTGGGGAAAGAGAGAGAGAGAGAGAGAGAGAGAGAGAGAGAGAGAGAGAGAGAGAGAGAGAGAGAGAGAGAGAGAGAGAGAGAGAGTTAAAAAAATCTGATTTTGGGTATTTAAAAATCCTTTTCTGCAAAAATTACAAAATCACTCTTTACTTCAAATGCCCATAACTCTCAAACCGTAACTCTGTTTGATGCATGCTTCATGTCTACGAACTCATGAACTCGAGACATATCCAACGGGCCCAAAGTCAAAAACGAAGGCCCACTAATAAGAAAAGTCAACTTTGGGTCAAGCCCAATTTAAAAAGAAAAATTAAAAATTAACCCAAAACCTTTTTATTTCTCAAATAAATTTCTGAAATAATCAAAATAAATCTTTGAAAAATACAGGGTCTCACAATCTACCCCCCTTAAAAGAATTTCGTCCTCGAAATTTCCAAGGAAAAGTAAAATTAGAACAACTTCACACAAACACAACCAAGCACAAGCAACAACAAAACACATTTTAGAAAAACTCTTTTTGTTAAAAGAAAACTGGGAATAGCACAAGCAAGAACGAAAATAAAAAATATGATGCAGATCGAATCCTTCACTTGAGAACTGCAGGTAACGAGCTTGTCGTGTTTTATCCGCATTAGTTTTCCAAAATCTTTTGAGTGCATCTAGCTTGGTCTTCATATTCTTTGAGTAGCTTGCCACAATTTTCGATGACTCTGGACTTTTCTTCTTTAGAACTTCCATCTTCTTGTGCGAGTCACTCAACCACTTCTGAAGTGTTGCCACTTTGAGATTGCAAAACTGTAACCGCTGAGTTCTGGCAAACAAATAACAGCCTAGGTCCTATCTAGCTATTACCTCGAAAACCCTACTTACTCGGTGAACTAACTCTTCAACCAACTAAAAATACTACTCCACTATTTCCCTTGAACCTTTGTTCTCTAACTAATAAACTTACTCCAACTTCAAACTTTTCTAAATTCAAACCTCAGACTAAGTCTCAAACGTCAACTTTCTTGAACTTGTTGAGGAGCATAGAGGCAATGGCAGTACAGGGGACATTTCTCAAAACTTTCTCAAACATTTTCATGGCTCAAATAAAATACTTTTCTGAAATCACTTGAAATGATTTTCTTTCTCAAACTGGCTTTCTCAAACTAGTTTCTCAAACCTTCTATAACATCATCATTCTTCACCCGGGCAGTGTGGGATCATTCCCTTCTCCTCACCTGGTAGCTCACCATTGTCTCGCGCATCCACCCACTCAGGGTCTTGGTCCCTGGGTCTTGCAATCCACAGACATTCGACCGTGTTTAGCTCTGATACCAATCTGTAACGCCCTGAACCTCGGGCCCAATAAACATACTGAAACACTGCTATTTAAATCTCTTTTCAAAGAATGAGCCATGAACTTAACATAATAAATAAATAAATATAATAAAACAGAGTGCGAGCCAAAAAAACATTTATGTAAAATCACTTTCTAAAATCAGTTTAGATCAAATTAAAATAGGTCGCACTGCCTCTTATTCTCCTCACTGCCTCATCTTCTCCTCACTGTCTCCTCATCCTGCTTAACCTGCAAAACACAAACCCTACACCACAACCATGGTGTACCGGGTTATTCAAACAAACAACCCGGTAAGCTCACTAGAGCTCGTATGAGTGAAATGACTTAAACAATTATCCTCAAATAATCCTTCAATTTTCATACTAAAAAATAATCCACAATATAATCCATAATTACTCAATCGCATAATAATTTCATCACCAATCATCCAAACATCAAGATAAATCATAAATCCTCGTATTCAAATCAAATCCCATCAATTAATAATAATCATCATTCTGGCAAAACAATTGGGTAATTGTCAACTATAATCTTCAGCCTCAATCATTCACATCTTAAATAATAACCTCAAAGCATAATCACCATTATTTCCACCTTCAAGATTCACAAGAATGCACAATAGGACTAGAATTTCACCTCAATTGGTTCAACTGGTTGGCAAGAGGCCAAATACACCGAGTTTTAGTCGACGTCGCCGCTACACACGGCAGAGTCCACGCTGGCCGAGGATGCCCAAACCTGGGTTTTTCAATTAATCAACTTTCAGCTCAAACCAAGGCAACCAATAACGAGAGGAGGTCGAGGGGATCAAGTTGGATACCTAATTCCAAAAGTCGTCGGAAAAGCCAGAAAATCGCAGGAGAAGCCGCCGGACTCCTCAGCCACGATTCGCCTTCACAAGGGGTTGTCGGAGAAATCAATGCTTGTCGTCATGCATGTTCATGAGGTTGAGAGGAGCCTTTCTGGGGTGGTGGGACATTGCAACTCTGCCGGAAAAGACAAGTCGTTGTCGGAGGCCAGATCGGCCTTGAACTGGGTTTGGGTTTGGGGGGTTTTTGGACTGAACGATGCATAAAGGAAGGAGGAAGGAGGAGAGGCGAGTTCGGGGAGCTTTCGTCCCCCTCCATCTGTCGCTGGACGTGCGCCCACGTGCCGATGGTTGGCGTGGCAAGGGTGAGAGGCAAGAGCGACAGAGGCGCGGGGAGAGAGAGAGAGAGAGAGTTAAAAAATCTGATTTTGGGTATTTAAAATACCTGTAACTCTGATTGACTCATGCTTCGTGTCTACGAACTCGTGAACTCGAGACCTATCCAACGGGTTCAAAGTCAAAAATGAAGGCCCACTAATAAGAAAAATCAACTTTGGGTCAAGCCGAATTTTAAAAGAAAAATTAAAAATTAACCCAAAACCTTTTTATTTCTCAAATAAATTCCCAAAATAATCAAAATAAATCTTTAAAAAATACGGAGTTCCACATATTGTATGCCTTCTATCGTAAATATTCTCTCGGCTAGGTTTAGCTGAGAGTCCTTTTCTTTGTTCGCCCAGGCTGAATAGGCTTGCAATCAAATGGGCCTTGAAAATCGGCCATCCTTTCTTGTATTTGATTTTTTATTTATGCTCAAGCTTCAAGCCTCAAGGCCCAGATCTAGTGCCATGTGACACATTTAAAAAATGGGTATAAACAACACTCCCTAAGGGTGACATCACTTGAGCAATCAAACTGTAAGACATGAAAATTCATCACATCTGAAAACAAGTTTTGCAAAAGCCATTCATTGGAGCTGAAAATGAATAATCCATTTCCAGTAGTTTCTCACTTACAAGTATGAAAATACGTATAATATGTAGAATTTCATGGGCCAATTAAGAACACAAACCACATGAATTTCCTTCATACGTAATAATCACAACCAAATGTAAGCATTAGGACTGTCACTAAGTTCATTTGGAGCTTCACTAATGATCCAAACTGGGAGCATGTTAACGCTAGCATCTTACCTACATGATAATAAATTGTAGCACCTCCGCAAATAAGAAGAAATCAAAGTCGACTATAAGTTAAATGATATTGATGCCTTAAAATACCAAAATATTACACCTTAAAGCCAATTGGATGAGCATAACTTGTTAATTCTCAGAAAAATAACTAGAGCATGTCAAAACAGAGAGTATAAATATATATATAAATAATATTATAACAACATAGTAGCCAATCCCAATCCAAAACCAAAAGCAAGTATCAGTACCTTCAAACTAAAGTCAAACATATAAAAAAAACAAAATAGATTTGTTTGTCAGTCAAAAACAATAAAACTAGTAAAACAGAATGCAGAAGTTCAACAATCTATAGAACATGTTAGATTAAAACCGCATTCTACATGAATTAGGATTTTCTCCTCATAATTCTGCTTGTCTACACTCATGATCGAATTCATCTACCTAGAAGCTCCACATATTCCTAAATCACAAAGGTAAAAACTACCTAATCTTTGAAATTACATATTTTATATAGTTGTTGGTACCCCTCTGAAATTTTTCCACGTGCCCTACTTTTTCAAAACCCTAATATGCCAAGTGGCCTGGCAAGTCAACAAATAGTCAAAGCGACATTTTCGTTACGACTAAGAATCATATTTCTTGGCCGAAAGATGAGAACCGAGGTCCAAGGCCAAAGCCACAGGCCGAGAAGACCATACCTCCAGTAAAAAGGTATCCACCCACAAGCAAACAAAGAAGGAAAGGAATTTCGGCCGAGACCAAGGTGTTAAATTTCGAAAATTTCGCCAAAATTTTCAATTTTGGGAGGGGTCGAAATCGAAATCAAGTTTTGTTAAATTTTCGGTATAATTTCGCCGAAATTTCGTCGCCGGTGATCTGGTTTTGAAATTTTGGGTTTTTGGAGAGGAGGCTGGGTGCCTGGGTTGGAGAGGAGGCTGGGTTGGAGAGAAAAAGAGGGTTTTGGAAGAAAAATGGGGCGGTGGAGGGGGCGCGGCAGGGGAGAGATCGAGGGAGAAGANTTGAGTTTCATTTAGTTGTTTTTAAACCCTAAATTTGTAAACTCTAATATATTTTTATATAAAAAATAATTTAAAATACTCTAAAGAGCCTAAATCCTAATATCATATACCATATCCTAGTTTGAGGTTTTTGGGCAATTGAAAAAAAAAATGATTTGAGATTTCGTTTGGCCGTTTTGGGGTTTCGTTTAATTGTTTTTAAACTCTAAACCAATAAACTCTAATACCTTTTTATATAAAAAATAATTAAAAATATCCTAAAGGGTGTAAACCCTAATATCTTATACGATATCTTAAATAATATAGAGTATAGATTATAAAGTATATAGAATTTAGTGTATATATTATAGAGTATAAAAAATATATTAATTTTATTTATTCATTGTACTAATTTTATTTCACAGTATTTAACTTCAGCGCGCATTATATTAATCTTATATCACATGAAACTTATTATATAATTTGATTTCTTCAATGTTTTTTATCAATGTAGTAGATAATATGTTAAATAAACATATAGTAAAGTTTTATTCAAAATTTCCGTATTTTGATAGTAATTTCCATCGTTTCCGTTTAATTTCTGTAGAAATTTAAAAATCTTCGAAATTTCCATCGAAATTTTCTCGAAACCCGAAATTTTATTCCTTGGCCGAAACAAAGTCACGTTTTCGGCCTAGATTCCCTTAATTGATAAGATTTGGCAAAAGAATCTTCAAGAGCAATGACGAGGATAATGACAGCTCATTGCAAGGGCTTACATCAGCAGGCTGAGGTCACCTCTTAGCATTACATTCATGGGCCATACGTGTGTCCCTTAGGACATCAGGAAAAGAAGAACCCTAGTACTATATAAGGATAGTTATGGCTCAAGGACAAAGGACCGCCTCCTAGACAAAAAGCCCTCACACTTTATTTTCATATCTTCATCTTTACAATTTTTTAGTACTGTTGCCTTTACTTTTCATTGTTCTTCACTGTTTCTTTCCTTTATGAATTCGTCTTTTCTCCTATTATCCATCAGGTCATCACTTTGTGCCTCGGATATTAGATTACTTTGGTTTATTGCATTTTCGTTTTGTTGTTATTTATTTGCCTTGGGTTTCACACATTTTAATATTAAAAGAGTTGTTCATTCTCGTTGCCTTGGGTAATCACTTTTCTATCTGTTTCAGTGTTTAGTTGTTTACCATCAAAAAGTCCATTTTGTTTGTTTAAGGTTGTAGTTGCTAGGCCCAGATCCCCATGATTTCTATTCTGAAATTCTCTTTATTTTCTTATTTATTGTTTGCTCGCTTCTATTTCTAGTATTTATTTCTTCTAAAAGCTAGATCTCTATAGTTATTACATTTTAATTTTTAGTTGCATTTATTGTCTTTTCTCGTTTTAGATCTAGCTTCTTATTTTTTTAGTTTGTTTTCTTTCTCATCGATGCATGGTCAAAGATGAGATTTGCAGTCAGGACTACCATTGTTTATGAGTATCACCTTGACCATATTACTTTAGTTTTCTTTATTAAAGTTCACTGTTTTTTCTTGCAACCACATACGCAAGCCCCAACCCACCTTGTCATTTATTGAGTTGACACACGGGTATAGGGTTTCAAGGTCACAATGAAGTCTTGAACCCTCTCAGGCGTAGAAAGGACTTAGATCGAGTTTGGTTTTCTCTTAGCTGCACAAGCATCCTATTTAGAAGTCAGACTTAGGCTGAAAGGCCAATTCATATATCTTTCTCGTTTAGGGATTCACCCTGGCCGATGGCACGCCTACGCACATTTAAAAGAATCTGAAAAGGCACAACCATTATCGGTCTAACACGTGGACCGAGATTTTTGTTGCCAAAACAATAGTAAACAAAAAAAGTGAGTTAACAAAGAGAAAAGATTAGAAAAACAAAAATAAAAATAAATAAATGATGAAAATGACACATGTGGAATGAGAGAATAAATTAGAGAATTTATTCTAAATAACTATTTAAATTAGTGACCCATGGTTGAGAATTAATAGGATTAATTTCTCATAAGGTATGGGGTTTCAAAGTTTTACATGTCATGTTTACATATTACAACCCATATGATCTTGGATGTTAAAGCTATGATTTTTGTTAGTCGATCTTCCGATGTCATGTTCTAAAATTGTTTTAGAATCTCATGCTAGTATCCTAGCTAGTTACATTTCATCAAATTCTTTAATTATAAATTCGAAGTTTCCAATGATGTTATTCTAAAACAATAATTAAAATCTTTTATCTTTTTCATGAATATAAACCTCAAATAAATAATTAAAGGCTAACTCAATTCTTAATTAATTGTGGAAAGTATCATTTAAAATTCTTAAATCAAATGAAAACGAAAAGTCCAACTCATTGTGAGAAGTTAGACTCGATCCTCCACGGGATCATCCTAAGTCTTGTGCCGAGTCTTATAACAATATGAGGAAACATGGGATTAGACTCAATTCAACCATGCAAAAAGAGTGTGTGCATCCTGGAATTAAAAAAACTTTTGTGAAATTACCATCTCATCCCTGAACTTCGAATTTTCATAATTTTGCGTACGTAGCTTGGATTCGCGAACCGTTTTCGCCTATGAGCTCATGAGTTTAAGATCTATTTAACCATCTAAAAATTATAGGCCAAAGTAAAATTTCCAATTTCTTTCTTTAAAAAAAATCCAAAACCACCTTAATTAATTAGCTTAATTAGATCCAAAATCCAATTAAAACTTAAATTCCAAATAAAACTTAAATTTCAAAGAAAACTCGTGGTCAAGTCGTTACAAAACTCTTCCCATTTAATAAACAAGATCTATATAAATTTAAGAATACTAAAACAATTGTTAAATAATTATCTAGGATGTAACCATGGTGATGTTTCCTCTTCAACCTTGACGAGAAGGCTTAGAAACCCACCATGGTGGATTTCTTGCTAAATAAAATGAAAGACATGAAAATAAAAAATAAAATGCTATAAAAATTAAAAGGGAAGAAAAAGGATTAACTAAAGATTCATAATATTGTTGCTCCTTTTTGTACAACTTGTTTTACTTGGAATTTAGAAACGAATACCAAGTTGTAGCTCGCAAGTATACGAATCGCTCATGTAAACATAGCGTTAAGTACGAGGTTGATCCCACGAGAAATAGGTCAATACACATCAAACCAATTCAACTTACCAATTAGAATCCCCAAACACACACACACGGCAGGGGGGTTTGTAGATTGTTAAACTCACGCACACCACATACACACACACACACACGCAATTGCAATGCTAAGAATTCAGAATCCACACCAATTGATGGAAATACAACCAAGCAATTCAAGATAATGCATAAATGTAATAAAGTTTACCAACCGAAGGCCTTTTTGAGGACACTCCTAACTATTGTTCTCCTTATGCATATACTAAGAGCTTCTTGGGCCTCCCCTAGTCAGTTAACTTGCATGTTCCCTAGTGCTAAGCTAAGGCAGCTGTTACCCATGCAAGATTCATTAAATTTTGTGAAAACGATAAACACATAGCGCATAGCTCCAAATTAATGTACTGCATGTCATCTATG
The DNA here is from genome assembly GCA_003254865.1 of Dryas drummondii. Classification (NCBI taxonomy): domain Eukaryota; kingdom Viridiplantae; phylum Streptophyta; class Magnoliopsida; order Rosales; family Rosaceae; genus Dryas; species Dryas drummondii. Next base: position 9,061 of record QANW01005989.1, on the reverse strand, counting down.
ATCCCTTTTCTCATGAATATTATCTTAGGATACCCACTTGTTGCCTACTAAAACTATCATCCTTTCGAGCTTGTTTAATTCCACAACATAAATCTAGATGCATGCAACCTAAGTTGATCAGTCAAAGATGCAAAACAAATAGAGTCAATTTTACTAGAGATCAAGGACTTACTACATATATCAAATTAAAACACAAGTGTAACCATTGCATAACTCACAATTAAAGTTTCATCATCCAACTTATGAAAGCAATAAAAAACTCAAAACATAATAATAAAGAAAATAAAAGATCTAACTTCCATTATAATAATTAAATCCACAATGAAAGCAAGACAAATAATTAACTAAAGAAAAAAAAGAAAATTAAAAGAAAAACAAAGAACATCACCAGAGGGTGGCAGCGGCACAAGAGAGAAGAAGAGGAGAGACATAGCAGCAAGGAGGCTCACTGCAAAGGTGAGCTAGGGCTGCAGCACATGGTCTCTCATTCTCCCTCAAGTGGCGCCACCCTCACACTCTCTCTCTCTGAAATTTGGCCTCCCCCTCCCTCTCTGAATTCTGAAAATATAAAAATATGGGAACCCTAAACAATGAGAGAATATGATATATTTATATAGGTGGGGTGAGGATTCCTTGGGAGGCAAGGAGAAGACAAGGTGCGGCTAGGGTTTCATTAAAAGAACATGGGCTTAAGTGAATTTCTTGCTCCTTAAGACTTCTAATTTTCGGCCAAAAGTGGGCCTTGGGCTGATTTGGGCTCTTTTTGAGTGTAACTTCTTTTTAGCTCATGGAATTTCTGCGCTACCTCCACTAAAATGGCCATATCTTGAGCTAGAAAACTCGGAATCAAAATCCAAAAAATTCCCTACGAAGCTAACATCCGTATCTTTCCAACCATATATGGCATGCTACCTGGTTCTCTCTGAAGAATTACATAATTGATGTCGAAATTGGTGCTTTATTTTCCAGAGTTTTGACATTTTTTTCAGCTAGGATTCCTTGGGCTTTCTCTTTGTAGGCGTGATGGGCTTTAGGGATGCATGGCTTGCTCATGGTTGTATGGGATGGGATGTTGCAAGTGACGTGATGGGCTTCCTCCCTTCTAGCTTGCGCATGGCTACATGACTTGGGCTGAATGGGTTGCACATAGGCCCTAGGGTTTCAGTGCATGGGCTGCCACCTTGCATGGCGTGATGGACTTGGGCTGCTAGGTTTAGGTGCATGGCCTATAGTGCATGGGATGCATGTGTGGTCCATGTCATGTGATGATGTGGCACGGTTGACCATTGACTTTGACCTTTGACCTTTGACCTTTTGACAGGACCGCCCCCGAGTTTTACCCAGAAACCCGAAGAGGTCCTGCGTGAATCCAAATTCAAGGAAAATCCTACCGAAAATTCGGCAGAACCTCCCCTGAAAATGGACTAACCCAGAAATTTTAAACCTGTTAAGAAGCACTTCTAACATATCAACCACCTCTACCGCAACCAAAATAGGGTCTCAGACCCAACAATCTCACAGAAATCCAACTTAAAATTTGTAGAGTGGTTATCAGAGCTCTTATCCTATTACAAGGAAATTTTATATAATAAAGTGTCGCCTACAGAGTCCGACTAGGGAGATGGACGCGAATGCCTCGACGTTATTGGCTCGACNATCCTGGCCATACACACGCGTGGAGTAAATCCAACACGTGCAGGCAATATCCTGGCCATACACACGTGTGAATAAATCAGCACGTGCAGGCAATCCTGGTCATACGTGCACGCAGAGCGGCCCCCAAAGGGCGAAGCATCCCGACACACGGCCCAAATGACAGGACCGCCCCCGGATTCCACCCTGAAACCCGGAGAGATCCTGCGGGAATCCAAATTCAAGGAAAATCCTACCGAAAATTCGGCAGAACCTCCCCTGAAAATGGACTAACCCAGAAATTTCGAAACCTGTTAAAAGCACTTCTAAAATCAACAACCACCTCTACCACAACCAAAAAGTTCTTATTCACCAAGGCACATGATATTCAGAGCAAAACTAAACTTCCATTGCAAAATAAAAAAATTATCTCCACAACTTAAGGGAAATGACGCCGAAGAACTGAAAGTCCTGCCTCGACGTGGTACGGCCCAACCTCAGCGATCTATAACACCTGGGGGGAAAAATTTTATAAACCAAATAAAGAAAACGTGAGATAACTCTCAGTGAGTGGACAGTTTAAATAAACGAAAACATAAGAAAAATTTCTGTTTTAGAAAAATCCTTCAAAGCCACATTTAGCTCTAAAACCTCACGTCACTCTTTGAAATCCCCCAGTTTTAAAACCATTTCCAAGCTTTAAGAATGTTATAAAACTCATGGAACTCAAGGAAAAGATAA
>QANW01005982.1:4565-16768 GCA_003254865.1 Dryas drummondii | reverse complement strand
CCGTTTCATTTCAATACCTTATCCTAACCTAAGCCTCCATTACAACCCTTATTAAAGCCCTACTTGATCTTGGGAGAATTGTAGTTCATTATGTGGAGTCTAGATAAAAGGGAAGCTTATGGTCATTGATTTTGTTTCAAGTATTTTAAATCCTTTTCTTGAGATCAGTGTTTTTGTTCATGGGTGCCTGTCTTTCATTATTAATATGTGAGTTTTTTGCATTTGTCTATCATATCATCTCTCACATATACTTGAGTGCACACATCAACCCAATCTCTGAGTGTTTTATTGTTGAGAGCATGCCTTGGTGAGAATTGGTGTTGATACTATTTTGGATATGCTGATTTAGTCTTGTTTGTCTAAACACTTGAGTTTGTGTTAAGGATGGTCTCTATTTTTCATGGAGGAGTAAGGTATGCTAATTGAAGCATTATTAGAGGTCGCAGAATGAATTTTATATGTATCTTGCTTGATTATGCTATTTTTGGCTGTTCTTATGAAATCATGTGTTGGGATGTCTTGAGTCTGTTTGAGTCTTTTTTTTGTTCTTTTTGCTCGAGGACTAGCAAAATATAAGTTTGGGGGTGTGTTGAGTGCTCATTTTACACTATTTTATGATACTAACTCCCTAACTCAGAATGCAAGAACTCGATATTTTGTGTGTTGTTAGTTTGTTTTTGTTTTTATAGGATAAAATGAGCAAAGAAGAGAAAAGGAGCCGAAAGAGCACTTTTTAGACGTTTCCTAGTCAAACTAGGAAAAGTGGAGAAATCCTGGTCACACCAGAAAATGCCGAATCCCAGTCAAACTAGGATTTAATCTCACAAGGAAAGATCAACCTTGAATAAGAAGGAATCATGATGATCAGAAGCCAGAAATGAGAAATCCTAGTTGGGGCAGGAAATCCTATTTCAACTAGGAAACCTAATCCAAGTAGGAAATGGAGTCCTAATGAAGATAGGAATCATGAGGGGCAAAATGGTAATTGTGAAATTCCAAGTGAGAGAAATCCTAAGTCAACAAGGATTCCTAGGTGGACAAGGAGAAGTGGTCAAAAGTCAAAGTCAACAAGGCAAAGGTTCTAGAAGCTTTTGGAAGACATTGGGCCAAAGCACACATGGATGAGATGACTTTCAGCCAAGGGATTGGGCTTGGGCCAGAAGTGAAACCCTAAGGAGGGTGCGGCATGGGTTTAAGTGGAACCCTAGGGGCTGGCGCATGGACTTAGGTGATGGGCCATGCAATTGGCGCATGGGCTGAAGGAGAAGGGCTTAAGTGAATTGGCGCAAGGGGCTGCTGTTATGTGTATTGGGCTTAAGTGAATATGGCCTTGGTCCATTAGGTCAAGTTACATCAATCCCACATTAGAGAGGAATAGAAAATGCAGCCCCACTCCCCTCTATAAATATATCTTTAAAAATCAGAAAAAGGGTTCTGTTCTGAAGTTCTCTTCTATTTCTTTTAATTTTCGCAGCCCTAGCAGCCCCTCTCTTGTCCTCTTGCCGCAAACCCTAGCAGCCACTCTCTCTCATATTTTTCTTGTGCCGCAGCCACCATCTTCCTTTTCTTTAATTTTCCGTCTTTCTCTTTTCTTGCCGCACACCCTAGCAGCCACTTTCTCTGGTGTTTTCTTTTATTTTATTCTGAACGGAAGAAGGAGGATCAAGTGAAGCCGCAACCACCACCACCAAGTTGCGCCACCTAGCAGCAGCACTGCACCCACGTTGCCGTGGAGCCCAAGGCCGAGCAGCACCATTGCGACACCACCCTTGCAGCAGCACCATCTCATGCCGCCATCTTGCCTTCACCTTGCTGCCTCGGCTTGATTTCTTCCTCCCTTCCTTTTATTTTAATTGTTTAAATTATGCATTATTGTTTATGGATTTAATTATGTGTAGCTAAATATTGGGCTTGGGCTAGGATGAAGCCCTAGCATTGCTATTTACTTTCACTATGGATTATTGATATTTTAATTATTTACATGTTGGCAAATCTTGGATCTCTGTTTAAATTGATTCTAGTTGTTTCGCGTCTTTAACTGATCACCTTAGGTTGCATGCATCTAGATTTATGTTGTGAAACTAAACAAGCTCGAAAGGATGATAGTTTTAATAGGCAACAAGTGGGTATCCTAAGATAATATTCATGAGAAAAGAGATCATAGAGGATATAGGGTACATTGATTTGGAGCTATGCGCTATGTGTTTGTCACTCTCACAAATCGTAATGACTCTTGCATGGGTAACAGCTGCCTTAGCTTGAACTAGGGAACATGCAAGTTAACTGGCTAAGTAAGGCCCAAGAAGCTTTTAGTTTATGCATAGTAAGGGGAGTAATTGCTAAAAGTAACTAGCCAAACCTTTTAGTAGACGAACTTTGTTGACATGTTTATACTTTGATTGTTAATATCCATAGTAAAGTGAATGGTATGCTAGTGGTGGATTCTGACCCCTAGTGTTTCTTTATTATTGTTCTATTCAAATTCCATTCTGTTCGTTATTTTAAAGTTTGTCATTTATTTCTTAGTTTAGTCAGTCTCAAAAACCAATCAAAACCCCCATTTGCGTGTGTGAGTTAGAGTAGAGTTAATTGAATTTAATTGAGTTAGTAATCGTATACGAGTACAATTTCCTGTGGGATCGACCTCTATTTGTAAGCTTTGCTACTTAGCGATTCGTGCACTTGCGAGTTAACCTAGAGCTCAGAAAAGGTTATTTAATTTGCTCTAGGAAAACATACAACAGTACTTCGAGATGCTTCTGGTGGTTGGATTATAGGATTTGCTTATAATTTGGGTAGTGGAGGTGTTCTTGATGCTAAGCTCTGGGGCTTATACACTGGCCTCCGTTTAGCTTGGGATTCTGGGGTTAGAAAACTTGAGGTGGAGTTGGATTCTGCTGTGTCTGTGTCCCTTTACGGACTCCTCTTGAGTTTAATTATCCCCTCTTTAGCATTGTTAGTAGTTGTAAGGATTTACTCAGCAGACAATGGTCTTGTGTGGTGCGACAAGTGTTTCGTGAGCAGAACTGTGTAGCTGATGGGCTTGCTGCTCTTGGCCATGATTTGGATCTTGGATGTCATCTCTTTGTGACCCCCCTTCCCTCCATTGCTAGTCTGGAGTTGGCTGATGGTCTGGGTCTTGGGGGACCCCGTTTAGTTAAGGGCTAGTTTGTTGTGTTTCTTTTGGGCTTTGGCCTGCCCTTTTACCAAAAAAAAAAAAAAAAGACTTTTCAAGTTTACGCTTCCCAAGTAATTGACTTATACTAACAAACTAAAACTACAGACTTTACTTCTCACAAGTTGTGTAGACACCTTGGCTGGTTCTTATTTCAAATTTTATGTTAAAATCACAACATTTTTTATCCGTTCTTTCCTCAAAATCCGAATTAACAAGATATAGGAAATTAACACAGCATCCCTTCATTCAATACAATTAAATAGCAACATAATTCACAGAAAATCAAGTTAATACCAAACAAATAAAATTGGTTGTGTTTTATGTATAGAGGAATTAATTTGGTGGATCGGCTGTAACGACCCAACCCAAATTTTCACTAGAAATTTAAATTTTTATTTAACTATGTTTTAAAGAGATTTTTTTTTAAAAAAGATGTTGAATTGTATTTTAAAGATTTTGGGATTTATTCGGAAAATAAAAAGGGCTTGGATTTAAAATTTTTATTTTATTATTGTTTTAATTTGGGATTTGATCAAAAGTTGACTTTTAAAATGAATGGGTTTTCGATTTTGACTTCGGGTCCGTTGGATAGGTTTCAAACTCACGATTTCATAGACACGCGGCACACGTCTATCCGAGTTATAGTTTGAAAGATATGAGCGTTTGAAGCAAGGGGCAATTTCGTAAAATGGACAAATTGGGTTTAAAAATCAGATTTTTTAGAACTTTCTCTCTCTCTAGAATCTTCTCTCTCCCTTTTTATTCTATCTCTCTCCCGCACTCTCACTTCTCCCTCTCTCCCCGAGCTCACTCACCTCCCCCTCTCCTCTCTCACCGGCGTGACCAGCTCCGGCCATCTTCACGGCGACCAGAGGCCGGCAACCAGCTAACCCTACTGACCCAGTCCTCTCTCTCCCCGTGCTCTCTCTCCTTCGCATCTCTCTCTCTCTCTCTTCCTCTGTGTGCGCACGACACCATCATCAGAGGGCAGCCTACGGCCATTTTCCCGGCGGCACGAGATCACCGACGTGACCCCCTTGAGCCGGCCGTCCTCCTCCGTGCCTCCCCTCGCTTGCCCGCCGCCCCTGTGCGCAGCAACTCGCCGGAGAAGACTAGTCAAGCCGTCGGCCATTTTGTCGATTCCGGCCACCTCCGAGCTCCGATCAACTTGATTCTTGGTGGGTTTTTCTCCCCTCATCATGGCCTTCCATTCCCTTAAGGTATTGCTTGTCAATTTTGGGTAATCTCTGAAGTTGAATTTTTGGGTCTAAAACCCATTTCGGGTTCACCTTCATTTGGGCAGTTATGAGTTGGAAATAAATTGTTTTTTTTTTTGTACAAGTGAGGTACCTAAGTTGTAATTGTGTTGATTTCTGAGTAAAAACCCTCTTATGCAGGTGTTGTTGTTGCTGCCATCACTGCTTGTGGCGGTGGGTGGAGAAATTTCCTGGTAGTTCAGCCTCCCTAGGATCCCAAAAGCCAATTTCTAGCCTCGGGTACGTTCTTGGTGGATGTTGTGTGTTGCTTAGGGTCAGACAGCCACCATGGGTGGCGATCAACTCCTTTTTCGACCGCTTTTAGCTCGTATTATTTTTATGTGAGACCATTGGGAATCAAGTGTGACATTTGGTTGTTTGGACAGGCTGGGTTTACTCGAGGATTCCAATTTCAGTGTAGATCGATTATCGGGATCTTAAATCGAGTCACGAAAGATAGGGAACGCGAGGAAGGTGGATGGAGTTTCGTGTTTTGGCTATTTCTAGTGACGAACAATAAGGAATCGTGAAATGGGAACGTATTCCGGAAAGGATTGGACATTGATCGGTTAAACAGTGAGTTATTTTTGAAAATGTTTATGGAAGTTTATAATTTAATTTATACTTATTTTCTGGTTATTGCTTGAGAAATAAGGATCTTTGAATTGATGGTTTAATTCTTAGTAAGTTATGAAAATCATATCATTTCAATTATTTTATAATGTCGATTTTAATGGGGATTTGATGTTTAGATTGGAAAATGTTTGGTTTTTAAAACCATATACAAGTGGTCGTTTTAGCATAATTTTTATATATTGATTTTTCTTGAACGAGGGGTTCTTGACATTTATTACCACTCTTTTATTATGTTTTTAATTTATTCTATTTTGGACTTATTGTGAGAAAGATGGAATTAAGATTTATACCGATTCATTATTTCGTTTTGAAAAGTTTTCGAAAAAGGTTTTGTGGAAGTTGACATTCCAAGTAAAAGCTATGTGGTTTATCAAATTCTTGTGGTTTTCAAACCACCTTTGCAGTACCCTCCAGATTTTCGGTTTGGATAGGTCTTTGGGACCTATCACGGTACACATATAGGCTTTGGGCCGTGTGTCGGGATGTTTCGCCCTTTGGGGGCCGCTCTGCGTGCACGTACGACCAGGATTGCCTGCACGTGTTGATTTTATTCGTACGTGTGTATGGCCAGGATATTGCCTGCACGTGTTGGATTTCACTCCACGCGTGTGTATGGCCAGGATATTGCCTGCACGTGTTGGATTTCACTCCACGCGTGTGTATGGCCAGGATATTGCCTGCACGTGTTGGATTTCACTCCACGCGTGTGTTTGGCCAGGATATTGCCTGCACGTGTTGGACTTCACTCCACGCGTGTGTATGGCCAGGATTATTCAGGGTATATAGCATGGTGAAAAATGAAATTGGTATCTTCAAGAGTTAAATACGGATTTTAAGTGAGAACTACTTTCCGAGTTTTATAATGATTTCGATTTTATTATTTTTTTATGATTTCGTTAAATTAAATGTTGCTATTGAGAAACGTGTTTTGAATTATCTTGTCCTTGAGTTCCAATGGTTTTATAACATTCTTAAAGCTTGGAAATGATTTAAAACTGGGGGATTTCAAAGAGTGACGTGAGGTCATAGTGGAGATTGATTTTAAAGCAATTTGAAATGATGAATCACGTAATGTTTTGTTTTTTTATTTTGTCCACTCACTGAAAGTTTTCTCACATTTTATTTTTGACGTTTTTCCCCCCAGGTAGTGATCACCGAGGTCGGACCGTACCACGTCGAGGCATTCGAGGTTCACATCTCCAACTTATTGGTATAATAGGATTAATGTCTTCCCTTGAAGTTATTAAAATAAGATATGATTGTATAGTCCATTAGATGTGCTCTGATTAGAGTTGTATTACTTGTTGTGGGCTTCAGATTTTATTATTGGTTGTGGTAGAGGTGGTTGATATCTTAGAAGTGTTTTAACAGGTTTTGAAATTTCTAGGTTGGTCCATTTTCAGGGGAGGTTCTGCCGAATTTTCGGTAGGATTTTCCTTGATTTTGGATTCCTGCAGGACCTCTCCGGGTTTCAGGGTGGAATCCGGGGGCGGTCCTGTCATCGGCTCCCCCTACCTGGTTTTGTGATGGAAGCTTAAGAGCTCTCTCTTCAAGTCTTGAAGCTTCTCTGGGCGCACAAGGCATTGTACAAAGTTAAAAGAGTCGAAATTTCCTTAAGAAAGAAAGGTTTATAAAATCAAAAGCTGGGCTTGAGCTTGTAACTGTAAAGTCTAGAGAAATCACCTATTCGAAAATGGTTATAAAATCAATTGAGGTTCTAAAGAACATGAAAATAATTATTGAAATTTATTTGTGATACTATTAAAACAGTTTGGGGTTTCAAGTCCTCAAACTAATAAATCACAGGTTTTCTTAAGTAAAAAAGACAGGGTTTTAAAGAGGAAAGTTCTTCTACTAATCAGTCCTTTTTCTTTTGTTTCAAAATAACAATTATCAAGGTCTTTGAGATTAACTAAAATGCAGAGATAATTAAATCTACGAAGGATGAAAAATGAAGAAGCTTTTTCAGTAAATATTTTTCCCAAAAATACTAAATGCTGATGATATTTTCAAATAAATATTCTTTGGATAAAAACAAGAATTCCAAGGTTTGAGTCTTACCAAGGGTTGACAACAGTGGGATTTCTTAGAGGAAATCTGATGCTGAAGGCAATTCCCTAACACTTTTCTTGTTACAAAATACCCAAACATCCCAGAAAATAAGGTTTCATAAGAAAAAGGCTACTGACTTTGTCTTGGAATAAAGAAGGTGAAGGGTTTGACATAGGCTTACATGCAAAACAGAATCAACGGGTTTCAAAAGTTAGAAATTCAAGTTCTTGGGTTGCATGTGTGGTTTGAGTTCTAAATTATCTGGAGGTTTTGAAAGCACATTCTTAATCAAGGTTCAGGGCCTTTTCTCTATATTCTCTGTTTCCTGGCCTTGGGAATTTTGATTCTTCCACCAAGGACAAGAATTCTGGTGGCTTCTAGAGTTTCCTCACATTCAAAATTTATGGTGAAAGGTGAAACAATTTGCTGGACTCAAGGTAATGAGGTCTCGGTGGTGAAGGAGAACAGGAAGTTAAATAGGCAAGGTGAAAGAGAGAGAAGGAGAGGTCTGGCTATAAGACGGTGTTTTAATCTCTCTTTGCTGGAGGTTTAGGTGAATTGTCCAGGTGTCTAATGCTAGAAATTGGACACATAGCCCATTAAGTCTTTTAGAGTGACACCTATTATAGTCAAAGAGGTCCATTTACTTTCTTCCCCAGTTTGGGGTCAGTAAAACATAAAATTTTCCCTTTGTGGTTTTAAATAGAAATTCTAATAAAAAATATGATAAGAAAAATAATTTTCTAATAAAAAAATTCAATCCAAAGGATTCCATTTATTGAATCACAACATTAGACACAAAGACAACAATATAAGAACCATAAGAAACTGAATTAAATTTCTTAATGTACGTCATCTTTCAACTATAAGGTTTATGAGAATTCCTCATATTTCTTTTCTTGGGTCATTGAAATAAATTCAAGCACTTGGGATAAAATCAAATAGCATGGGGGAAATTAGTCACCAAAATTTAAACATAGCTAATTAAATTGCAAGGATATTAAGAAATTGAAATAAAAGACATGAATAGCATTTTCGAAAAGATCACTTAGCATATAATATATTGCATTTTTACAAACTAGTCCATTCCATTTAGAATACCTAGGTCAGGTTGTTTTAGTTATATACCCAACATTCTCAAAACATCAGTCAAGGATATGATATACAATTAAGTGCATTAAGTAAAACATAAGTAGATTTTTTAAAGGCTTTCACATTTCGATGCATACTCAATCCTTCTCCCGGGTGGTAAGGAATTCATAGGGAAGCACTTTCTCATGTTTGGATTAGTGTTCTAAGCCTAATGAACCACACGATGTCTTACGAACGCACAAAAAGGTCATTTTTGTGCATACTAAGTTCTATTTCATCAAAAGTGACCTAAAACGTTCCCGGACAGCAAAGAAGTCATGATAAGCACTTTCTCATGTTGAGATTAGCGTTCCAGGCCGAATGAACCATATGATGTTTTACGAACGCACAAAAAGGTCATTTCGGTACATACGTAGTTGTTGATTGTGTTTTCTTAGAACAAAATAAACAATTACCTCATTCTAAGTATACTCGCAAGTTCACGAATCACATCAGTAGCAAAGTGTACAAGCACGAGGTCGATCCCACAGGGAATGGTTAATAAACAACAAATCAATACAATTAATCACTAGAATAACTAAATGGGGGGTTTTGGAAGATGGAAACACACGCACACACCTTTTATTCTATCTTGCAATGTTAAATTTTCAGTTTCAAATCAGATAAGCATGCAATAACCACCAAAGGCTAATAACAGTTAATTTGAACACAACATATTAAAGTTTGACTGCTAAAAAGGTTTGGCTAGTTACTTTCTCGCAATTGTTCTCCTAATGCATAAACTAAGAGCTTCTTGGGCCTTCCTTAGCCAGTTAACCTACATGTTTCCTAGTTCAAGCTAAGGCAGCTGTTACCCATGCAGGAGTCATTAAGTTTTATGAAAACGTCAAACATGCACAACATATAAGCTTTGACTATTTCCTTATAGAGGTCGCCCAACCCCACTACCAAGAATAATCCCTTATTCCCTTGTTACTTGTGGACTATTTCACAACTAAACCTAACAAATAAACTAGATGCAATTACCATAAGGTGGCCAGTCAAAGGATGCAAAGAACTAGTGACGGGTACTAATAGATATTGAAAATTTAATACATGCAAACATCAAACTAACAGACCAAGAGACGGATAAACAATTTGTTAAAGCATACGAATCAATTAATCAACCTACAACTAACATGCAAGATAGAATAAATAAAAACTACATAATTAAATTAAATAAATAAAAACAGCAACCAACAATAATGAAATCCCAATTCATGCTTAACAAATAAATCAGAAACACAAAGTAAACAAACTTAAAAGTATAAACTAAACAACTAAATTAAATTGCATAAATTAAATGAAATCAGAACCATGCACTAAAAAAAATTCAGAAACCAATATCCAATAATAGAATAGAAAACTAGAACAAAAAGTGAAGGAAAACCACAAGAGGGGCTGCGGCAAGACAAGGAAGAGAAGGCACCTGCACAAGCAATTGGCTCACAGCTATGGTGAGCTAGGGGTTGTCGCTTAGGGTTGCTCTTCCTTGCAGCCACGCCACTCTTCTCTCTCTCTCTCTCTCTCACCCTTCGGCTAGCCCTCACAATAGTAAAACTAAAAGCTGAAACTAAAAACCTAAAACAGAAAATTAAAACTAGGAACTAAGAGAATTCGGCTGGAGTGTGTAGGTGCAAAAGTGAGGTCCCTAGGGTTCTGAATTGAGGGGATATATATAGAGGACAAGTCCTTGAGAGGCAAGGAAAAGAAAACTTGCGGCAGCTAGGGTTTCAGCTCCTTGTAGCTTGCGGCATCAGCTAGGGTTTCTAGCTTGTGGGCTTGCGGCAAGGGCTTGGTCCTTTGGGCTTAAGTGGCGCATGCAAGTCAGCTAGGCCTCCCTCCTTGCGCATGGGCTGCTGGTCTTGGACCTTGAGGGTGCATTGGGCTCACATGTGTTGGGCTGAAGCGGCTTGCACAAGATGGGCTAGGGTTTCACTCCATGGGCTTCCACCTTGGGCTTGCGCATGGGCTCCTTGGCTGCTAGGGTTTGCATGGCATGCATGCGCATGCATGGGCTGCCATCTTGCTCCTTACGCACAGACTTTGGGCTGCTAGGGTTTGGGCCCATGCATGTGCATGCATGGCCCATCTTGGGTCAGCATCCCTTAGGCCCATGGGCCCTTGACTGACTTCCCATTTTGCCCCTCATTTCCATTTGAATTCAATTTCATTTCTTCCCTCTATTCATTTCCATGGATGTCCACCACCTTCTAGAAGCTTCTGGAACCTTGACTTTGTAGAGTTGACTTTGACCAACATTTCCTGGTGCCACTAGGATTTCTTGAAAATGAAGGATTCCTTATCCATTTCGACTTCTCGTAATGACGATATTGCCCCTGGGGTCTCCTAGTGTCATTAGGACTCCTTTCCCTAGTTGGGTTAGGTTTCCTAGTTCAACCAGGATTTCCTGTTCGAATCAGGATTTCACATTTCTGGCTCCGCAATAATGGTTCTGGATTTGATGTTTCATAGTGTGACTAGGAATCCTCATTTCACTAGGATTTCTGCACTTTTCCTGGTTTGACCAAGATTTCACTCGTTTTCCTATTTTGACCAGGAAATGTCCCAAAATGGCTCCATTTGCTTCTTTTTCTCATTTCTGCTTCATTTGACCTGAAAATACAAAAACGAGACAAGAAACACAAAATATCGAGTTCTAACACTCTAGGTTAAAGAATTAGTATCATAAAGTGATGCAAAATGCACACTCATCACACCCCCAAACTTAGATTTTGCTAGTGTTGTATGTTTTCCTAGAGCAAATTAAATAACCTTGTCTGAGCTCTAGGTTAACTCGCAAATGCACGAATCGCTAAGTATCAAAGCTTACAAATACGAGATCGATCCCACAGGGAATTGTACTAGCNGCTACACATAATTAAAACCATAAATAGATAATGCATAATTAAAACAATTAAAATAAAAGAAAGGGAAAAAGAAATCAAGCCGAGGCAGCAAGGTGAAGGCGAGATGACAGCAAGAGATGATGCGGCTGCAAGGGTGGTGTCGCAATGGTGCTACTCGGCCTTGGGCTCCACGGCAAGGTGGCTGAGGTGCTCGGCAAGGTGGCAGCAAGGTGGAGGCGTGGCTGAATGTTGGTGGCTGCGGCTTGGCTTCCTTCTCCTTCTTCAACTCAGCGCAAAAATAGAAGACACACAAACAAAGGTGGCTGGTAGGGTTCGGCCACAAAAGAAAAGAAGAAAAAATAGAGAGAGAGGAGGAGAAGGTGGCTGCGGCACAAGAAAAGAAAGGGATGGTGGCTGCTAGGGTTTGCTTCAGAAAAATAAAGGAAAAAGAGAGAGAGAAGAGAAGGGGTGTGCGGCTGAAAAGATGGAGGCTAGCTAGGGTTTCTGAAAATTCAAGAGGAGAGAACCCTCTCCTTGAGTTATAAAGATGTATTTATAGAGGAGAGTGGGGCTGAGATTTTTCTTTCTCTTCAATGTAGGATAAGTGCATTTCTTGCACACCAAAGCTTATAATTTTCGGCCAAGCATGGGCCTTGGGCTGATTTGGGCTCTTTTTGGGCGTAACTCCTTTTTCAGCTCGCGGAACTGCTGCGCTACCTCCACTAAAATGGCCATATCTTGAGCTAGAAAACTCGGAATTGAAATCCGTAAAATTCCCTGCGAAGCTAACATCCGTATCTTTCCAACCATATATGGCATGCTACCTGATTCATTCTGGAGAAGTACAGAATTGCTGTCGAAATTGGTGCTCTATTTTCCAGGGTTTTGACTTCTTTTTCCAGCTAGGATTCCTTGGGAGGCAAGGACAAAAAAGTGCGGCAGCAGCTAGGGTTAGGAGAGCATTGGGCTAGCGGCAAGGGCTTTAGCTTGGGCTTAAGTGACACACACCAGCCCCCTAGGGTTTTGTGCATGCGCATGGCTGCTAGTCTTGGGCTGGCGCATTGGGCTTCCTCTTGGGCTGGCGCATGCATGCATGCATGG
>QANW01005944.1:182577-252585 GCA_003254865.1 Dryas drummondii | reverse complement strand
TTTTTTTTTTTTTTCAATTTTATATAATTTTAAGGGTTTTATTGATTTTTTTTATAAATTTTTGTCCACGTGGCTTTTTTTAAAGATAAGTCAACGTTTAGTGGTGGGTCCGCTTGTACCACGTTAGCACCATATAGGCAGTTAACGGTCTTTATAATGGTCAAAGTAACGGAGGTACTAAGTTGATGAAATATTGAAGTTGATGTACCCGAATAAAAGTTTTTGAACATGAGATACCCAGTTGACAAGTGATGTATAGTTGAGGTATATATTTGTAATTAACCCTTTTAAAAATATTATTATCTTTAAATGTGGGGAAAAAAATGAAAATACCCCTGCCACGTCAGCAGATAACGGTTTCTTTGACAGAAAAATTAACGGAGGTACTATTTTGACACAAAATGAAAGTTAAGGTACTTTTTGTCAAGTTTTCAAAGTTGAGGTACTAAGTAGAAAATCAGTGTATAGTTGAAGTACTTACGGATAATTTGCTCTTAAAACGAAAGAGAAAATTACATATTTAGTCCAGTTATTTTATACTTAGTTCAATTTTGGTCCACAATCTTTTTTAAGTTCTATTTTGGTCTATTAATTGTTCTATTGTTCAATAAAGATCCAGACTTGTTTTCTCAAATTTGGCATGCCTTTTACCCTATCAAATCTCACCCAAATTCAGCAAACATATACTTGTTTTAAAGCTATTCATTTCTTATTTACAACCATATAAAGATCATTCAAATTGGAGTTCTAAAACTCAAGATAATTGACCCCAAAATAGGGTACCCGAAACTACCAATTTTTCAAACTTCACCCAATCTCAATTTTCTTAGATTCTAACACTTCAAATTTGTTTTGTATGATTAAGAAATGATGAAATATAACCTATACTTCAGTTATAATTGAAGAAAACACAACTCAAAAGATTTAAAGTCACAAATCTGGACCTTTATTGAACAAATGAAACAATTAGTGAATTAAAAGAGAACTTAAAAAAGATCGTTGACCAAAATTGAACTAGGTATAATATAAGTAGACCAAATATGTAATTTCCTCTAAAATATTAAGGGTTTTTTTTTTTTTTAATTCATTATAGAAAATAAGCTTTTTTTAAGGTCCACTATCAACAAGCAATTCTCAATGCAGTCTACTTTAATAAAATCACCTTAAAGAATGTGCTGGGCACAGAGTCGAATGCTCCTAGCCTTTTTTTCGCGTCAAGAGAATTGCCACTGCGGGATAGTGGCAATTCCCATTGCACAACAGCACAAAAAAACAATGCAACTTGTATAAATCTTCAACCTTTTTTATGCATAAACATGTTAAAAAAATCATAAAACGAACACAAAACACAAAAATTCAAGCTTTTGGAATAAAAAAATCTTAATTTAACAGTAACAATAATTGCCACTATTCAAGTAGTAACTAGCTATCTGAGAAAATAGTTACTGCTCCACAGTAACAATCGCCCAGCACTTCCAGATCATGTCCAACATTTCCAGATCACACCAATACTTCCAAATCTTAGTTCACCAACCTCCTTTAAGGCTCCAACAATGAGATATGGTGAAGATCAGAGAGAATAAAGAGAGAGATCAGACAAAGCAAAGAGAGAGAACATAAAGAGCTGATAATGAGAGAGAGAACAAAGAGTGAGATCGGAGGGATAGAGTTCAGAGAGAGAGATGGTTGTGGTCTCGTCGGCCTTACTTGCCGGATGACGATATGGTTCGATCGGAGAAGAAGATGGAGAGAGAGACCATCGGAGAAGGAGAAAGAGATGAAGAGAGAGAGAGAGGGAACTAACATTTAAAAAAAAATGAGTTTTAAACTAATTAAGTGGACTTTGTTATGATATAGATAAAGTAGGTGAATTTAATTATCATTAAGAGTCCAAAAGTGGACTTTATAATAATGATTAGAAATATTAATTAAAATCTTATCTTACCAAATCTAAGAAAAATCCTTAAAATTAATAGACTTCTTATTACAAATTATTAAAATAAAATAAATCTTCTAAAATTAAAAGATAGATATGCCGAATACGTAGACTGCATCACATTCTTTCTACTCTTTTTAAGTCTGAGTATTTTCTAAAGTTCCTATGACAAAACCTTTGAGTACTTGGAGGATGAGAGCTTGTCGAGCCCTTTTGGCATGCTTTCCAACAAGTAGTAACACTCTGAATCAAAGTGGAAGAGCTGAGCCTCCACAGTCAAGGAGATCGACAAACGATGAATCTAAGGGTGCACTGTACAATTATTCACAATTGCACTAGAAATATTGGAAGCTTGATTAATCAAGTTGTGTGAAATGAGTTTTTAAAGATCTCTTCTCCTACCTCTTCTGTCGTCTTCTCTTGGGTGGTTTTGATGAAGCCCTCATCAATCCACCAATAAATTAGAGGCCTCTTCTTTATTACAGAAGTCTCAGGGAAGATTGAGAAACTGAGGAACACAGCTTTAATTCGATGGTCAAGCAACGTTAGAAGCAAAAGTTAATAACGTTAGAAGCAATTAAAGAGTTTGAAAGAAACAAGTAAAGGGTAAATTTAGAAATTGATTGAATAAAATAAATAAATAATATAGGAGTGCATGATGACTATTAGAGAGTGCAAATAACGGCTTTCTTTGTGAATTCTGTTTTTTTAGGAGACCCTATTGGCACTCTCCCAAAGTCATTGTACACTCCTTCTATTTTTCTTATTTTTTTTAATTTTACTTTATTAATTTAATTGTCAAAACTGTCCACAATTGTTTATAACTTCTAAAGCGTATATATAAACAACATATATATTAGACCAAGTCATTGAAGTTAATTAAGCGTATAAAAATATCCAATACTTCTAAATAACAGTCATTGCAGCCATTGCAGTGAAAAGAGAAATCCAAGTCAAAATTGCACAGTCATTGCAGTCAATATATTGCTTCTAAATTTGGGTTAATGCAAACCTAGCCAGAAGTCCATCTTCACTTTTTTTTCATTCTCTTTTCTTAACAAAGAAGCAAACAAATGCATAATATTTTTTGAGGAAAAAGAAAAACTTCATTGTCCAAACAACAACAAAGCTTTGGAACCCTTGTTATTATTTACCAAAAACAAAAAAATTGAACCATTCTCTCCGGGCGCGTCAAAATACAATCACATTCACAAATCACAATGTCGAAATTGTGATATCAACTATTGGGTTGTCAAGAAACCAACCTCAGATGTCAAGTAATAAAGAATGACAAAGACAAAAGACAAAACTTTTACTCAAACTAGAAACCATCAATTCGGGGCGACCCGCTACACAAAAACCCCGACTCCGGCCCAAAAGACTCTGAACTATCAATGCCAGTGAGACTGACCAAACCAACTGTTCAAACGGTTATTGGAGCCGGACCCAAGCCCAACAACCCACAACCCGACGGTAACAGAAATAACTGCCCAGGCTCAACAAACGGGTTCCAGTACTGAGTCGACTCGTCTCGCCGCCCACTTCTAATCCTCACCACCAACCTCTTCTCCTCCCTCTTCTCCTTCGCCTCCACGAGCTTCGCCTTCGTCCGCCGAACCAAATCCCACAACCCATCGTTCCTCTTCCGGTTCACGAACAACACCACCAACCTCCCCCTGCAATCCTCCAACCTGTTAAGCAAGTTGATCATCTGAGTCAACTCGGCCGAACTCAGACCCTCAACTCGGTCCTCAACTTCCCTGAACCGGACCAACATTTCGTGCTGAACCGACCCGTAATCCTCCCCCGCCGCCCTCACCACCTCGTACACCAAATTGTTCCTCTGAAGGTTCAGCGACTCAGGCACGTCGCAAATTTGGGCCACGAAATCAACGAGAGCCTGGATTTCATCGACCAAAGAAGAGTTCAATAAACCCAGTGCCTTATCTTCTTTGTCTTTCTTGTTCTCCGAGGAGTGAAGATAATACCCAATTGCTCTGGACACCATCAAGCTCTGCTCGACCACCCCAGCGAACCATCTCACCCAACCCGAAAGCTCCCACATACCCAAATCCGAGTTGTCGCAGAACATGGAGAGGTTGAGAAAATTGTGTCCCCCGAAAGAAGGGTAGTAAGCAATTTGGTCCCTGAGAATGAAGGAGCCATTGGATATGATGTTGTGAATGGTGAAGAGGCACTTGAGGGCCACCGAGGCGCTGCGCGTGGAGTGGAGGCGGTCCATGAGGGCCTCAACGCATGCGCATGCAGTGATGCGCGAGGAACGGCCAAGGGCGAGAACCGCGGCGATTTGGGGCTCCGAGGGAGGCGTATTCGGGTCGTGGGTCGTGGCGCGGAGGACGGCGAGGTGTACGGAGGACGCGTGGCGGTTGAGAGAGAAGGCTGCTTTGATGATGGAGACTTTGTCTTTTAGAATGCCGACGAGGGTCCGGCCCATTGCGGGTGCTGGAAGACGAAGAATGCAAAGTGAGAAGAAAGTGGAAGGGAGCCGGACGCATAAAATGTCACAAGTAGACACGCTTTTACACTTCCACATGTCGCGTCACAAATGTGTGCCCGTTTTTTTTGTTTTTACTTGATTTTTAATTTTTTTAAAAGAGAATATATTTATAAATATAGTACATAAAAAATGACATTTCATTTAAATCAATAAAACATTTTAATATTACATAATGAAAAATGTAAATTTTTTTTTGTTTTCCATAAAGGTGAATAACTTTTGAAATTATATCCTACTTTAGTCACTAAGTCTAAGATGATGTCATGTATTTTAGTGTATTGAAAAATATTAATTTGCCCTTTTTTTTTTTCATTATTTATGAGCGTAAAATTATAACGTTGTCCTTGATTTAGTTTAGCGTATAGAAATGGAATATAGGGCCCGTTTGGTTCAAGTTTTGAAGGTCTGGGAATGAGAAATCAATTTCATTTTCACATTTGGTAAGTACAAAGAAATGAAATCAATTCTTGGCTTAAGGGAATCTGATGTCCTTATTGGGGAAAAAAAAAAACTCTTACTTCAGCTTGGGTTTTATTTTCCCCTTCTTGGAAAATAATTTATTGCTTCTTTTTGAACAAAACTAACTCTGTTATTATTTCAAAATAAATAATAGATAAGAGTATAATTGGAAAACTAATACTTTTCATTTCAAATTCCTAATTTACTTTCCCAAGTTTACCAAACACAAGAAAAAAAATTTCACATTCTCTTTCCCTGAAACATGTAAAGGAATTGATTTCCCAAGAAATCAATTCTGTAAACCAAACGGTCCCTTAGGGTGTAGAAATTGAGTGCAGAGTATATAAATGAAGTTTAGAGTTTAGAAATAGAGTTCTGGAACTTATGGCTTAGGATTTAGGTCTCGGGTTTTGGGAAAAAGTTAAACCCTAAGACGTTTTGCTTTATAGTAGTCAAACACAAACATAATACAAATCTAAATTTGAATAGTAATGTATGATTATTAATCTATTGTAATTTACCTTTTTTCATTTTGGTCACTAAAATAAAATTATAAAAAAATACATTAATTAATATGTAATTGTGAAAAATTTTATTGATTTATTTGTAATTGACCCTTATAAATATATATATATATATACAAATTAACAGTTAGACAAATAACAAAACAAGTATAGAATATGGATTTACTATAGATTTCTTTTGTGTGTCATGATTCTGCAATTGTGGGGAGTGTAAATACCGATGTTTTGTTATAAGCCAATTTTATTTATTTAAATTTCAAGTGATTTCTTTCAATTTTTTATAAAAAAATTTCTCTTAGTGATCTACATGCATGAAATTAAATTTCAAAAATATTCAATTTTTTTAGGTTTCGAAATATTATTTAAACGAAATTATCGAAATTTTGTTAAAAATTTAAATTGTTTTAGTTTAAATTTCTAGCAAAATCAAAATTTCATATTTTTAAACTCTCAAAATCCGAAATTTAATTTTCTGTCTAGATGTAAATATAAATGATCTTCACAAATAAGTTATGCATAACTATATTTACCGAAAAGGTTCAATTATTCACAAAACTAAAGTTCTGTAGATTTATATATAGTAAAAATTTATTTACTTCCTTACATACTTGTCGTGTTGACTCTCCAACTTCAGCCTAGCTCCTCTCTCTTTAGTCTTTGCCATCCGTGTTTTGAAAGGGCAAGTAATCAAATTTGCAATATGGTAAGTAATCACTATTATAGGAATTGACTTTTCCAAAGTCCAATTAGATGCTTCTTCGTGCTTAGTCCACCACCAAGAAACAAAAAGGAAAAGCATGATTAAAACCTTTGTAGACTTTTGTCCCCATAAAAAAAGCTCTGTACACTTTTATTTAAAAAAAAAAAAAAACAAAGAGAAATTATTTGAGCAAAGAGAATGCTAACTATCTTCTCTGTGAGTTTCTCTCTTATTCTTATTATGTAGTATAGTCTAATGATTAGAATTGTTCATTATTTAGATTTTTACTTTTTAAAAATTATTTTTATAAAAAATTAACTAAATATAAAATTATTTAGTTATATAATATTATCAAATAAACAGATAATTAGTCTAATTATTTTCAAAATTATCTATTTATTTAATAACAGTGACATACCCAAATAATTTTCTATTTAATTAATTTTGTTTGCAGAATTCCGATCGTGAGACTAATAATAAAAGAGAAAGCTAAGAAAAAATATCTAGCATTCCTCTTTCACTAATAAAATCTCTTAAGATATATCCTACTACTGTTGGTCAAAAAAAGATATATCCTACTAATAACATCGACTTGAGCTTTAAAGTCATTCTATCCACATCTATCCTTCATTCTAAAATATCTGGACATCCTAAGTTCTTTTTGTAAATCTTTTTTTTTTTTTTTTGGCCAAATTCTTTTTGTAAATCTGGACCAGGAAGAAATACTCAAAAGTCAAATCCAAGTCTGATTGCTTACGGGCGGACAAGAATGACTATTATTGGATTGGGTCGCTAACGAAATTTGATCCAACAATTTTGTGTCTTTTTTAGGGAATTGGTGCTCATACAGCTATTCACGGAGTAACCTATTTGCGCTACAATTGGCCAGAAGTACCACAATATTCGGGTTAGAGGTGTACAGCGGGCCGGGCTAGGCCGGCCCAAATAATTAATTAAATTATTTTAAATTTTAATTATTATTTAATAAATCAAAGACTTAATTTTTAAAATTAATAAAAAATGTCAATATAAATTTAAAAAACCAATCAAGTTTGTAATTGAATATATAATTGAATTTTAGTTTTTTAGAAATATATTTATTTATGAAACTAAAAATTAGTCTTTAAATTTCTAAAAAATAATTGAGATGGGTCGGCCCAATCAAAGATGGGCTCGTGCCGGGTCGGCCCAATTGGATAGAAAACCATGGCCCAACCCGGCTTATAAGTACAGGTCAGGCCAACTTTAAACGGTATGTGCCCGTGCCAAACTCGAGCCGGCTCGGCCCGATGTACACTTATAATTTGGGCTTAAAATAGAGGTAATTCGATTACAAAAGGGAAGAGTCTACTTTTTAAATCCAACAAAATTTTTTCAAATATTTACAATTTAATCCTAATTGTAAAAATAAAAAAAATTTCAAAACCATTACACAGCCCCAACGTCACCCTCCCTAGTTCCTCCCACCTTGTTGCTAGGGGTGTAACCGAGTCGAGCCAAGCCGAATACCACCGTGCTCAAGCTTGGCTTATTTTAAATTTTTCGAGCTTGAGCTTGGCTTGACTTATTTCTTATACGAGCTGAGCTCGAATGAGCTAAAAAAAAATCGAACTCGAGCTGTATCGAGCTTATTCACATAATTTTATCGAAAATATTTTACTAGCTACTATTTTTAAAAAATATTAATTTCTATCGAACATTTTCTTCTCGAAAGCATTATAATATGTTAATTTAACTTAGAGTTAATATATATTTTTAATTAAATTAAATAGGCATCAAAGACTTCTTTAAAACACTATATAGATGAATATAGTTTTCATGAAATACAATTGTACCAAATAATTTTATCTAAATATTGATAACTTATAACATTTGCAAAAATTTTCATTAAAAAATAGACGTAAGGTAGTATAAGTCTTTTAACCAAACAATACAAAAACAAAGTAGGAAATAAAAATAGTAAGTCCTCATATAAACTATGGAAAATAAGGTATGAAACATATAAACTAAAAAATACAAGTTGCTCATGAGCTTTCCGAGCCGAATATACTAAAGCTCAAGCTTGGCTTGTTTCTTAAACGAGCGAGCTTCGACTTGGCTTGTTTTTTTTCGAGCCGAGCTTAAACGAACCAATCTCGAGCCGAACTCGATATGAACTCGAGCTGTATCCACCAAATTTACAGCCTCACTTGTTGCTGGCACCACCACCTGTCACATCTCCAGCCCAGTACCAGCTGACAATGCTTATTCCCTTCTTCTCTTTATTTCTTTCTCTCCTCACTTCTTTATCCTTTTCTCTTATTCTTAACGTATATAGTGCAAGAATGTTAATTATTTTGTCCCACATTAAAAAATATAGCATTTTGTAAGTGTTTACAAGTATCTTTGGTCTATCTTCTTATTGCCAATTGGTTTTGGGTTTTTTTTTTTTTTGTATTAATCAATTGTCATCCATGATATTTGAACTCATGACCTCTCAAACAATGAGAGATTGACTGTTATCCACTAGACCAAATGCTTATTGGTCAATTGGTTTTGGATTGGATGCTCCAATTTCCTACATTAAAGCAAAGTAGGTTCGCCTACATGTTAGGCCAAGTGGCGACACGTGCTTCACGTCATCCAATATAATTTGTCCACTTGTTAGCTTAAATAACACTACATATGCGAGGACGTGTGAGAATGTGAAGTGTATTGTCCCACATTGGAAAATTATAGTCTTGTTTAAGTGTTTATAAGGAGCTTGAGTCTTTCCGTCTATTACTAATTGGTTTTGAGTTGAATATTCTGATTTCCTTCGTATAAGACGGCAACGTAATGGAATATAATTGAATTTATCATTTCCATTTTCATCCACCATGTAAACAAGGACTCTAGGTCCCGATACAATTTTCTGAAACCATTTTTTTCTCTTAATAACATGATAAAAATCATCAATATATATTGCTTCAAATGTAATGATCGGTTATTAATTAATGATGTGGTCAATGTGGTTGGTCATTGTGAAGAAGCATAAGAGAACATAGCACTCCTCCCAAGTTACTGATATATAGAACTAACCAAATAATTATTCTTTATATTACATAGAGGCAAAGATACGATCATACATGTTCAATTAGATTCATCATGTTATCAGCCATGAAATAAAGACATACCTAATGAATCAATCTTTTTTAGGTTTGATCTGGGCAAGACAAGATCTTCCACTCTCTCCAACAGTCTGTATGCTCTATCTCTCAATGGGGCAAGACAATTGTACTGATAAAGTTGTGAGAGCAGGGACCTTATTGTAACACCCTGAATTTTCGGCGTATGTTAATTTTGTTACTTAAGCTGTTAACCTTGTTCTTACTATTTGTTTAAAGGAATTGAAGTTTTTCTTAACTTTGTTTTAAGGGTTTTTTTTCAGATATAGTACCCGAACTTTGGACCATGTTTCAATGTGGTACTTAAACTTTAATTTGTCCAAATTGCATATCCATTATTTTATTTTGTCCCAAATTGATACCAAATTCAATTTCCGTCACTTGACTTAACAGAAATTGTTATGTGCAAAGCACATGACCATGTTTCAAGGGATAATTATGTCTTTTAATCATCACTTCTTCTCTCTCCCCCACCCGGTCACTTCCTCTCCTGGTCATCCTCCTCCTTTCTTCTTTTTCCTCCTCTTACTTCTTTTTCTTTGTTTTTCTTCTTTCTCCTGGCTAAATATACATATATAAAATTAAAACAAACGGCTAAGAATTCCCCTTCTAACGATCTGCAGATTCCCAGATCCACCTCTCATTTCTTCTTCTTTTTACTGTTCATTATGTTAATTGAGTGATTGGTGTGCAGCCGTCACATTCCAGCTGTCAAGGTTCTATTAGTGCAACTGTTAAAGTCATTAGATTGTAGTTAGCCATTAGGATTATGACACGTGTTATCTTTAGTTACTAAAATCAGTTTGATAGAGTTAGTTAAATTGTTTTACTAGTTCTATTTTTCTTCTTTCTGTATAAAGCATGTAACTTCTCTTTTCTTTTGTAAGCAAGTATTTTATTTCTTGAATATACACAGAGCTTCATCTTTACGATTCTCTCTCTTCTTCAAGCTTCTGTTATCATGGTATCAGAGCCATTGGCTAGCGCCATTGACAATCCTTCAAGCTTCTTAGATGAATTGTTGGAATCTATAGGTATAAATTGCTATATTCAAACAAAGAGATTTAAAAATACAGAGAATTAGACAGTAAAGGAAGTTTAGAAAAACCTTTGAAGTCGAGTCTAGTGTTCAACACTATGACCTTAAGACGATTTACGCCCGCCCTACCGTGCTATGGTCAATCGGCGCTCGCCTCCCAGGATACAACGACTTCCTCCTTGCAGTAGTAGCACTTCAAACTACAAGGTTCTGCGAACCCAAATATGCAAATAATTCTTTCTTTGGTAATGGAAGATTGAGCTTGAATGAATGCAAGTTTTTCTTAGTAATTTTTCCTCTTTCTAAAAGATTTCAAGACTACTATATTTATAGATGCAAAGTGTCTTTTGGAAAGGTTTTGATTGAATTAAATGGCCAAGAGACACATTCCATTGAATGGGCAACATACACATCTGTTCATGGCCATGACTGTTTTAATTCAATCAATGTTTCTTTTTGAAACCTTGTGTCTGTTCAGTTTTAATTGAATGTATACCAATGGCTTTCTGAAGGATGACTCTACAAATCAATATTGGGCCTATTACTAAATAAAGCCCAATATTTAATTCCTTTCCACTTACATTTTCCATTCATATAGAATTATGATATTTAAGCAAATAAATATTTCCATAATTAATTTAAATATTCATTACTTAAAATTATCATAATTCCAACAGAATTTGGATAGTTTGTTGTGCTTTTGGAATTCACTTTTTCTCAGTCTTCCTTTTCTATCATTTCTTGCTATCTCATTTGTTCTTGCTATCCAAACCCAAGATTCATCTCTTAATTTCTCTACTCATAATTCTTATTGGTTCTGTTCTTTTTGCGATCGATCCAATTTCTTGTTTCGTCTGTGTCGTTTCTGGGTACTTACAAAGCCATCGCAATTGGGATGCACTCCGGCTGTTTGATAAAATTCTGGCTGATGGGTTTATGAGGTCTGATAAGATGACTTTGGTCAGCACTCTGATTGCTTCTATGATGATGGGTTCGCTTGCTTTGGGGAGGCAGATTCATGGCTTGTTCTTGATCGAAATCAGAATTCTTGGTGCTCCTTTGAGGTTCTCTGGTTTATCGGGTATTCTTTGTCCTTTGATCTTTTTGGTCGTTTCAAACACCTACTTTGTTGTTTGTTCAGTTGAGAATGTATCTGGTTTTAGTATTTGGTGATATTATTTGGGTTTGTGAAAGCTTGTATCAGTATCCAAAATTCTTCTAGGTAGCTTCTATCAGTATGTAGTATTTGGGGTTGGTGTTTGGTGTTTTGTTCATCGGTTTGTGCGTTTTTGTGGTTGTTTGACTTGTGTGATGAGATTCATGGTGATTGATAGTCGTTGCTTTGTTTTTTGAGTTCAATTGTGAATTTTGGGGGGTCATTCTTTGTGTTCTTGTGTGTTGCTTTTGACTGGTGCTATGGTGATTGTGCTTCTTCTTGGTGTTGGTGATATGGTGATTGTGAGTTGTAGTTGAAGTTGTGTTTCAAAGGAATTGTAGTTGATTGGGTTCTGAGTTGTAGTTAAAGTTGAAATTGTAGTTGTCATGTGGTGGTTTCTTGAAGTTGTCTTGCAAAGGAGTTGTAAAAAATAAAAACAAAAATAAAAAGTTGAAGTTGAAGTTGATTGGAGTTGCAAAGGAATTGTAGTTATAGTTGATTGTGTGGTAGTAATTCTTGTAGTGTAAAAATTGTTGGTAAAGAGTGTAGTAATGTCGATTGAAAGAAAGGTTGAAGAAGTAGAGCACACAATTCATCTGGTCCACTGTATCTTGGCAACGACTTAATGCGAATGATGGTTTTTTGATTAGCAAATGTTCTCGGAACAGACATCAGAAAGATGTTGGTTCAATACTCTGGGGTGCAGAATGCAAGAGGTCTAAACTGGATGAGGAATCTGCATTTGTGTTATTTGATTCTAAAGATTGAATGTTCTCCCTAAGGGACTGTAGAGCTTGGTTCCCTTGCTGAGGTTGAGGGGGGATGTTAAGTGAGTGATTGGTGTGCAGCTATCACATTCCAGCTGTCAAGGTTCTATTAGTGCAACTGTTAAAGTCATTAGATTGTAGTTAGCCATTGGGATTGTGACACGTGTTATCTTTAGTTATTGAAATCAGTTTGATAGAGTTAGTTAAATTGTTTTACTAGTTCTGTTTTTCTTCTTTCTGTATAAAGCATGTACCTTATCTTTTCTTTTGTAAGCAGCCATTTTATTTCTTGAATATACACAGAGCTTCATCTTTACTATTCTCTCTCTTCTTGAAGCTTATGTTATCACATTACATATACAAAATTTACAAAAAAAAAAAAAAAAAGCTAATTAAGAATAACTACTACAATAACATAATATTGCTTCTGATAATTAACAGTCACATTTCTCCCTTCGAATGACTGTTATCAATCACTTAAACCCAATAGCCACAGTGCAACGACCAAATGCTTGACAGTCTAATAGGACAGGGTCGGTATACAGCTAAACCAACAAAACCAACATCGGTCATTCTCTAATTTCCCTTTTCTGCAATTTTTGAATAAATTGCCCCTGCCACGTTGTCAGGCTGCAGGCCTTCTTGTCTGATCCTTATATTGATTAGCAGTGGTATGTAACAGTCCCTTGCTCAAGTTTTTTATGGTGACAAATAGCAAAACAGTCTCTCAATCAAATTTTCAAATTTTAAAAAAATTGGGGAATACATACCCCATTTTTCAAATTTTGTAATTAATTATTCATATTTGTAAATAAAATTAATATATGATGGTGGTATTTGTTATCATTTCTCTCCCCTGCCATGGAAACTCATCACTATTGCCTCTCACCTACAAGGCTACAAACATAAGGATAGTAATAAAACACTTGGTTAAAAAATGGAAGAAAAAAAAAAAGAAAGAACCAGCTTCTTTTTTACAAGCTACTTGCACCAAAAAAGAAAATATCAACAGCTAAATTTACAAAACAAGAAACCAAAAACCCAAATTAAGAAAAGGTAAATTACCTTTTGGTATATGTTTAATTTGGGTTCGGGTGTTTGGATGCCTACATATTTGGAGCTTTGAGTGTTTCTGCTGAACAAAATTAAAGTTCTATAAAAAAATTCAAGAGAGTTTCATATCAAATACAACCAAATAGTGTTTCAAACTCTAAATAAAAAAACAGAGAGAATAGCAAATAAAACAAGCAACGTGCAGTAAAAAAAAATAGTAGTCGAATTAAAAAAAAAATCAACAGTCAAATTAAAAAAAAAAACATAAACAAATCAACTAAAGATAAATTACGTTTTGGTCTATTATTCGGGTTCCCAAATAAAAAAAAAAAAAAAAAGATGAAATGGACATACATTTTGTTTTCTTTAACTCTAACTAAGAAGGAGGCTGAGAGAGCAAGAGAGAAAAGAGAGAAAAGGGATTTTGTTGTTCCCCAAAGTTACACATATTTCTGCAGAAATCAGACCCAATATAAATTAAAAAGGCATTAAATTTTGGAACGGAATACTCAAATCCACAATCCCAAACTAATGAACCAAAACCTAATACAGTACATATATAAAAAAAAGGGCTTAAAACATAAAAATAATAGAAGAACCTAAAAGTATACCCAAGCATATATAGAAGACAATAAATCACTGAACCAAAATTGATCACCCATTCCGGCCCCATCAACCCTAGATCTATGAAGTAGCTGCAACAACCACCAGTCAAGATTTAGGGTTTAGTTAGCACTGAGCCAAAAAAGAAAAAGGAAAAAAATGGGAAAGAAGAAAAGGGGAGGAAGAGAAAGAAAAGATAGAGGCGAGGAGCCTCGATGACGACTGCCGTAGACCATCAAACCAACGGAGGGGCAACCACCAATGGAGGGATAGAGAAAGAAAAGCTAGAGTGAGACTTGAGAGTCTCACTTCTCTCTAGAAATCTCTCGTGGGATCCAGAGAGTAAAAAGTTTAAATTAAAATGGCTTATTCATACCATTGCCCCCTGTAAGAGACATTTTTTCTCACTTTGCCCCCTGAAACTTAAATTCTCTCAGTTTGTCACTTGAACTTCAAACAGTTTTTGCAAAAAACCCTATGCCGTCAACTCTGTCAATTTTTCCGATAAAAAAGCTTACGTGGCACCTATATGGCATGAGTGGAACCCTTTTCTAGTTATGTAACATTTATGCAGACACTAAAAATTATAAAAATTATAAAAAATTGACACTAAGCTCGAAATTTGCAACGTCCCTTACTCATATAATCATATTTTTTTATAATTTTTAGTGTCTGCATGGATGTTACGTAACTAAAAAAGGGTTCCACCTATGCCATATAGGTGCCACGTCAGCTTTTTTAACGGAAAAATTGACAGAGTTGACGGTATAGTGTTTTTTGCAACAACTGTTTGAAGCTCAGGTGGCAAACTGAGAGGATTTAAGTTTCAGGGAGCAAAGTGAAAAAAAGTGTATCTTACAGGGAGCAATGGTATGAATAAGCCAATTAAAATTTGCTAGCTGTTGATCTTTATTGCTCAAGTAAGGCTCTTGATAAGTAGAGAGTACTTATTTCTCAAAAGTAAATAAAAAGATAAGTATAAAGTAATTACTTTTTAAGTGTAATCTCATCAACTGTAAAGGGATATATTGGACAATAAACAACCCGTTTGTCAGACATTGAGTAAAAGCATGTCAAATCCAACTATTTTCTTTTGCTATATATTAAATATAAATGACAAATGATAATTAACATGTCAAATATATCTGATAATCAGACGCACTTGTTAATAAATTAAGCCAATTAATTTATATAAATCATTTGGGTTTGAGGTCAGTTGCTATAGCAAACAAAAGATACACAGTGCTATAAGAGTCCTCCATTAATCAACGAAAGTGACTGAATTATAACAGTCATCCCATATCATATGCTATAGGGGGTTATTCTAGTAGTGAATCCCCCACCAACGATCTGCAATCCCCCAAACCTACCCCCTCCTCTTTCTTCTTCCCCTTGTATCTGCCGATCCCTCACACTCACCTCCTTTTCTCTTTTTGTTGTAGATACATAAAATTAAAAGAAAATTAAAAACAAAAATTCTGAAAATTCCCTCATGTCTACAAATTCCCCACACCTAAGCTGTTCCCAAAAGAAGTGGGGCTGTGATTTTTTCTTGCCATTTTTGGATAAATAGACCTTGGACATTTCAATAATGGTGGAAATGATCTCCCAGTCAGTGGTTATGGCGGAAGTGGGGGAAGAGAGAAGAGGTGATGATTAAAAGACAGAATTACCCTTTGAAACATGGACATGTGTTTTGCACATGACAATTTCTGTTAAGTAAAGTGACGGAAATTAGATTTGGTATCAATTTGGGACAAAATAAAAGAATGGGTATGCAATTGGGACAAATTAAAGTTCAAATACCACATTGAGACATAGGTCAAAGTTTAGGTACCATATTTGAAAAAAAACCCTTGTTTTAACTAACTTGGACCCTTGGTCGTGATTTTGGAGTTTAGTTGTGTGAAAGTAAATTTTTGTGAAAGGAAATTCAATAGTTTGGAGATTATTTTATTTATTTTTATTTTTTGGAATTAAATTATGAGAGGAGAATTTTTCATAATTTTCTAGAAATGATTTGACTATTTTAATAATTATATGATATATCCAATTAGGTTCAAACCACACATACGACTAATGGTCTAGCATATATATATTTGGAAAATAGGTCGCCGTTACTTGGAAGAGTGCATAGAAAGAGATGGTGATCTTGCTTGCAGGGTGGATTCAAATTCAAGCACGCAACTTTGATTACATTGAAGTCTAGCTTATTGGGTTAATGACTTTTATTAGCTTGAAAATGACAAAATGTACATGAAACTATAGATTATAGATAGTTAACTTAGAAAACTTGGACTTTCAAGACAAAGACATTGATATATATATAAAACTTTTTTTTTTTGGCCATTGATATATATAAAACTTGATAATTGGTTTCCCTGCATTTACATGATCAACTCAGCAAAGCGATCAAAGAAGACTAAAACGCTGCAGATTTTAAACTCAGGTCTGTATTAATTCTCATCAGCAGGCAGATTGCTTTTATACCATCCTAATAATCCGTGTGCCATTATACCTGACATTGACAACATATAAGTACTCTTTAAATTTTTTATTTTTTTTTGTATAATTTTAGTTATTTACGTGTTAAAACATAAATACGTGGACGATGAATTTATATTTTTAACGTGTTATAAAATTAATAAATTAGTAACACCACATGATAATAATTTAGTCACACTACAAAATTATTCCGTCTAAAATGCTCTACTGGATTGGATTAGTATTTAAGATTGGATAGGGATTGGATTGGAGCTAGAGCATTGTTGCAACATGATTGAACTATTGTATAATTTAATTGTAGTATCTAAACATTATGATAAGTTGACTCATAACTTTACATGGGATTATTGTCCCATGTTATTTTAGACTATTATCAAATTTAATTATATCCGGTCTCGTCGGTTTAATTTATAGGTCACCAATATGGGTATTGGACAAACACTGTAATTAATTAATGGTCCAATCCCATCTCACATCCTAAACCAAACTGCACAGTGATTCGACAGTAGGCACTATTTTGCATACCCTTACTGTAATAAACTAATAATTAGTCAGTCCAAAATTAAATTAGATTAAAATTTGTCATTAATTATCAAGCATACTTACACTTCTAATTAGTCCTTTTTTTTTTTTTTGCCATTCACTTCTAATTTGTCATCTAACACTCTTTTTATAAGTATTTTAAAACATTTTAATATTAAATTAATAATAACAAACTGGAATATCAGTTGCACTATCAATCTATTTAATTTCATTGAAACTTATTAATTTTTGAAGGCTATGCAAACTGTAGTGCCCACTTGGCCACTTGGATATATCATTACATAAAAATGAAAAATAAAACTATTGATAAAAAAATAACTTATGAGTCATGTGGTTTACTGGCTTAACCATTAGGTTTCATAAAAGGCCGAAGGCAAAGACAAGGCCAACCCCGAATAAACAGAGACAAAAAATAAACTTCCAAATCAAGATTAAGAGAACAATAATTAATTCTCAAATATTACGAATTTATAACGCAACTGTGTTGTATTACTACTATTGTATTTTATTACAACAATTTTCTTACACCGATTTTCTCTCACCAATTTGCTCTAAAAAAAATGAAAACACAAAACAAAAATAAAGTAAATTGAAAATATATGTACACAAAATATCTCAAACTTGTTTAACTTGTAACAATATTTTCAACCTGGCCTTCCCGCCGTAAAGCATCAGACGAACGTTGATCAGACGGTGATCTATTCGATCCCGACGGAGCAGCCACCGAAGGGGTTGCCTCGTCATTATCATCCACATGTTGTCGAACAGAACCTGTCCTAGATATGAAAGGCGGCATCATAGAGAAAGTCCACTGGTTCGACCGCGAATTTGCATCAAACCGCTCATAACCGTTGATCTTCCCACGCCCGCTGTCGTTCCTATAACCCCTTCTCGTACTCCCAGCTCTCGGAAACGCCACGCTGGTACTCCTGGCACGTGTCAACGCCGCGTTCATCAGCTGAGTCCGTACCTCCTCCGGTAACCGTAGCGTGAACTTCTCAATATTCTCGCCGGGTTGAACCAACGAGTGACCCGTCGAGTGTGACCGTGGAAACAATACTCTCGTGAAACGCATTCCCGTTGACCTTGACCTCGGCGGTCTGAACCCGGTCGATCTCGACCTAGGTGGGGCCGCCGGGCCCAAATTAACCCCGGGAGATGCTTCTTCTTTGATCTGATCATCCACAATCCGGATTGACACTTGGCGTGGCGGCAATTGGTGCGGTTCGGGTCCGGATACCCGCTCAGGTTGACCCGGTTCGTCAATCGAGTCGTCATACATTTCGAGCTGCTCAATCAGAGTGTAGGGGAGCTCTCCGGGTTTGGGTACCAGGTTGGCCCGACAAACCGGGCACGTGGAGTGAGAGATCAGCCACGTGTCGATGCAGTCGGGGTGGAAGACGTGGTCGCACTTGGGGATCAAACGCAGCGTTTCGTCGTCCTGGAACTCGTTGAGGCAGACGGCGCACTCGAGCGAGTCCTGCCCGAGCTTGAGCCCCTTGACGGTGGAGTAGAAGAAGGTCGGGAACGTCTCGATGACGGCCGGGTCGAGCCCGCGAGTGCCGTTCCGGAGCGCGAGGTCCACGCGCCCTTGGAGGCGCGACTGGGCGCACTGGCGCGTGTAGACGGACAGAAACCCCAGTATGAAGAAGACGACTACTAAGACCACCATGACCACCGCCATCTTGAGGTCGAATCGGGGCGGTCGGCCGCTGGCTTGCGGTGGGACCACTGATGGGGTCTGGGCGGTGATTGAGTGCGAGAGGAGGAGGAAGCTGAGCATCCAGAGGAGGACATGATTGGTTGAAAAGAAGTTGTGAGATGGAGTCATGATGGGTTCATGAGTTTTGAGGGGAGTGTTTGTGGGTTTGGTTGGTTGTTGCTGAAAAGCAAAGCAGAAGCAAAAAACAAGCGAAGCAGAATTGAAAAGATGAGGAATTAAGAAGCAGAAAAGGGATTGGAGAGAGTGGGTAAGATAGAAGAGAAGAGAAGCGAAGAGAAGGAAGGGCTTTGAATGGGTCGTGGGGTTGTAGCTGTGGGGATTGACTATGGAGAGATGTGAGGCCCACAAACTAGAAGATTAAAATTGGTATGAGAATCTTGGATTTATGTATAACAGGCATCGAACATGAGGATGATGATAATGATCAATGATTGCCATGTAGCCAGTTGGAATTGGATGCTTTGTGTTGTTTGGGTTTACTTGTTTTTTGTCGTTCATATGTGGTACAGTCAATGCGATTATATCGAGGTGGCTGGCTATGTATGTATAATTTGTATGACCAATTTTATATATAGTTACAAGATAGATATGATGTTCTAGAAACCTTGATGCTCCCACTTGTTTTGGGGATTGGTCTTTCTACTTTCTCTTCTACGCCGGCAGACTTCATCCTAGCTAGTTTGGACCATTACCTTCGAACCTTTCATTCTTCTTGTCTTTAACCAATCCGGCCAACCTCTCCCATATATCAGTTAAAAAAAAAAAAAACCATTACAACGAATTCTTTCTTGAATATATATGAAATGTGAGTGTCAATCGATGAGTGTATGATGACTAAAATGGCCAAGGTCTTGCACTGCCGTGGCCTTTTTCTAAGCCATGCATATATGACTCATGTCTAGTTCTAATATATTAAGCTAGTTATTCTTTGAGAAATTATTCTGTATAACTGATATATTGATATGTGGTATAACCAGTCTATGTGTTATAATATGAGTGAATGTTATTAATACTATACCCTACTAGTATAAACACATCATCCAATAATACCCTTACAAGTTGGATTGGTTATACTAGTATAAGCATCAGACGAACGTTGATCATTGACGCCAATATGATCAGACGGTGATCTATTCGATCCCAACGGAGCAGCCACCGAAGGAGTTGCCTCGTCATTATCATCCACATGTTGTCGAACAGAACCTGTCCTAGATATGAAAGGCGGCATCATAGAGAAAGTCCATTGGTTCGACCGTGAATTTGCATCAAACCGCTCATAACCGTTGATCTTCCCACGCCCACTGTCGTTCCTATAACCCCTTCTCGTACTCCCAGCTCTCGAAAACGCCACGCTGGTACTCCTGGCACGTATCAACGCTGCGTTCATCAGCTGAGTCCGTACCTCCTCCGGTAACCGTAGCGTGAACTTCTCAATATTCTCGCCGGGTTGAACCAATGAGTGGCCCGTCGAGTGTGACCGTGGAAACAATACTTTCGTGAAACGCATTCCCGTTGACCTTGACCTCGGCGGTCTGAACCCGGTCGATCTCGACCTAGGTGGGGCCGCTGGGCCCAAATTAACCCCGGGAGATGCTTCTTCTTTGATCTGATCATCCACGATCCGGATTGACACTTGGCGTGGTGGCAGTTGGTGCGGTTCGGATCCGGATACCCGTTCAGATTGACCCGGTTCGTCAATAGAGTCGTCATACATTTTGAGCTGCTCAATCAGAGTGTAGGGGAGCTCTCCGGGTTTGGGTACTAGGTAGGCCCGACAAACCGGGCACGTGGAGTGAGAGATCAGCCACGTGTCGATGCAGTCGGGGTGGAAGACGTGGTCGCACTTGGGGATCAAACGTAGCGTTTCGTCGTCCTGGAACTCGTTGAGGCAGACGGCGCACTCGAGCAAGTCCTGCCCGAGCTTGAGCCCCTTGACGGTGGAGTAGAAGAAGGTCGGGAACGTCTCGATGACGGTCGGGTCGAGCCCGCGAGTGCTGTTTTGGAGCGCGAGGTCCCCGTGCCCTTGGCGGCGCGTCTGGGCCCACTGGCGAGTGTAGATGGACAGAAACCCCAGTATGAAGAAGACGAATACTAAGACCACCAAGATCACTGCCATCTTGGGCTTGATTTTGGGCTGTTGGACCCTTGATGGGGGCTGGGCGGTGATTGAGTGCGAGAGGAGGAGGAAGCTGAGCGTCAAGAGGAGGACATGATTGGTTGAAAAGAAGTTGTGAGATGGAGTCATGATGGGTTCATGAGTTTTGAGGGGAGTGTTTGTGGTTTGGTTGGTTGTTGCTGAAAAGCAAAGCAGAAGCAAAAAAAAAGTGAAGCAGAATTGAAAAGATGAGGAAGAAGCAGAAAAGGGATTGGAGAGAGTGGGTAAGATTGAAGAGAAGAGAAGGAAGGGCTTTGAATGGGTCGTGGTGTTGTACTGTTGTAGCTGTGGGGGTTGACTATGGAGAGATGTGAGGCCCACAAACTTGAAGATTAAAATTGGTATGAGAATCTTGGATTTATGTTTAACAGGCATCGAACATGAGGATGATGATAATGATCAATGATTGCCATGTAGCCAGTTGGAATTGGATGCTTTGTGTTGTTTGGGTTTACTTGTTTTTTGTCGTTCATATGTGGTACAGTCAATGCGATTATATCGAGGTGGCTGGCTATGTATGTATAATTTGTATGACCAATTTTATATATAGTTACAAGATAGATATGATGTTCTAGAAACCTTGATGCTCCCACTTGTTTTGGGGATTGGTCTTTCTACTTTCTCTTCTACGCCGGCAGACTTCATCCTAGCTAGTTTGGACCATTACCTTCGAACCTTTCATTCTTCTTGTCTTTAACCAATCCGGCCAACCTCTCCCATATATCAGTTAAAAAAAAAAAAAACCATTACAACGAATTCTTTCTTGAATATATATGAAATGTGAGTGTCAATCGATGAGTGTATGATGACTAAAATGGCCAAGGTCTTGCACTGCCGTGGCCTTTTTCTAAGCCATGCATATATGACTCATGTCTAGTTCTAATATATTAAGCTAGTTATTCTTTGAGAAATTATTCTGTATAACTGATATATTGATATGTGGTATAACCAGTCTATGTGTTATAATATGAGTGAATGTTATTAATACTATACCCTACTAGTATAAACACATCATCCAATAATACCCTTACAAGTTGGATTGGTTATACTAGTATAAGCATCAGACGAACGTTGATCATTGACGCCAATATGATCAGACGGTGATCTATTCGATCCCAACGGAGCAGCCACCGAAGGAGTTGCCTCGTCATTATCATCCACATGTTGTCGAACAGAACCTGTCCTAGATATGAAAGGCGGCATCATAGAGAAAGTCCATTGGTTCGACCGTGAATTTGCATCAAACCGCTCATAACCGTTGATCTTCCCACGCCCACTGTCGTTCCTATAACCCCTTCTCGTACTCCCAGCTCTCGAAAACGCCACGCTGGTACTCCTGGCACGTATCAACGCTGCGTTCATCAGCTGAGTCCGTACCTCCTCCGGTAACCGTAGCGTGAACTTCTCAATATTCTCGCCGGGTTGAACCAATGAGTGGCCCGTCGAGTGTGACCGTGGAAACAATACTTTCGTGAAACGCATTCCCGTTGACCTTGACCTCGGCGGTCTGAACCCGGTCGATCTCGACCTAGGTGGGGCCGCTGGGCCCAAATTAACCCCGGGAGATGCTTCTTCTTTGATCTGATCATCCACGATCCGGATTGACACTTGGCGTGGTGGCAGTTGGTGCGGTTCGGATCCGGATACCCGTTCAGATTGACCCGGTTCGTCAATAGAGTCGTCATACATTTTGAGCTGCTCAATCAGAGTGTAGGGGAGCTCTCCGGGTTTGGGTACTAGGTAGGCCCGACAAACCGGGCACGTGGAGTGAGAGATCAGCCACGTGTCGATGCAGTCGGGGTGGAAGACGTGGTCGCACTTGGGGATCAAACGTAGCGTTTCGTCGTCCTGGAACTCGTTGAGGCAGACGGCGCACTCGAGCAAGTCCTGCCCGAGCTTGAGCCCCTTGACGGTGGAGTAGAAGAAGGTCGGGAACGTCTCGATGACGGTCGGGTCGAGCCCGCGAGTGCTGTTTTGGAGCGCGAGG
Organism: Dryas drummondii; assembly: GCA_003254865.1. Taxonomy (NCBI): domain Eukaryota; kingdom Viridiplantae; phylum Streptophyta; class Magnoliopsida; order Rosales; family Rosaceae; genus Dryas; species Dryas drummondii. The sequence continues at coordinate 229,771 of QANW01005944.1, read as the reverse complement.
TCCCCGTGCCCTTGGCGGCGCGTCTGGGCCCACTGGCGAGTGTAGATGGACAGAAACCCCAGTATGAAGAAGACGAATACTAAGACCACCAAGATCACTGCCATCTTGGGCTTGATTTTGGGCTGTTGGACCCTTGATGGGGGCTGGGCGGTGATTGAGTGCGAGAGGAGGAGGAAGCTGAGCGTCCAGAGGAGGACATGATTGGTTGAAAAGAAGTTGTGAGATGGAGTCATGATGGGTTCATGAGTTTTGAGGGGAGTGTTTGTGGTTTGGTTGGTTGTTGCTGAAAAGCAAAGCAGAAGCAAAAAAAAAGTGAAGCAGAATTGAAAAGATGAGGAAGAAGCAGAAAAGGGATTGGAGAGAGTGGGTAAGATTGAAGAGAAGAGAAGGAAGGGCTTTGAATGGGTCGTGGTGTTGTACTGTTGTAGCTGTGGGGGTTGACTATGGAGAGATGTGAGGCCCACAAACTTGAAGATTAAAATTGGTATGAGAATCTTGGATTTATGTTTAACAGGCATCGAACATGAGGATGATGATAATGATCAATGATTGCCATGTAGCCAGTTGGAATTGGATGCTTTGTGTTGTTTGGGTTTACTTGTTTGTTGTCGTTCATATAATGCGATTATATCGAGGTAGCTGGCTATGTATGTATAATTTGTATGACCAATTTTATATATAGTTACAAGATATATATGACGTTCTAGAAACCTTGATGCTCCCACTTGTTTTGGGGATTGGTCTTTCTAATTTCTCTTCTACGCTGGCCGGCAGACTTCATCCTAGCTAGTTTGGACCATTACCTTCGAACCTTTCATTTCTTCTTGTCTTTAACCAATCCGGCCAACCTCTCCCATATATCAGTTAAAAAAAAAAAAAAAAAACCATTACAACGAATTCTTGCTTGAATATATATGAAATGTGAGTGTCAATCGGTGAGTGTATGATGACTAAGATGGCCAAGGTCTTGCACTGCCGTGGCCTTGCCATGCATATATGACTCATGTCTAGTTCTAATATATTAAGCTAGCTATTCTTGGTGATCGAGACGCTATATATATATATATACATATATGTCCAAGCTGTCATGGCAATAATTTTATGTTATTTTTTTGGTAATTTTATGCAAGGATAAGGTTACATGCATGATGCATGCACTAGAAATTTTATAAGGGGATTGAGGTCAGAATGGATTGTATATATAAAAGCATTCAAAACGAAATGCTCTTTAGTCTTTAATTAATTTGCAACCATTTCTTAATCATAGAATGGGAAACGTGAAAGGATATACAGCCACACTGGCAAGTTGTGGCAAAGAGGGGCTCCACTAGAAGTTGACTAGTACTTGAATTTCATCCAACCACCACCGTTAACTTGTATATATATATAATATACAAGAATGCTCTAAAACTAATTTGTTAGTAAGTTAATACAAAACTAACTACCATATTGGGCCCACTGCACAATATAATTTCAAAATCCGAATCGTATATTTTTTAGACCCTACTTTAAAGATCATCTCTATAAAAAATCTTCAAAATCGGAAGTTATTTAGTCATTTGATTATAATAACAACTATTTATATGCTTTTATCGAAAATACTGATCGTGTATTTATTTGATCTCAATTAGATGACTACATGATTTTCGATTTAGTTGATTTTTTGCAATGATGATCTTTGAAGTAGAGCCTAAATAATTGATGGTTCGGATTATAAGATTAGTGATGTGGTGGGCCCAAAAACATGGTTAGCTTCGTATTAACTTGTTAAGTGTTAGCTTTAGAGTACTCCTCTATATATATATATTATATGTGTGTATGTGTTTATAGGAAGAAAATTAATCCTCTCCTTTTCAACCCCATTTCCGCCAAACTAGACCTGAAAAATTAATGGTGGCTAAATAGGACGGAATTAACATGCTAAATATACTTATGGTCAAGCTGAGGAAGTTTCTTGGTATACAATACTCTTGCAATATGAATTAGGTTTCGCCAAATAGACCAATATAAAAGTTATTTGATTAGGATCTAGATCATCTCTTTGTCTTGAGTATCTTCTACTTGTTTGATTCAAACGGTTTATTAGAAATTTGAAAGTTATAATGTATTTTTGAGTTTTATTACAAAACCAGAAATAAAATGGAAGAACCGTAAAAAAATTTTTTATTGTATTAAAGGGATTCGAATCTTAAACTTATAATAATCCTAATTCATTAGGCCACACACCCTCACTATTTAGACTAACTCTAAATATTAAATTTCCACAAACCATTTAGATTAATAATTAGAATGATTAAGATAAGAAAAATATCCTAATTCAATTTGAATAACCTTATTCAATATGTATGCGCATCCTATATTGGAAATATAGGTGATAATGATATGTAAGGCAGATGAAAGAGACTGGTATATATACTTGTACAATAATCTGTTCATTTAGTTGGCCACACACGTGGAAATTTTTTAGATTCACACTTGTGATAAAAATTTGTGATGAAGAAAGCTCACTTGTTCATCAAATTTTATGATTATTCCTACTATTAAAGTCATATACGATTGCTTCTTCTCTTTTTGTGTTTAATGGAAATATTGCATTCAATCATATATCAAATCAAAATATAAATTTAAATATGCTGCTCAGATTATTACTTTGGAAACCATGGGCTTATTATATCTTGTCCCGTGGGCGTATTCTTAATTCTCACATTTTATTCACTCTCTTCAAGATTTAATCCTAGTTTCATACTTGGGTTTAGCCAAATCCTTAATTTTACAATTAAAAATCCATAAATTCTTGCATTATATATTTAACAGATAAGCATCAATGCATCATCTGGTACGTACGCACGTTTGACTAATTAAACTTTATTAAATAGAACATGCATGGAAGTCTTTTGATGATAAATACAAGAAAACTCGTCAAAATTAATTATCATCTAAATGTGAATGAAGGTTGTTAATTTATAGACTATATAGCATGTCATGTCATATCATCCAAAATTAGTGTCTACATAAATACCATGCTGTGCTATGAAAAGGGTTATCCTATATATTTGAATCGTACCGTATATTCTCTATATCTACTCTATAATATAAGAAATTTGTTATAATTTCATCTTTATTCATTTACTTAAGATTTACAGGGGTGATAATATAGCCAAAATCAAAAAATTTGCTCACCATGTCCTTAATTTCACACAATTGCATGTCATGCCAAATGGCTCCAGACAAGCCTGGCATATTTATGGAACAAACTATTTTATATAGAAGTATAGAACATCTACATAATGGAACCTTTCAAAAAGAAAAAAGAAAAAAGAAAAAAAAAAGCATTTACAAAATGAAATAAGAAAAAAGGAAATGTTATCCACATTCTTCAATCTACTTTCTCCATCAACTTTTTCTTTTATTATTCTTATTTCACAATATAAATTCAGGATCAGAACTGTTCATTTTTTATATCTAACTATAAATATCATCTTTGCAAAAAATTAACCAAATAAAAAATTATTTGATTATTTAACCGTGATCAAATAAATAGACGGTTTTGGTAACATTTTGATTCACCGTTAGTTTATTTATAACAATTATATAATCAAACAATTTTCGATTTAGTTGATTTTTTGTATAGATGATCTTCAAATAATTATCTAAAAAATGTACAGTTCTGATCATAAAATATATTGTAGAATAAGAATAATAAAAAATAAAATCAGTAGAAAAGGTGGATGGATGAAGTGGATAGCATTCCTGTAACAAAAATATAAAAAACTGGAAGTAACAATGCCACAATGGTACATAAGTAACAATAGTAGGGCAAAGGCCCAAAGTCAAATAACCAACAGGCCGGAGAAAATGTCCACCTAGAATAAAGACCAACCAACCAAAGTCACAAATAAATCACACAAAGAAAAGGACAAAGCAGAAAGACAAGCAAATGGGGCGGGTTGGAAGGTTCCACCAGAATCAGCCACAAGAAGATTTATTGACAATAATTGATATAGTATTGTTTATTTTTGGCAGGACTGGGTCTCTCTCCCTCTCTATCTCTAAATATATACATATTTGATGGGTGATAATTCTCATAAGCCTATAAGAAAAGCCCAAATGTCCAAGAAGAGGCCCACGGGGTTGTTTCAAAAAGCCCAAAATAATTTCCAGGATTAGGCTCATAGAACCCATTTAATAATCTCATGGTCTTGTGGTACAGATTACAAGTATGTTAAGGTCTAAAGTCCATAATGAGTTCTACATTTGGCATAATAAAAAAAGGGAAATTCTAAAGGGACTCCATTATTTACTTTTTAAACCCACATCAAAAGTTTTAGGAAGCAAACAATAGTGAACATGTGCAGTTTGGAAAGTAATAGTGGGATCCTTTGAAAATTTCCGATAAAAAAAAGAGTGAGGCTATGCAAACCACTCTTAGTTGCTGAGTTGACCACCCTAATAAATTTTTTCCAAATTTTTTCCTATTTTACCTTTTATTGCAAAAATATGATGAAATCACCAAGATTCATTCGGTGGTCATCTACCAAAACATCCACCAATGTTCGGCAGATAAGTGTCGAATAAATACAAATATTACTATAAATAAATGTCGAATGCCTTTTTCATTTCCATTCGGTGGTTATCCACCGAATAATTCACCGATGTTCAGCAGATAACTGTCGAATAACCATAAATATTTCGGTAAATAACTGTCGAATAATTTGACGAACAAAATTGAAATTTTTTGTTTTAAGGGTAAAGTTAAAATTTTGAAATAGGGTGGTCACCTCAGCAATTTAGGGTGGTCTGAATAGCACTGGCCTAAAAAAAACTTGGTAATCTGCCGAACCCAATCCATAACTAGTGTGGGCCCAATATTAATTTTGATTTTTTTAATATGAAGTCCTAAATAGTCCAGTAGACCTATGTGGGTGTGGGACACACCCTACATATGGTAGATAGTTGTGTGATCTTTCCGATATGAAATTAACTTCATACACTCTCATAACTTGTATTAAGTTACACAACATCCAACCCACGTGCATCCTCAAGCATAGGGCTGTCAAAACGACTGAGGGTTGGCCTAAGACGAACCTTATTTTTTGGGCATGAGTTGGTCCGACCCAATGTTATGAGTGTGCGTAGCTAGACCTGTTAATGTAGGGCTTGGGCCGTGCCATGCATGTTTTGCATGGGCCAACTCGCGTCATTGAGACCTTGTCCAACTCTTAGGGCCGAATAAGATTAGCTAATCTTATTCGGTTCTAGAATTTGGATTAACCCAATCCATTTCCTTGAGTCGGATTAGCCCAATCAATTCTACAAGTCGACCTGAATACAATACATTTTTATTTAATACAAGACATCCTCGAGGATCTTGATGAGATTACATTTCTACATTGCTATTATTGGCCACAATATTAGTATTATTATTAAAAAAGGAATCAATTAGTAGATCATTCTCATGTGATCAGTTTATTAGGAGTACGTAATTAGTGACATTGATCTTAAATCGAAACAAGGTATAAATTAATACGAATTTGAGCCAACCATATATGTTGGAGCTAGTTATTAGTTAGTGGATTTAGATGATAAATTATTGGTGAATAAAGATTGAAGACAAGGCAATGAGTCAATGACGCTGGAAGATACAAATATCAAACCAAAGTTATTGTTATTATTATTATTTTCTAAGAAGTTGTTGTTGTTGAAGCTGGGAAAATGAATGAAGGGTGTGTGAGTGAGTGTGAGGCCTCTGGTTTTGGATGCGCCGCAGTTTCGTTGCGCTACACCACTACTCGTGAAACGGTGAAAGAATCCTGTGGGGGACAAGAAGCCAAGTGTACGGCTGCAAACGTCCAACTTGTTCTCGGTCCAATCGAAGCCGACGAATTAGCTGCGCGCGCGCACTTGGATTCATGCCTAATGATGCATCAAGTCACACACACTCACACGTACCATCGAAAATATTAACCGATCTGATCGATGCATGAATTCATTTTTTCCATGCAAAACTTGGCCTCTTTTTTTTTACATATGTGTGTGTGTGTGTGTTGCTACTTGCTAGCTCTTGTTCAATTAGTTTTTCAATTTTATATATAATTTGGATGTTTGCGTTAGAGAAATATATACGTACATCAGCTAGCTAGCTGCTGAAATATTTTTGTTTGCGCGCGCTGTTCTTGCATCGACCATATTGTATGCAACTGTTGGGCAGCAGACAGCATGGACCCATGGCCAGTACGTACTCACTTTGACCTAATATGGATATTGTTCACAACCTAATCACCTAAATCTAATAGAGTTTAATGCAGGTTTAGAAGCAGCTAGATCCGGATGTGGGGCTTTATAAAAAATAAAAAAATAAAAAACTTCATGTATTATTAGTAATGGATTAACCATTAATTGCATGTAGAGCTTTGTGTTATCTTTTTAATGTAATATTAACTCAATTCACACTCATAATTTGTTTCGTAACCTCAACAAACCACATATTCTTAACATTTTTAAAACTTGTAAGTATGTGTGGTTGAAATTCAATTGTCAAAAATTTGAACTATATAAATATCTGTATTTTGTGTGTGGTTGTTCTTTCCCATATATATTCATATGCTTTTCTAGCTGTGTCATAACACATCCATTTTTGGTGACAAACCCAACACTAATTAATTAAAGGTCGTATTATTAGCTATTTCTCTGAATATTGTTTAGTATTTGTTAAGTGTACAACTTGATGATCACGAGTTATATATAGGTGACGACCTTAGCTAGAGCTCAGATTTGTTGTCACTTAATTAACAGATTCTTGGAACACAATTTTTATTTTTATTTTTTGTAACTGCCTTATGCATTGTGTACCGCATATTTAAGACGGGGACTCATAATGGATCAATTTGAGATATGTAGTATATTTTTACTTAAAAAATGCAGAAAATGTAATATATATATATATATTAGGAGTATTTTAAAGATAATTAGTTAATAAGTTAATACGAAACTAACTATATTTTTTGCCCCACCACATAATTAATGTCATAATCTGAACTGTCCATTTTTTAAGTCATACTTCAAAAATAAATAGTTCGGATTTTGATATTATATTATGCAGTGGGCCTAATAGGGTAGTTAGATTTGTATTAACTTGCTAACCAGTTAATTTTAGAGCATTTTTGTGTATATATATAGGAGTACTCTAAAACTAACTGGTTAACAAATTAATACGAAACTAACCATGCTTTTAGGGTCACCACATTACTAATCTCATAATCCGAGTCGTTCATTTTTTAAACCATACTTCGAAGATCATTGTTGCAAAAAATCAACTAAATCAGAAATCATCTAATTGTGATCAAATAAATAGACGATCATTGATTTCGATAAAAGTATATAAATAATTGTTATTATAATCAAATGACTAAATGACTTTCGATTTTGAAATTTTTTTACATAGATGATCTTTAAAATACAGTGTAAAAAATAGACGGTTTAGATTTTGAGATTACATTATGCAATAGGCCTAACAGGATGATTAGTTTTGTATTAACTTACTAACTAATTAACTTTAGATCGATTATTTTTGTATATATATATATATGCCTTCCAGTTAAGAACACAGACAAGACTCATCCAGTTTCTTAATGTTTGTTTTTCCAGTTTTATATATATGATAGTTTTATTTAATTAAGAACCACTTTGATAGAGTGCATGTTTGCCATATAAACTTGATCGATATATAGAACCCTATATATATATCGATTGGAATAACATTTTGAAATCAGGTAGCATTTAATATGTTTTTAGTACAGGTTGTCGATTTGACCATGAGATGCTGATGAACCTCAAATATTTTGTTGCTGACCTAATTAATGAAGAGTTGAAGACTACCGTCCAGAAATATTAAAATTTAATTTGTCCAAAATAAGATCCTGAAATAAAATGGTTTCATTTACTATGTACGTACCGTCGTATATGAATACGGGGGCTCGTGATAATATAGGAGAATGGAATATTTTGCATTGTGTAGTATCAAATAACCAAGAGATCACATGAAGTTGTTTGTCTAATATTTTTTGCATATAAAATAGCTGGACAACTCTACATTTGAACAATGGTGATGAAATATTTATACCTTTTTTTTTTTTTTTTTTTTTTTTTTTTGGGATTTATAGCATTTTTCAAGAGAAACTTAATTCAACTCATATGGAAAGATTTTAAGTAAAAAATATGATAGTCACCAAACTTTTATAACATCCAGCAGAATTAATTATACTTCATTGGTAACTAACAAGCAAACAAAAACATAGCCAAATTTAAAATCCTTACATAATGAGGTCGCTAATAGAATTAGGTTTGATATATATGTTCAGAACATGTAGTTTTATTTTAGGGTACAAGTTTGGAACATATGTTGTTTTAGGGGACTTTGTGAGTTTGTGTTTTTTTTTTTAATTAAAATTGACCAGGAAAAATAAAAAGGAAAAGGTCATTTTCTATCCCATGCATTAATGCATGCAAGGCAAGGCAAGGCAAGGCATGATTTGTCAAGAAAGTCGATCCTACTGGTAAAAATAATCGAGACACTAAATTCTTGCTCTGGTTAAGTACGTACAAGTGCATAGAAGCTTGCAATATTTTTAGTGCATAAAAGAACAAATCCATTTGTTGCCCATATATCCATATTACATTGTATACCAAGAGGTCCGAGATAAACATGTTCCATGATTATTTAAAATGGTCACTTTCTGCCCAAACAAAATGGTCACTTTCTATCTGCGTCTGCTTGGAATATATATTTTGGTGTCAAATAAGTGAAGATGTTAATTTATAGTTGTCAGCTGGGGGTTTAGGTTCATTGAATTTCAGTGGACTCCGTACATGTCATGTAGTCTGCAATAATATTACAAAAATGCAAATGAGTGTTGTTTGTGTGAGAATGTAGAGTGTTATTCCACATTGGAAAAATATAATCTTGCATAGTGGCTTATAAGAGTTTGGACTACTCCTTTTATTGCTAATTGATTTTGGGATGGATGTTTAGATTCCTTCATAGTATAAGAGCAGGTTCGTCCACGTGTGTTAGGCCGAGTGGCCACACATGCTTCATGTCACCCAATATGAGTTGTCTACGTGTTTGGCTTAAGTGATGCCATACGTGTGGAGGCGTGCAAGAATGTAGAGTGTTATCCCACATTGGAAAAATATAACCTTTCATAGTGACTTATAAGGGTTTGAACTACTCCTCCCATTACCAATTGATTTTGAAATGAATGTCTAGATTCCTTCAGTTTGTTTTCGATTGTTAAGGTATTGCTTGACGTCTTCATAATCATGCATACATAAATTGCCACAGTTTTGTTAGAATTTGATGACGACAGTGAAAACTTGTGATGATTACACAAATTTAGATATAATTCTAAAGAAACAAAACAATATGTATCTGTTTATTATAGAAAGAATCTTCAGAAAGAAGTGGATACGACAGTGAAAACTTGTGATGATTACACAAATTTAGATATAATTCTAAAGAAACAAAACAATATGTATCTGTTTATTATAGAAAGAATCTTCAGAAAGAAGTGGATGATCTAGACACGGCATTTTGCTTCTTGCTACACCAAGAAATAGGAGAACCATTAAGCATGATGACAAAGCCTATGGTGGATCTTCTGTCATTGGGATTTCCTGCCCAATCTGCATCACAGTAGGCCTGCAGAGTATCATCTAAACCTGCATTAGCAGGCCTCTTGTGATTAAAACCATTTGTCCAAGATGTATCATAAGTAGCTAACTGAGTAGACTCTGAATTCCCTTTCTTATAAGTAATGCCATAGTCCAATGTACCTTGGATATACCTCAGAATTCTTTTAACTGCTATAAGATGTAGATCTGTAGGTTGTTGCATGAACTAACATACAGTATTGACACTATAGGAAATATCAGGTCTAGTGAATGTTAAGTATTGTAAGCAACCTACCAGACTTCGATACAGAGTAACATCTTTATGAGATAACAAGACACCTTCATCTTTTAACAATTTGACCCCAGACTGACATGGAGTGATTTGAGTATGGCTGATGTCCATGCCTGCCTTATGAATAATATCTTTTGCATATTTCTATTGAGATACAAACAGACCATCCTTCAAATAATGAATCTGTAAACCTAAGAAGTAGTGTAAATCTCTAAGATCTTTTATGTCAAATTCATGGTGTAAGGCATTCTTGACCAACTGAATATGAGACTCACTATTTCCTGTTATAATAATATCATCGACATATAAAAGGAGATAGACACGAGATGTACCATCAATCTTAATAAACAGAGATGGATCTGTATGAGATGAACAAAATCCTAGGGAAGGAAAATGAGTTGTGAATCTGTCATTCCAGGCTTGAGGGGCTTGCTTGAGTCCATATAATGATTTTTCTAGTTTACACACATAAGTTGGGTGAGTGGAGTCCTCAAAACCACTTGGTTGAGCCATATACACTTCCTCCTTTAAAAGACCATGCAAAAATGCATTCTTAACATCTAATTGATGCAGCTTCCAGCCAAAATGAGCAGCTAACCCCAAGATAGTCCTAACTGTGGTATGTCTAATCACAGGACTGAAGGTTTCATTATAGTCAATACCTTGCTCTTGACTAAAACCTCGAGCAACCAATCTGGCTTTTATGTCGAGCTATTGACCCATCTGAATTCTTCTTAAGCTTGAAAATCCATTTACAACTAACCAAGTTCTTGTTGGAAGGCATAGGCACAAGTGTCCAGGTCTTTTAAGCCATTAAAGCACCAAACTCATCCTGCATAGCAGACTGCCATTCTGGAATCTTCATAGCAGCTTTATAATTGGAAGGTTCTATGAGAGAGGTTGTAGAAAGATCATCAGTAGACATGATAGCTAAAAAACCTTTCTTCTTAACAATCCCCCATTTTCCCCTGGTGACCATACTGTGACCATTAACAGTAGCATTTGTAAGGCCATGAATGGGATGCAAAATATGAGTAGCAGACTGAGGCTCAGACATGTGAGTATGATCAACTTGAATTGATAGATTAATACCAGACATTGTAGGGTCATTGACATCACCAAATGGAGTAACAGTATCATAAGTAGTACTGATTGGAGAAATAAGAGACTCAGAACCTGGAGACATTGGAGTAGACATAGAAGATGTATGATCCAAATCTGTTGCACTAGCATTGGAGAGTGGAGCTTGAGAAGAGGCAGCTGAAATACCAGTAGAAGAACTTATAGGATGGAGAGACCCAGCAGGAACATGTGCAGGCATAGTAAAGGACTGAGTAGATATAGGAACCTGAGATATAATAGGACAAGAAGGAGGTATAGAATGGGAAGAAGGTAAAGTGGTATGTAAAGTGGAAGAGGAAGAACACACTGATGGAGGGAAAGTATAAGGAAAATGATCTTCATCAAATAAAACATGCCTGGAAACAATATATTTCTTGGAAATGGGATTATAACAAATGAAGCCTTTGTAACCAAGAGCAAAACCAAGAAAAACACATTTGAGAGTCTTGGGTTGAAGTTTGTTTAAATTATATGGTTTCATTAAAGGGTAACATGCACATCCAAAAACTCTTAAGTGGTCTAGAGAGGGAATTTTGTGAAATAAGGACTCATATGGAGAAACCATATTCAAAATAGGTGTTGGCATGCGATTAATAAGATATGCAGCCATGGCACAAGCATGGTACCAGAATTGATGCGGTAAGGAAGCTGTGTGCATAAGAGTGATTGCTGTTTCCCTTAGGTGTCTATTTTTTCTTTCAGAGACCCCATTTTGCTCAGGGGTATAAGGACAAGATTTTTTATGAATAATACCCTTAGAAGATAGAAATTCCTGGAATTGAGAACTCATATACTCACCCCCACCATCAGTACGCAAAGTTTTGATAGAAGTAGAAAACTGATTTGAAACATAGGCAGAAAAAGACTTGAAGAAGAAAAATACTCCACTTTTATTACTCAATGGAAAGATCCATGTGTATTTGGTACAATCATCAATGAATATTACAAAGTATCTAAACCCATCTATAGAAAGGGAGGGAGCAGGACCCCAAACATCAGAGTGGATAAGGTCAAAAGGAGTTGTACTGGTAGTGTGTGACAAAGGAAAAGACAATTTACTGAATTTGCCAGCTAAACAAGACTCACACATGGATGAAACAACATCAGTGGAACTAGACACACTACATGTTTTTAACATGGCAGAAACAATCTCATTTGTGGGATGACCAAGTCTTTGATGCCACAATGAGTGTTTGACATGCTTTCCAAGAAAACCAGAAAGAGATGGAAAAGAAGCTGAAGCAGAAGATGAAAAAAGATGACAAGGAAGAGGGTACAGTCCATTCTTACTCAGACCCTTGTAAAGCACTTTGCCCTGCACCTTGTCCTGAATACAACACATATGTTCATCAAACCACATTAAAGAATTGTTATCTTTACAGAGTTGAGAGACTGAAAGTAAATGTGTAGCAAGATCTGGAATATGCAAAACATCCTTCAAAATTAAATTGGCAGCAGGAGTAACATTCTTACTATTACCAGTGTGAGAGATACGCAATCCTTCACCACTTCCCACAGTGACATAATCAATGAAAGGATAGGCAGTGACCCCTGTGAGATTTTGAACTTCATTAGTCATATGGTTGGTAGCCCCTGTATCAGCAAGCCAATAAAGAGCAGAAGAGGCACACATGGCAGAAAGACGAGAGGAAGATCGCTGCTGCTGATTAGGAAAACCAATGACAAAATTACATCTATCAGCAGTGTGATTAGTCTTGCCACAAATCTGACACTCCATAGAAGAAGCAGCCCCATTTCAAAATTGAAAATGCCCAAGAGTTCAACAATGTTGGATCCCCATGACCAGATTTGCCACAAAGTTGACAAATAACACCACCACCGTGCTGACCAGACAAATTGCTACCAGAGAATCTTCCAGAAAATGCATTACCAGAATGAGCATTGTTGTTAAAGAAATTTGTATTTCCGGACTGACCATTGTTGTTAAAATAGCCAGCATGATGATTCCTATTTCCATAGAAACGACCCCCATGATAAGCAATGCCTCTACCTCAAGCTATCATACCAGTCATTTTCCCAAAATGATAGTTAGGAGCAAAGGAAGGAACATGAGTACCAAACCCTGGTGGAATAGCAGGAGCAATAGGAGGAGTAGGCAGAGAAGAAGAACTATAAGAAACTGGTGGAGAAGACATGGGATTGGATGTTAGAGCTTGAGCCACCATAGCAGTAAGAGGAAACAAAGATGCAGATTTGGTGTCATGCTCAAGGTCAAGCTCAGCAGCTTTCAACAAAGTCTTCAATTCACTTATGGAACAACTAACAAACTGAGCCCGAATAACAGTCTTGATGGCTACAAAGTCAGAAGGCAAGCCTCAAAGTACTGTGACAACAACATCTTCATCATCAAGATGAACACCAACAGTGGCAAGTGCATCGCGAGCAGCTTTAACTCTATCAAGGTAGGCCTCAATGGAATCAGACCCTTTGCGTAACTCATGCAAATTAGACTTAAGTTGAAGAATATTTTGTCTACACGGAGCAGCAAATTTCTGTTTAAGATTCATCCACATTTCCTGAGCTGTCTTGCTCCCAACAACACAAGACAAGGCAACATGAGAAAGGGTTTGATCAATCATGTGCACAATATTCTGATCTTGAATACCCCATTGGACAAACGCTGGAGAAATCTCAGAGGTAAAACCCTCAGTAGAAGAGAACACATACTGAGGGGGACATGGACAAGAACCATCCACAGACCCATACAGATTTTGACCACGTAAGAAGGACTCCATGCAAAATAACCAGGTTGGATAATTGGTCTCATCAAGTGAAATAGAAGGAAGGAAAACAGTAGAAATTGAAGAGGTAGCCATGAAAGAAAAAACTAGGGTTGCAGAAAAGCAAGAAATGAACAAGAATCAAAGCAATCGAACAAAGAAAATCAGAATGAGAGGAATTGAAATTGAAAGTCAAATTGGAAGTAGAAGAACAAATTAAACCTCACAAATTGGAAGTAGCAAAATAAATTGGAGTCACAAAGCAGTAGCAAAGAAGTAAACCTCACGATCGACAAATTGAAGCGAAGAAAACCCAAAGAAGAAATCAAGAACCTGAATAGAAGCCATGAAAGAAAAAACCAGAAGTTCGAACAAAATAGAGCATTGTCATGAAGAAGAAACAACAAGATGGCAGCGATTAAACTCAGAACCATGAATACCTAGGCTCTGATACCATGAAAACTTGTGATGATTACACAAATTTAGAGAGAATTCTAAAGAAACAAAACAATATGTATCTGTTTATTATAGAAAGAATGATCCATAATATATCGAGTAGTGTACAGTAATAGCTCTTATATATTGAGCTGAACCTTGTAACTAACATAGCTAACTACCAATGGAATTATGACACCTGGCATAGTAAACTAATAAGACTAACAAACTAATGCTAACAGACAGCACCACTCCTGGCCTGCCAATTAAGTGCCATAGGCAGACGCTAAATTGTAAAATTGAGAAAGAAATTCGCATTGCCTACTCATTGTCTGCTTTGCTTTTGCACTGCATATAAAAGTTGGACAGGAAAGATAAAACATGGTTCAACAGTGCATCAAAATTAATCGAAAATAGATCCACAATATTAGACATTGCAAGGTAAACTTTTATATTTTCAATTAACATGGGATTACTTGATCTCAACAAGACAATTATTAAATTTCAAAAACTGGATAATGTAAACAGTATATGTACGTAGCCCCAGTCTGCTAATGTTAACGATTGAGTATATGTACATTTCAAACGTAGAGAATTTCCTAAAATCATAAATCTAATACAAATTTTGACTCTCTACTTATTTTGTTTTTACTTGTTTTAATTTTAATTGTGTAATATAAACCCAATGGTTTATATAACTCCATTTACACCAAAAAAAAAAAATGCTACTTATTTGTTTCATCATTTATTCTTTATTTTTGGATTATAAATATACAACTATGACTAAAAGTTAAGTAAAAACAAACAGAGGATACAGATCCAATCTAACACTAAAATAAGCAACCAATGAACTCCAAAATCTTAATCTACTATTCTGAAATAGATTAACTAACTATATATATAGAGGCTCCTTCTGTTGAGCTATACCTCATCTTAAACATAATAATGTATGGCTTGTGAGACTTACTTCACATTGTAAGTCGATGATCGAAGCCATCTATTTTCTATGTCTCTATACAAGGATCATCTATCTTTGCAAAACATTAGAAAAATCGAAAATTGTTTAACCATTTGATTAAAGAGCCATCATTTCAAGTGTTTATGTACGTAATCACTATATTCTTATATTTATTCAATCACAAGTAGATATGGAGTTTCACATGAGGTATGGTTTGTGCAACCTACTCGATCAACATTATAATTCGATAATTGAAACCGTCTATTTTCTAAGTTTCCATTCAAAGATCACCCATGCAAATATATAATTAGATAAATCTAAAACCCTTAAGTCATCAATCTAATATTTGTAATCAAATAAATAGAAGAATTAGTAAACACTTGAAATGATTATTAATCAAAAGGTTAAATGGTTTTCAATTTTTTACAAAGATGATTATTTAATAGAGACCATGCATGATTATCAAATTATATTATAAAGTGAGTTCCTCAAATCATACCTCATTATTATAGGTAATATGAGATATACTTCATTTAGACCTCCCTATTAGCCAACATATATAACTTCCATTACTAAAAATTGTGCAATATTAAAATGAAATATAATATATATGAATGATACAAATAATTTATGTTTCTTCATGAAATCATTAGCTAGCTAGCACTATTATATTGAAATGTATGGCTTTTTTGTTAAATTAATATAGAATATATTCTAGCTACAAAGCCTACAAGTAAGTTGAGAGATTATTCTTGTTTCTGTTCCCTTTTGTTATTTCTCATTAAGGCCAATTAATATTCGTTGGGCAAGCATCTGCAAGATCAGCATTCCCTTAGTCGGCTATATATATATATATATATATACGTATTGTATGTTTATAATGCATGCTAGTGGTGGTATATATTATTCTTTATAGTTATATATATGTATATATATACAGGCTCATTCTGTTGAGGTATACTCAACTTAAACATGATAAGGTATGGCTTGTGAGACCCATTTTGTATTGTAATTCAATAATCGGAGTTATCTATTTTCTAAGTCTCTATACAAGAACCATCGTTGCAAAAAATTAGGTAAATCGAAAATCATTAAGATATCTAATTGTGATAAAATAAATAGACAAATAAGATATACCCTATTGGGACCCACACGAGTCATTTTGTGTCGATCCGAATCGTTCATTTTTTACATCTTTATTGATAGATCATCCTTGCAAAAAATTAGCTAAATCGGAAATCATTTTCCTATCTAACTTTGATCAAATAAATGGACGAATCAAATATCTTCGATAAAACCGTCCATTTGTTTTATCAAAGTTAGATAGAAAAATGATTTCCGATCTGACTGATTTTTTACAGAAATGATCTATCAATGGAGATGTAAAAAATGAACGGTTCGGATTAATACAAAACGACATGTCTGGGCTCCACAAGGTGATCCCTAATTTAACACTAAATGAGGGATCCCTTATTGGAAGGGCCCTATATATATAGGTTATTTCTATTGAGGTATACCTCAACTTAGTTATGTTGAAGTATGACCTTGTTGGGGCCCACACGAGTCGTTTTGTGTCGATCCGAACCATTCATTTTTTACATATTCATTGATAGATCATTCTTGCAAAAAATTAGTCAAATCGGAAATCATTTGTCTATCTAACTTTGATAAAACAAATGGACAGTTTCATCGAAAATATTTGGTTCGTCCATTTATTTGATCAAAGTTAGATAGGAAAATGATTTCCGATTTGGCTAATTTTTTGCAAGAATGATCTATCAATAGAGATGTAAAAAAATGAACGGTTCGGATCGACACAAAATGACTCGTGTGGGTCCCAATAGGGTATATCTTAACATAAATAAGTTGAGGTATATTTTAATAGAAGAAGTCTGTATATATATATATATATGACTAGACATACAAATACCAATTTGACTGATTTTTATATAAATGACCTTTGAGGAGAGACCTAACGAAAAGACTTCAATTGTTAAACTTCATTGTTGGGTGGTACCCAAAAACGATGCTCATCTTACTTTTTTTAAAATAAAGACATTCTTACTCGAAGTTATATATATATATATATACATATCCCTTTCATAGTAGGATTTCATAAATAATTTTATTTGTGGGATCTCTCATAGGGCTCACTTCATATAGTATTTCAACGATCCGAATCGTCTATTTTTTAGGTCTCTATTAAAAAATCATCATTGTAAAAAATTATCTAAATCAGAAACCATTTGTCTATCTAACTTTGATCAAACAAATACACGAGCCAAATAATTTTGACAAAACCATCTATTTGTTTGATCAAAGTTAGATAGCCAAATAATTTCTGATTTAGCTAATTTTTTACAATAATGATTTATTAATAGAGGCCTAAAAATTATACTATTCGGATTTTTAAAAAACTACATGGAATTAATGAGCCCATTCGCTAGCTCCATCCCACATTTAATACTAAATGTGGGATCGCACACTTGAAGCTCACTATATAGATATAGGCTTCTTCTATTGAGGTATAACTCAACTTATTTATGTTGAGATATACCTTATTAGGGCCCACAGAGTCGTTTTGTATCAATCTGAACCGTTTATTTTTTACATCTTCATTGATAGATCATTCATGAAAAAAATTAGCCAAATCGAAAATCATTTGTCTATCTAACTTTAATAAAATAAATGGAAAATTTTATTTAAAATATTTGGTTCATCAATTTATTTGATCAAAGTTAGATAGGCAAATGATTTCCGATTTGGCAAATTTTTTGCAGGGATGATCTATCAATGGAGATGTAAAAAATGAACGGTTTGGATCGACACAAAACAACTCGTATCGGCCTCAACAAGGTCATATCTCAACATAAATAAGTTGAAGTATACCTCAATAGAATATATATATATAGAGACTCCTTCTATTAAGGTATATTTCAACTTATTTATGTTTAGGTATACCTTATTAGGGCCCACACGAATCGTTTTGCGTCAATCCGAACCGTTCATTTTTTACATTTCTATTGATAGATCATTCTTGCAAAAAATTAGTCAAATCGAAAATTATTTACCTATCTAACTGTAATCAAATAAATGGACGAATAAAATATTTTTGATGAAACCATTCATTTGTTTTTTCAGAATTAAATAGATAAATAATTTTTGATTTGGATAATTTTTTATAAAGATGATCTATCAACAAAGATGATCATTGCAAACAGTTTGGATGAACACAAAACAACTCGTATGTACTCCAACGAAGTAATACCTCAACATAAATAAGTTGAGATATAGCTTAGTAAAATGAGCCTCTATATATATATACACGCCGAATAAATAAGCCACTTTGTTTGAAGTGGTCAAACTAGAGCACTGAATTAGCTTGCCATATATATATATATGCCGAATAAATAAGCCACTTTGTTTGAAGTGGTCAAACTAGAGTACTGAATTACCTTGCCAGTGCTAGTGTGCTAGCTACCTTAGCTAGTACACCATTTTAATTTCAATGAAGCTCGAGCGAGGCCTAATAGCATGAGACCCTTATCGGGATCAGACAACAGACAGCCCTCATCTTACAGGGTCTGAACCTCTCTAACTCTAATAATTAAGCTAGGTAGCTACTGTATATTTTTCAGTATAGGCTGCAATGGCTTGTAGCAGGCTACAAGCATGTGACAATAATGCAGGCCTATCCAACAGAGAGAAATTTAGATCATGAACACTACATTTTGAATCTTGGATAAGAGTACCCAGCTAGCTAATTAGTCTTCAATTAATAGCTAGCTAATTAGTCTTCAATTAATAGCTAGCCAATTAGTCTTTCTTTTCTCAAAGATGCAAGCATGGAGTTTGAGGCTCATTCAATATTAATGGCAATTATTGGGGTACTATATATATAGATGGGACAACTTCAGAAGGAAAATGAAATATAGGGATGAATGATATAGAGCTAGATTTGTTACATAGAGTAATTTCTCAACTATATGTTTATATATATGCGCGCATAAGTTATCGGACACGTACAATATTGCTTACAATCTTACACATACATTCCTAGCTAAATCTCGTACACAAAATGTTTATAATTATTTACAAACTTTTTTAGCCATTTCAAATTATTTTACGCCTTTTAAAAAATACTTATAGACATGAGAAATTCTTACATATAACGAGTAAATATAACATTTCTTTAATAATAATTATTTACATGATCTTATAGGCACATAGTTTAGTTGTAAGCAAACGCTGTACGTATACACCTTTTATTTACAAGAATATATTTTAATTTCCACAAACAAAACCTAGACAACTTTGCATGGACTTCCCGTGAAATGGCATATCTAGTCTATGCCACATGATCCATTGGAGAACGACCTTTGTCTTGAATAGATCACACGAGATCAAGATCTGAGCTAGCTCGATCTTTAGTAACTTGAAAAAACAAATGATTCGATGGAGACTGATCGATCTCCAACATATCGTAAAGCAAAATCGACTCAAAATGTAAATACCTACTGCAAGTTAATTAGCCAAAATATATATTATCATCCTAACCCTGTAAAATTTTTTATTTTTTATATTCAAAGGGTGAGGGTAAGAGTTGAACTCTTCCCGTGAATATGGGAATAAACATTTATTTATATCGAGAGTAATGTAGAGCAATGTCGCACATCAAAAAATTAGAATTTGTAAGCATATGTACGTGCTTATAAGGTTTTGGGCATCTCCACACATTGCCAATTAATTTTGGGTTGGATGCTCAAATTCTATAAGTAAATTGATAAATATGATACTTTAGAATTCAAACTGAATTAAGCAATTTTAGTTTTCATATCTAGAATTTATATATATTAAAAAAATTAAACAAAAGTTTAAAACAACGTAGTTAAGACAATATCAATATCAAAAAGATCAATAGAGGATCCAAAATCAAATTATGTGATCTAACTTTTGAGGTAATTAATTTAATTAGACCAAAATTTTAGCGCATATATATATATATATACGAATCAACTTAATTAGTTGATATTTGGATCGTTTGCCATGCTTAAATATATATGATTAAACTAGGGATCATCCCTATTATAGTGAGGTAAGCATATATCCATCCAACCACTGCTCGAATCTTACCAAAAAAATTGCAAAGCAGCAAATAATGAAGAACAATTAGCAGGTTCCCAGAATTTGAGGTCCCAAATGCATGCATGGTTTCATGAAAAAGTCAACAAACAAATATTCTAATGAGTTTAGCAATTTAATAACACAGATATGTTGTCCAACAAGTTGTTTAAAACACACCACACAGTCAATTAATATATAAACCGACTTGTACATATTATGGCCACTTGCGTAAGCTAAAAGGTTCTGCTAAGCGTACTTTGCGCCTTAAGCACATGTCATTATAGGGAAGAGATTATATGGGATAATTAATCAACATAATCTGGATTCATCTTAATGTGGTGTTTTGTTAGGTGATGAGTTGTGCTAATTATAAGGACCCCTCTAGCTAGGTACGAATAGGACTGTATTCCACTAATGACGAAGCCTAATATGTATATTTAGACATAAAATTGAGGTAGGGGTGTAGTTTTGTTGGAGATGCTAGTTGACAAGCCCTCAATTTAGATTTCTGAAATCCTTTGACTAGCTATTCGTACTGATCATTTGGAAGATCAGATTGATAAGGTGTTTAATCACAACAATTTAAGTTTTCTTTTTCTTTTTCTAAATTATAATTTTAGAGCACATGCACTTTTGTTTTAATCAAACAATACTGAGAAGAGGGGATTCAAATTCTAAGACCTCAAATGTTTCTTATAACTGCGAGAATTACAAAACCTCACTTGGACCACACTTTCATGGAAGTCTTGTGCACCGGGCTTAGAAAAAAAAAAAAAAAACACACACACACACACCCTATAATTTTTTGGTTACAGTATAGGGTTTTGGAGAATATATGAGAAACCTGATTGAAATTGATAAATTGTGGAAAAAGATTATGATTTTATTATGGTCTCATAACATTTAGGGACGATAACAAGGTGGGACGTACATGGTCGAATTTGTCACTACCATATCCATGTTTCCTCTAGTATGCGGGACCTCGGTACATTTCTTTAAAAATAATTTTATCTTATATATATATATATATATGAATGATTACAAATCAGTCTAAACATTATATATATAATATCGGATATATAAGAGAGCATGCACCTACACCAAACCGGAGAGATAACTAGTACATGTGGTGAAACTACTTTGAATGGTGGGAGAACACCAGCAGATGGTGAAATAACCACACCAAGTGGTGGGGGAGCACACCATTCGGCGGTTAAAACTCAAATAACTTTGAATCTGGAGATGACGACTAATATTTCTTTACAGGAGAAAAATTCACATGTAACTGCAGTTGTATACACTCACTCTCTTATAATTAATAGCCATATAACTAGCATGTGAGAGAGTATGTACGTGTTTACACTCGTTACATGTAAGTTTTCTCTCTTTAGAGATAACTCATTATAATATACTCGATGAATAAGAGATAAACGTCCAATAAACAGAGGTTTAACAAATTATATATTAAAATGCAGATAAGTTATACTATCAATTTCTACCGCTTGGATAAATTAAGAGCCACTAAGTTAGTAGCATGAATCTAACCCAAAAAGAACTAGTAGCATGCATGAGTCGTCTTCGAAACTTGAAAGCAAGATGTGCTAACGTAATGTGATACTTGATACAGCAATAAGTTAATATAGGAGCCCTTAGTTTACTACTTTACTCATATATAATTTAGTAGATATCAAATCAACAATATTCCAAATTAGCTAGGTGTTGCTTTTCAAAGAGAGATCTTAATTAAGGAGGAAAACACTGAACAAAAAAATAATAATAATAACACTAACCAAGTTGCAATCTATTTAAGATTTAATTTGGTAATCGAATCTTATTAACTACAATTATTCGTGATACATTCAAAGGAATGCCAGGTTGGTATAGATTTTCCTTTTTTTTTAAGTAGATCGAACGGTGGTAAGATGGTAATTAAACCCAACTAATGGAATAACTCAAAAAACAATTCAGTGTACAGCAATATTAAAACAGAAGGAAAAATAGTAAAATAGAACTTGGGTGTCGACAAAATTCCATGGAGCGAAAGCCCAAGCAACAAGGGAGGAATTCCTAGAGAATGTCTTATTGAAATGAGGTTATTAATTAATTAGTATTAAATATTATTATTGGTAGAAGTAACATTTTAACACCTTGAAATATTCTCTTGTCAAAAAAATTTGACAATATAAAATAGGGAAAAACTTATAAATATGACACATACTTTGATGGTTGTTTCATTTCAGAACATTAATTTTGATTCGTGTTAATGAAAGACATATTTTTATTTTGTCTCAATTAAGGACTCTTTTTTATCTCAACTTTAACCCGACATTAGACCCATCAAAACTCCATCAAATTTAGCAAACTTATACTTGGTTTAAAGTTATGTATCTCTTTTTTACAACCATATAAAAATCACTCAAATCGGATATCTACAATTTCAGATAATTGGCCCAAAAGTAGGGTATCCGAAACTGTCCAATCGGACCTCTGGGAAAAAATTTGGAAAATTGTACAGTTTTGGGTACCTTACTTTGGAACCAATTATCTAGATTTGTAGAGATCCGATTTTGGTGATCTTTATATGATTGTAAAGAGAAGATGTATATTTTTAAATCCAGTATAATTTTTCTGAGTTTGGTGAAGTTTTGATGAGTCCAACGTCAGGTCAAAGTTGATATAAAAACTATAAAAAAAAAAAAAAAAAAGTCCTTAATTGACACAAAATGAAAATATGTGTCATTCATTAACAAAAATCAAAATTAATGTCCAGAAATGAAACAACAATTAAATTATATGTCATGTTTGTAAAAAAATTTTCTATAAAATAGTTATGTTTCTAGTGTTTAGGCTATACATAAATTTGCAAAAATTTTACTATACAGATTCATATGACATAAAACACACTTTAATTGACGAGTTTATTTTTCCACTATTATGGTATAAATCTTAATTTCTCACAAAAAAAAAAGATATAGATTTTTCAATTGTTAGATCATATCTATTTGTATTACATACAGTATTTATATTATAGACGAACTTATAAATTCGGACAATTTGTTAAATTTATATTTTACTAATGTCCCGTATAGATTGTAACATCTATATTTGAGGATGTCAAACTGACTTTTTCTTTTTGGTTTGAGAGAACCTTATCACTTAAACATCATATATTAGGAAGTTTCTACCATATAGCTGTTGAGAGAATCCCATATAAAAAATGTGATGGTTTTTATAGTGGCTTATAAAGGTTTGAACTACTTTTCTCATTGCCGGCCAATTAGTTTTGAGATGGATGCTAGATTTCTTTATGGTATCAGAGCAGGTTATCCACATAATACACTTAATAGTTACACGTGCTCACACATTACTCAATATAAATTCTTTATGTGTTGGGTTTAAATGGCAAGGGCGTGTTGAGAAAATCTCACATAAAAAATATGATGATTTTATTAGTAGCTTATAAATATTTAAATTACTTTTTTTATTACTACTTAATTTTGAAATAGATACCTAAATTTCTTGTATAGCAATTGTACATCCAGAATTTAGTTTCCACTATTAGGTTATAAATATTTTGAGTGAACTTACAATAATTACTATACAAGCTTGCCTGCTAGCTTATAAATTGTTCACTGTTGATGTGATTGTATATCCCTATTGTGCCAATAATGAAGTCTATATATTAAACAAGTAAAAAAGAAAACAGTGATGGTACAGTGGTCTTGGGAAAGGGAAGATGGAGACCTAGTCTTCATCGGAGATGATTACAGAGTGGCAGTTTGTGAGGTCACATGGATTCCTCTGACCATGTCCGACACCTGAGTCTGAACTCGCTGCTGTTTCTGTTGTTTTTCTCTCTTTCTCTCTCTTTCTCTCTCTTCCTCTCTCTGCTAATAGATCTTCATCAGAATCTCTGGGTCATCACCAGCTTTTCGTCATCTTTCTCTTTTTTATGTCCAAGTGTCCGACCAT
The DNA here is from genome assembly GCA_003254865.1 of Dryas drummondii. Lineage (NCBI taxonomy): Eukaryota > Viridiplantae > Streptophyta > Magnoliopsida > Rosales > Rosaceae > Dryas > Dryas drummondii. The sequence continues at coordinate 205,458 of QANW01005944.1, read as the reverse complement.
ATTATTACCAAATGAAACCATGGTCACGTCGATCTCCAATCAGAAATTATGAAAGAAGGCTGCAGTTCTTTGCTGAAATGACCAAATTGCCCTTTGCATTCACATGCAGAGATTCGGTTGAACAGGGAGATGACCGTCCTCACACTAAAATTGTGTTCTGTTCATGACATGGAATATGCTCTTGGGCCCACACCAACAAAATCTACATTTTTTTATTAATTTAATAGGGCATTAGCGGTGTATAAAGTTTAAGAGTTAATTTGTTGCATAAAGATAGATGGGAAATAGAAGTCGGTAGCATTTTTTCATAAAATTAAAAGTTTAATTCTAAGATTTTAGCACCCAATAATAATCTTTGCACAAATGACATTTTTTGGACAGAAAAAGTCTCAAATTCTATTCATCTAAACATCAAATTTTTAATAGGTTACCCGAATTAATCGACCATATAGGATCCTAAACTTATAAACCATAACTAGAAAAACAGACCACCATCAGCCGATGCCCATAAATTTGCAATACTGAGAACAATAGCTGGGATTAATAAAAAAGTTGGTGAAGGATTTGCAACACCTAGGTGACATAAAAAAGTTAGGATTGAGTTGTTTGACGATGATGGTGGGCAAGGGGTTTGCTGTTGTTAATCACTTTAATCACAATTTCTTTCTCATTTTAATCACTTGCTTTCAATTTTTGGGCGTCGGCTGATGGTGGCCGGGCAAGGGGTTTGCTCTCCAATTAAGTTCTTTAACTTTAATTAGCCCACCCACAAATCTGCAATACTGAGAAAATTTGAGAAAATTAAAGATGTGGTCTGCAATACTAAGAAAATTTGAGATGAAATGACATTGTGGTGGTTTGGGGAGAGAGGAAGAGGCATTTGAGACTTTTTCTGTCCAAAAAGTGCTATTTCTTCAAAGATTATTGTTGGGTACTAGAATCGTAAACGTTTTATGAAAAAGTGCTACTGACGTTTATTTCCCAAACTAATTTGTACAATGTATGGTTATATACTGATGAGATTATTCTACAAAATTGGTTGGTATTGATAATTGGACCTTATTGGATAAGTTAAAATTCCAGCCTACCTATATTCCAAAGTGTTACGAATTTTTTTTTTGGTCAAATGACACTTTTAGTCTCTGTACTTTCACGGAATTTCTAATTTGTTCATGTATTTTTTATTTTTTAACGAATTTTTATATGATAGCAATTCAGTTCAAATAGTTAACATCGTTTAAATTGTTGACAAAAAATTCAACGAAGAAGCATGTGTTTCGCACATGAGTGTCATTTCTAATATTTTAGTCCACCTAGATGCTTATGTAAGCCTCTACTCGCCATTTAACATATTTAGTATAACGTTGAAACTTCTTAATTTTCCTTATTGATTGCGTATAAGGGCGCATATGAACTTATATAGGCATCCAAGTGAAAAAAGATGTCTGAAATGTCACTCACGTGCAATGCATGTCGAAATTTTCATCATCAATTTAAATAAGGTTAATAATTTGAACTTAATTGCTATCGTATTAAAAATACATGACTAAAATTGCCAAAATTAAAAAAATAAGACCAAAGTGAAAATTTCACAAAAGTACAAAGACCAAAAGTGTCATTTGACCTTTTTTTTTTTAACTGACAAACATTTCTGAATACACGTAAACTTTCAAAGCACTAAAACAACTAATCTACCAAATTAAGCATAGGCGGATCTACAATATTGGAGCAAATGAGCTCAATTGACCCCATGAATTTTTATTTAATCCGTAAAATTGAAGGGGTCAATGGTGTTTATAGAAATGCCTCAAAGAGGCTGTTAATTTTTAAGGAGTTCGAAGAGGATGAGCAGTGGAGTGTGCTAGCATGAGGCTATTTTTTACTTGCTTAAAACGACGTCGTTCGCCCACACCCGACAGAGCCCTAAATTCTAATTTAGTTTGCATGCATATTCTCTATATTCCCCACTTCACTGCTTAATTAATTTTGACCCCACGAGAAAACATTATTGAATGTGCCATTAAAGTTAATTAAGTACATCTAATTTATAAGTAAAATGTTATGAATAATGTAATTAGTAAATGTATTACGTGTGACAATTACTCTAATGTATTAGTACATGAATTAGTATAGTATAGTATAGTTATCTCTGTGAGAGCCAAGAGAATCTCTCCTCTCTAGTCTCTAGTCTCTGATCCAGTGACTGGTCTACATGAAATCTCACGTGCAACACAATGTAGCTTTTTGTTTGTTTGGTTAAAGCTCTTTAAAGGAACCAGGCTTTCTTATTGTAACGTTTATAAAAGGGTGAGTTTGTTTGGTCTTTTGTGTGAGTAGTGCTTTGGGCTCTTCAAAGCCTAATAAATTTCTTTGATTTGGGTTTTTGTTAGAGGAAAAAGCTTTGCAGCTTCTAACCCTCCTTCCCTTCAGAAACACACAACAAACAAGCCCCTCATATATACACTTTCAGAGACTACTGCTATAGCATACCCATCAACCCTCTTTAGCAACCTAGCTAGAGTTGTAGTTAAAAAGTGATTAGAGAGTGAAACTAATTAAAGGGATGGCACTAGAAGCTGTGGTTTACCCAAAAGAGTACCCATTTAGCTATGGTTGCAAAGATTTCTACTCTTTTGGAGGAGGAGGAGGAGGAGGAGCTTCTTGGGGCTGTGACTTTATTAGCTTACAAGATCAAGAAGACAAAGCCTTTCTTGAAACTCTTGATCACAACCACATAGATCAGCAGCATCATCAACAAGGTCTCCATGAAAATTGGGACTACTGCTCATCATCTCCTTCACTCCTGCAAAATGTGAAAGATTCATGGGAATATCCCAACAATTCCTCACCAGAGGCCTGCACAGTTGACCAATCTCACTTCCCAGCTACCATGGAAACACCGCCACCGCCGCCACCAGCCACAGCAACAACAACAACAGGTAGACGAAAACGACGTCGCACCAGAAGCAGCAAGAACAAGGAAGAAATTGAGAACCAGCGGATGACCCACATTGTAGTGGAGCGCAACCGCCGTAAACAAATGAATGAGTACCTCGCCGTCCTCCGCTCATTGATGCCACCATCTTATGTTCAAAGGGTCAGTCTCTTATCGTGAATCTGAATCATTAATTAGATTGACTCTTGACTAACTGTGCGGTCTAAATTTTTGTTCTTCTTAATATTATTATGTTATAGATACGAGAATATTACAATTTAGGGTTAATTATAATTAATCATGTGGTTTATAATTGTGTTATATAGGGTGATCAAGCATCAATTATTGGGGGTGCCATTAATTTTGTGAAGGAGATGGAGCAGCTCTTGCAGTCCATGGACAGCTGCAGCCACAAGAGGAACAAGAAGCAACAACAAGTACCCTTGGCTGAGTTCTTCACCTTCCCACAGTTCTCAACTCGTGCAACTCAGAGTCACAACGAGTCGGTGGCTCATAATCATGATCATCAGAATCAGAACCAGTGGGCAGCTGCAGCTGACATAGAAGTGACCATGGTGGACAGCCATGCCAACCTTAAGATACTGTCGAAGAAAAGGCCTAGGCAGCTCTTGAAGATGGTGGCTGGGTTTCAAAGTCTTAGGCTCAGTGTTCTTCACCTCAATGTCACCACAGTTGATGAAATGGTCCTCTACTCTGTTAGTGTTAAGGTAATTAATTAGTTTTACACCCGAGTCTATTCAATTAATGATTGCATTCCTGTTATAGATTTTTTATTTTAAGACAAAATTACTTATCACATAAAAATGTTTAGTCCTAATTAATATCTTTTCAGAGACACTTGATGAATCTACAGCTTTAAGCACTCGTATATTAATCACAGCACTGCCATAGCAACTTTATGCTTGGTTAGCCAAATTAATTGTTTTTAAATGTTTGGTTTTTCGAGTTCAATTTTGAAAAGATTGTGATTGAAAATCTCATCAAAAGAGGATAAAATAATGAACAGAAAAATGGTAATAGCGCCACTCCACTTTAATAAAGGTTGGATTTCATTTCATCTCAGACCTTTTTACAGGACAGACACAAGACTTTATCAACCAATCAGTTTGTACCCTATCTTATATTTATGATTTGTCACTCCACATTATTTGTCATTTGTTTTGCACTGCGTATGCATAGAGTGGGTATAGTGTGAATGATCGATAAAAATGTTGTTATATAAAAAAAATGTTTGTAAAATTTGAAAGTATAATGAACATTTAATGAGTTTGTTTTGCCAAATTTAGTGCTACAACTAATTGTGGTTTTATTCATTGAAAATTAATTAATTATATTTAATTTTGGTTGTGAATTTGGACAGATTGAAGAAGGGTGCATGCTAAATACGGTGGATGAGATTGCAGGGGCTGTTAATGAAATGCTGCGCAGAATTCAAGAAGCTGGTTTTAGTTGAATCCTTTTCTCTGAGTGGATCTCATTTTCCCATTTTTGTTTGTTCTCGATCTTGCCTTTCTTTTTTTTTTTTTTTCTTTTTTGTGTTTTTCATAAGAATATTATACTGTACAATGTGAATGTATGGTGTATGCTTCCTATTGGGAAAAGACTAATCGAATTCTCTACAGTGAAGCCACCAAGGCACGTACCAACCATGATTGATCGATGATCAACCTTAACAGCATCTTCCTAATAAGCCTATTGATAGAAACATATATTAAGTGGCTACTTTCTATATTTTAACTTAGTTAATGCTTTCAGCAATCCAAACTTTCAATCTAGAATTCCAACTTTTAAGATCAAATTCATTTAAGAATGACTAGTATAAGGGATGAAATATGAAAAATAAGTGAGAAACAACACATTTAAAGGTTCTAATCGACTGAAAATTTGAAAAGTGTGTTATAAAGATTATCATTTACTTTTTCATGTTCAAGCACTTAAAAGTATTTCTCATTTCCAAAACACTTATCTTTACCCTTGCCATATATCTTGAAGTGTTTTTACTTTTTGGTACTATCAAAAACGTACAGTCACAAACATGTGTTTGTTTATATAATATGGTAGTCTAAAAAGTACAATTCTATCATAAAAAATACCTTAATGTTTGCATAACCCGTTGGAATATTCGTACTTTTCATTGAGAGACAAATGTTTAGAGTTTTTTCCATTGTTTTTTGACCTGACGAATATTTAGAGTTAGGGATGGAACAAAAACATCCAATTTGTACTATTTAGGTTAGGGCCGGTCCCAATTGTACAATCGAATATTTAAACTATGTATGGATCTGACCGTAATTTCCTTTTAATTGAGATTTGCACATATAGAATGGGAATGTACTAAAATCGTACAACATGTGCTATCTGAGCATGTGGTCTCATACTAATTATCAACCAAAGTAGATACCCTATTAAGTCAGCTTATGTTATGAGACTGATGAGGCCACATGGACTATATTTTCTAATCATATTTTTTGTTTAAAGAGTTTATAAACTCCTATAAAGCATGAGAAAAGTTACATTTTATACTCACATTAGTTGAACATATCATATAATATACTCTTGAATTCACAAGTATTGGTGGAGGACTACTAAGAAATCACTCGACCTCGTACATCTGTAATAGTCACGATAGTATTGTTGAAACTTGCTTAAACATAAATAATTTCCTTTGGTAGTCTACGCACATTCTTACCTGAACCATTACGTCTATTTCTAGGTGAACTAATTAAATTTTAGTATAGGTTTTGGCATATTGTATCCACGTCTAGTTGTTGCACAAACTGTTTAATCTAACTATTTTTCTTAATTGTTTATTTTCATTCCCAACTTACCTAACATTATCACATGCATTGAATGTTACCCTTTTAATGTCTTTTTAATACATTGTGCATACAATCTGCTACATAAGTCCCCAAATAAAAAGCTGGGAAAGAAATTCAGAAGAAGTAGTACGTATATACTTGCCTATCTTCTATCAGAATCCCCTTAATTATTACATGAATTTGTTTTAATTCCTTACATGTATCTAATTTAAAGACATTGAACAACTCTGTTAATTAATAAAGAGAAATGAACCATATATGTGCTTAATTTGTCCGAACATGCAGCTGGCTAAGTTTGGTGTCATATTGTTAAGAGAGAACATGCACTAGCAGGTTGAAGGCACACAAAATTTTCAACGAAAGAAAGCGATAGCTATTGGGTTCTTTAACATGCTAACTGCAAGTTCTGGGCAAGAACGTAGAACTTTCGTGAATGAAATGATGGCAATTCAAATTAAAGTGACTGTTTTTGGCATGTCATAATGAGTGTAAAGAGAAATGAATGGGGCCAATGAAAAGATAAAAAGTTAACTTTACAAACAAAAAAGATTTTGGGTCTTATTTGGTATCAAGAAAAACCTACACCAACCACATCTTCAATGTCTACAAACCCTTAAATTAAACTCAGGTACATGGAACACACATGATCCACACTCATCATTTAATTCAGATATCTTTGTGCTACCTCGTGAGGGTTTCGGCTTGTAACATCTAAGTAGAGGTGTCAAACAGTCTGGTTCGACTTATTTAAGTTGGGTTCATCGTGCTTTCATGCCAACTTATATAGTTAAGACTTAGGCTGACATGGCTTGCGGTCTGTTCGTACTTGTGCCTTATTTGTGCCATGCCTTAAACGAGCCGGCCCATAAGATTTTTTTTCTTTTTGTTTTCTAGGTGAAAAAAAAATCTTATGATTTTCTTCTTTATTATAAATATTAACATTTTTTGCTTGAATAAGAATTTTTGTGTTGGAAAGTTCCTTAAAAATGAAAAAAACGATGTTAAACGAGTCGTATATAATTTGGGCCTATTTTGTGTTTGTGCTTGTGTCGTGCTATGTTAATTTGACGGGCTAAATTCTTGGGTCCAACCCGACTCATTTACTTGTGTCATGTCATGCAGTGCCTAATTTAATCGTGTTGTGCCTTGTCATTCTCATGACATCAATCCCGGTCTATTTGACACCGTTGCATCTGAGTTTACAGCTCACTTTATACTCATCTTTTAACCGTTGAACTAGGGGCGGACCAGCGAAACAACTAGTTAGCTTACCTGAACTGTAGCGCAGATGCATGGCCCGATATTCTTTTTTCATTTTAACTAGTATTTTATAGTCCTATCTAGCTCACCTTTATCTCCAGTTGATCGCTCCAGTTTATATCTCTAGCTCACTCCAGTCTTTATCTTAAGCCCACTTCTCTTTTCTAATACTATTATCGCAATCCTTCATCTTTGAAAATTCAGTCCATCTAAATTTTGAATTTGACTCCGCTCCTGTAATGAACCATTTATGCCGCGAATTAAGATTTTGGGTTATTGGTTACAATACCAATTTACAAACATAATGATAAAGGAGAAATAATGAAAGTGCAATTCCGGCCTGTCAAGTTACACACTTACACTTACTAGGAATCCACTATAAAAAAAAACTAGAATAATTAATGACGCTGCAGAAACTCACCTGATGATCAGTATATAGCATAAAGGTCATGTAGTTTGGTGGTATAAGCTAGTGGACTCGACATATATGTTACTTTCTGGTCGTTTGCAATATGTACAGCGCGCTTTAGTTACATTCTATGAACAGATGATCACNGGTTTTTTTTTTTTTTTTTTTTTTTTTTTTTTTCATTATATGTGAAGTACATGGATAATTAAGGTTAGGTGATCATCCAAGCACCACACGTGGTGTATACTGAACCAGCATTTGTTCTGTAATATCTTTTGCAACTATTTCGAGCAGGTGCATTTCTCACACACCATGCAGATGACAAATTTTGGAAATCAATTATTTCGGTGGATGAGTTCAACCATGCATTATCGCAAGCCCACATTCTACCCTGCCCACAGTATTAACCGGGTATGAGTACATATATGCAGTCTAATTCTTTATATATATTGATGATTTGACACTTTTTGATGCGTGGTCTAATTCTTTATATACCAATTGATGACTCTTTATTTTTTAGATATAAGATTACGCCAATACTATAATCAAGTTACTTTTCATAAAACATTATCGTCTGCCTTAGTAGGATTATATATGAGGTTTAGGTTGTGAGTCTATTTCCACATTGAAGAAAATAAAAAAGGCTGGATAGACTTTGGTTTAGTTGGGCTAACTTGCCCAAATTATATCCTCCCATGAACTCGATCGTTTTCTTGCAAACATGGTCGTTGACCAGCGACTATTACTATATCCCAGACCAACCTGACCATAGTTTGAAGTGTTGGTGACTTTTATAACATATGTTAGTTGATTTTTTTTATAACATACAGACATACAGTAACCTTCCTTCAGTTTTTTTTTTATTTTTTGATGTTTACTGAACAGAAAGGATTAGAAACTTTGGATAAACCAATGGGTTAGAAAATACTTGGGAAATAAAGCCCATGCCAATTGAATCCGAATCCTCAGCTTATATATATATTTTGTACATGAAAATATTATCTCATCCTTTAAGGCATCAACTGAGTCCTGTATTTGCAGCATTTCGAACTATGCAATATGAAAGACTTAATATTCTAGCTCTGCTTCAGGACCTTAAACTGCTGCCACCAAACAAAAACTTTCAGTTCTTCTGAAGCAGATTTCATCCCACAACTCAGAATTTCATCAAAGCAAATGTAAACAGAACTGGAGCACGTACCCTCAACATGTACATGAAAAAACTCTCTATATTACATTACAAACATAATACTGACACATGATGATCATAGTCTTTACATGGGAAGAACCGAAATCATGCTCCACTTTCGTCTCAAAGACAACAACCTCAGCCTTCCACCACAAGAAACAGACCTTTTCATCAAAACTGGGCTTATATGCAGACACTGAACAACTGAAGATTGACGCATCACTCGAAGCATGCTCGAAGAATGCAATACTTTCTCAGCATTCTGCAATTTGATGACTAATTTTGTTTCAGCCGGTGAAGAATCCATTGAAATGGGCCTATCCCCATTTGAATTTATTGCCTCCTTTGAGGTAATTTCATTACCAACTTGGTGTTCTTCACCTTCATCCTCTGCTCCATCCGGGTCTTGGTTCACACCCATTTCACTTTCAGTCTCAGAATTCTCCATCTGGGTCTCTCCATTTGTGTCCATACCACCCCCATTTTGGTCCACTGAACCCAGTATTTGAGGCCTCACACTGTTAGATCCACTAAGAATACTACCAGTCACTATGTTTGCACGGCATAGGGGGCAATTGGTGTGAGACCTTAACCAAGCATCAATACAAGGAATGTGGAAGGCATGGCTGCACTTAGGCAACAACCTAAGCGTCTCATCTTCATGAAACTCATTCAAACATACAGAACACTCTGTCCCTTCAATCAACCCTTCACCCTTCTTGTACTTGCAAACCGTGATCGAGTTTATGACTGATTGTTGCAAACCAACGGTGGAGATGTACCAAATTGGATGGTCAACTTGATTCTGATCAGCAGCAAACTCTTCATCTGTGCTGCTAGTTTGGGAGAGAGGGGATCCATTGTTTCTATTAGTACTCCAAAAACTTGTACAGGACTTGACTATAATGACATAGTAGCCAACAAGAATGAATAAACTGGCTAGCAAAGAGACTAAGAGGATCACATAGGGTGAGATGTGGGGGCTTTCGTCACTTTTATCAATGGCAGAAATTGGTGGTGGTGGGGGTACATAGAAATCTGCATAAGGGTAACAGTAATATGTGCAGTCTGGGCAGTCTGGACAATCAGTTTGGTTTGTGGCTGCAGGGAAGAGTTTCCTGTGTTTCACTGCCATTAAAGAGAGTGTATGATGAATTTCATCAAACAGCTGAGAAAGAATTGAAAAAGAAGATGAGAGAGATAGAGGGTAAGTGAGTGAGGTGGGGTGTCAGTGTCACTTTTTTGTGTAAATTAGAAGAGAAGAAAACCAATAATAAACCAACCAGGTTAAGAAACACATCTCTTTCAAACGTTTAGTGGAGGATGGTATTGTTGTGTTTTTGTTGTGTTTGGTATTCATTGTGCCAACTAGGGAAAGTTCATGTCTCCAACTCCAAGGCTGTGCATGTGCATACCGAATTCCTTTGTTATTACTAGTAACTTGTTTTACTACATTTTCGTATACGGCTTGTGCCCAACAAATTTAGGGTCGTTTGGTACTATCTGATAATATGATTATATGAGTGGTTGCATCTCTAATCCCTTTCAATCATTATAAACAAGTATTCTTAAAGCATGACTTAAAACTCAAAAGTTATTTGTATCGCAAGGAATTTTTTTTTTTTAATAAAAAAACACAAAAGTTCTTGAGTAGTGTAAAACTCAGCAAGTTGATATCTGTAGACTATAGTATACTTTTGGTTTTAATTATATTTTGAAATCACCTTGTTGAAATTATTGGCCGTACCATGTTGAAGTTTCATATGTCCAGTGTTACTAATAAAACTTTTAGTGTACACTCAAGTAGTATTTTTCTCTGCCCATGATGTTAGGTTAGGTAGTAATTCCTCTTATAAGAAAAAGAAAGTAATAAGTCCCTATCAAATGAAAAGGACATAGTACCTGCAATATATGGTTTACCTTCATTATAAAACATTCTAAAGATATCCAAAGTGATAGGTTTCTTGCACCTCATTCCATGACTTGTTAGTTATTAACTTATTACTATGAATTTTCTTTTTCTTTTTTAGCTTTTCTTTTCTTGGGTGGGAATTCCTATGCATATGATCTTGCATCTGTCTAAGATCATGATATATATATATATATATATATATCTTTTTGTCTCTGTTTGTTGGTGATTTTGGTTCTGGGTTAGTAGTGCATCCCTGTACTTAGAATGTATACATATAGCATAAAATCAATTTCTTCCTCAAGTACAACACACAAAGAAGAGTCATTCTCCTTCATCTTCTCTCTGCCATTTGTGGAAGCTAAGAAGCCTTTGTGCCATGGATTTGTGGCCTTCACTTACCCTTGTAGCAAAACTCCATCGTGAGACTTCATTTGATCTTGGAGGAATTCCAGGAGCACATAACACACACAAGAGATGTAAATCCAAAAACTCAATTTCTCTACTGCTTAGATTTCACAAGCTATGTCAAGGTTGGTGCTTTGGTATACCAAATAGGATGCTGGAAACCTTTGTGCAAGAAGAACATGTTATATGTTAGATCCGTTCAATGATTCAAATCTGTGCTGCATTTGATATTACTGGTAACAAGTGCTTTTTAGGTTCTGCGAATCACATATAAGCCCTCCTTGGAGAAATATAAATTGTTCAAATACCATTGAAGCAGTCTAATTAAAATACACAGCATTTATGTGATAAAGTAGAGAGAAATGCAAGAGGATGAAATCTGATTGGATTTCTATTACTTCACTGAATAAATTGAATATAGGGGTGCCTTGTTTAAAAACAAACAATGACTTCTAGTTAACAACTCCTGATCTCAGTTAACATAACCTCCTGTGGTTAATTAGTTGTTACTAAGAAACTAATTAATTACAACCCTAATCCATCTCCTCTATTTGACTCAACCATCAGTAATTACTTGACTATGCACAGCACCTCCACAATAGCTCCATCTCTGTGATCACTTGGCTGACATCTATCTAAACTGAAAATGCAGGCAATTAAGCTTATTTCTGTTGGATTCAGCTTAAGTTTTTGGGGTTCGGTGGTTGTCTAGCAATCTCAATCCTTTTTTATTCTTCTAAAGTATATGTCTATTTAATCATCCCTCTTTGTGATAGAGTTGCATATTAGTCTTCAATTGAACAATGTTTGACCCATCTTTGGTGACAGTGTGGGCATTGATCAATGTCATCAATGCCTAATCTTGAACTGTCCATGCCGATATTTTGGATTGATCTCAGATGTGTAAATTCTCCTTTATCATTCTCAGTGAATTGTTCAGGGCAAGAAAGGGTACCCCAGATCTACATAACCAAGAAGACTAATGTGCATGAAGCAAGGCAATGATTTGGAATTTTCATGGTACACAACTCCTAATCTCAGTTTACATAACCTATTTTGGGTTAACTAGTTGTAACAACAAAACTAATTGCAAACTAATGTTCAGCCCCTCTATCTAACTGAATTAACTAACTGTAATTGTTGACTATGGCTACATCGCTTTGTGCTGGAAGGCCAGCAGCTGGTGCAATTTTAGTGAAGCAGCTGCAGCTGCAGCAACCTCCTCTGTTATAACACAGTAGTAGTTGCTACAGAAGCAACTGCATCTGCTTGGCTAAGCAGTTCTCATATCAATTTATTTAGTTCCATCAACTAAGGGTGTTTGAGTACAAACTAGCCAAGTATTACCTCCCTGAACACCCACCTAGCCTCCTAGCTAATTCCCTATAAGTAGGTGCAAAAACAGATTTATAATGTGACTTCATTTTTGTGTTAAAGATCTCATTTGCAAACACATATTTGATACAAGGGTGTTTTAGAAACAAGTATTAAGCAATGCATGTTAGGAATCCAACACTTAAAACTTTCTGAAATCCCACACTTAAAACTTTCTGAATTCTCAAATAATTAATTAGAATATCAATTTTAATTATAATATTTACTTATCCACTGATTAAAATATATGTATCGTATTAACAAGTATTAAGTAATGCATGTTAGGAATCTCACACTTAAAACTTTCTGAATTCTCAAATAATTAATTAGAATATTAATTTTAATTACCATATTTACTTATCCACTGATAAAACTATTTGTATCATATTTAACTAAGTCAAGTAACAGTACAGACAAATAAATAATTTTTCTATTCGAAAACCCATTCAAAAGAAAGGGTAGTGTACGAGAAATCAAATCATACATAAATGATAGAAGCCTCGAACGTTCCGTCTCTCATAAAAATGAGGCCCGTTATTTATATAGGTGAATCTTATCTCTATCGAAGATGACGATTAGTAAATAATAAATATGGTGCATATTAGCATATAACATTAGTTTGTCTACTGACAACACTATGATTTCAATGTTATAAATGCATGAAAATAACATATGGTGAAGGGTTAGGTGGAGACTACTGAAGATCTATTTCATCTTTAATTCAACCTTGGAATAGGTTGGCTAAGACTCGAAGGTGTGGGTTTGTGGCGGACAAGCTCTTTGAAGATGCATATATGGAGCATTCAAAGGAAACAACTCTCGATTAGAAAAACGTGTTCCTAAAGAAACAATAAAGGGTGCCCATCTCACAAATTGAAGGACCTCATTGTACAAGGTCTCTGAACTAGTTTTTTTTATCCTAGAAGAGCATATATGTTTTTCTTGTTCTTGGTCTTTTTTTCTTTTTGGGTTAATTTGACAGAGACGGATCCAGGATTCCCAACTTGGGGGGTCATGTTAGGTGGAGTTTAGTGCCACGAAGCGGCGGCAAAATTTTTTAGGGACCGGGCAGGTGACCGACTTCGGTGGTGGATCTGTGTGGTGTGGGTTTTGGGAAATTTAATTAAGGAAGAGAATGAGAGTGACTGAGTGAGGGGCACACTGCACACACACACAAGTTAGTAAATTCTGGAGATTTTTTTGTCTCGAAAAAATTCTCAAAAATATTGAGCAGGTGAGGCGTTGAGACCATTTGGCCATTTTGTTTTTTTTCTTAAATTGATATTTATATGTCATTTATTAAATGCTCTTAACAATCTCAATCAGTGTCAAAAAAAAAAAATTGTCTAGAGCTGAACCTAAGGGTTTAGTAATATTAACAATCAACCTAAAAAAAAAACATTTTAGTTAAATGGGCTGCTCCACCAACTGGTATTAGCCCATTCCAATTGGTTTCCTTTTCAACTAGGCCCAGCCCACGTAGCTTTAAGTCAACAGTCTCAGTCTCTGTTCTCTCACTCTCTCAACTCTCATCTTTCACTCTCTCTTACTACTCACCAAGCATCCAATCATCACCACCCCAGGCTGAGAGAAGTGAGGCCGTAAGGATCGCCGTCCAGAGAAGGGGGGTCGCCGTCCAGACACTCGGGGGGTCACTGTCCAGAAAGCTGGCCGCCGGGGGGTCGCCCGACCCCCCACCTTTGTAAGTGGATCCGTCCCTGTAATTTGATGTGTGTGATGAATGAGAGATAGGAACAAGAACGTTCCAATTCAGAGTTTCTTGAAAGTTGAAACCAAAGCTCTAAACGAAAAACTTAAACTATTAGGAATAAGTCAATAATGTATACCAAACTAACATGAAGGTTGCCGAAAGGTTATTCATCCAATTGTAATTCTATTCTCAATATTAAAAAAATTTTGAAGTTCAAATCCTCAGTCCCAAATAAAAAAATAAAATAAAAACATATATAGGTTTTTTTAATTATAGGCTTATTCGCACCGATGTCTTTTGTAAGATAGATTTTTTCTCACTTTATTACTTGAAACTTAAATTTTCTCACTTCATCACCCGAACTTCAAAACATTATGGCAAAAGCCTATATTTCATCAACTCCATCCAGTAATCCGTTAAAAGGGCTAATGTGGTGCCTACGTCATACGTGAATGAGTATTTTAGTATTTTCTTTGTCTTTGGGCATGACTTAGACTGACACTCGTCCAACTAGCTTCCACATCAGCTCAGTTGGATGAGTGTCAGTCTAAGTTATGCTCAAATTAAGACAAAGAAAAGACTAAAATACTCCTCCACGTAGGTGTCACGTCAGATCTTTTAATGAATTATTAGATGGCGTTGATGAAATAGAGGTTTTTGCAATAACGTGGTGAAGTTTGGGGGGCAAAGTGAGATGATTTAAGTCTCAAGTGACAAAGTGAGAAAAAATCCTACAATGGTCATTGGTACGAATAAGCCTATAATTAAAGGAACCCAAATTATATAAAAAAATGATTTGGTGCCTCAAATCTTGTACCTCAATGTGATGTGGCAAAATTAATTATATACATCACTAATTATATTTTTGGGTATTATACACCACTATTAATTTTCAATATTATATTAAAATCATTTTCATTGAAATACCATTTTACCCATCTCAAATACAATAACTAAATTCACACTTATCTAAAGATTTTATATTACCAATTTATTTTCTTATCTAACTATTTAGTAACGATTGAATTGCTCATCTGCAACTTTGACTGTTTGAATGTTCGATCTAACATTGAATCTTCTCTCATAGACGTCAACAACACTTGCTTCTTCTCTTCAAAGGTTCAATGCCTTATTCTTCTCATTAATATCCTGGATCATATTTATCTCAATCTTTTGATGTTGAAGTTCCTATATCTCACTCAAGGATGCATGAGACGAAGCCATACACGTTAGTTTCCCATTGTTGCAAGAATCCAACTTGCTCCACATAACCAAACACTAACCAAAGATCTACACACTTTCAGTTTGACCTTGCATATCCTGCATAATATTCATTTGTTCACTTCTATGCCCTAGTTAATTAACTTAATATATAGTATTATTTTATCAATTTTCTTTCTCTTTTGATGGGTATCTCTACGTCAACTTTAGTGAAAGGGTTGAAAATAAAGTTGATGTACGTGAGATGGGTTAAACATTCAAATAAAAACATTAGAAATTTTTTCATTTAAATTGGGCTCAATATAATTTTGTTGTTATGAATTGGTTTAACAAAAAATTTCCAAATTGTAGATGCAATAAGAAATGATGTAGTAGCTTTTTAGGATTCTAAAAGTGGGGCAAAATTTGTTTAAGAGATAATTGGGGATGAAATTTTTTTTGAAATATATATTTTTCTGTAATTTAATTCAAGTTTTGTAAAATGTTAAGAAAAATTAAATAAATTTTTTTAAGAGTTTATGTGACAAATAAATTATGAAATAAATTTTTAAAAAATTAAATATTCTAATTGACATGAAAATTTCATATTATTGAGCAATGTTTATATTTTGGACACCAATTATAATTATATATGCACTTGAATTATTGGGGCCGACCAGAGGTCCTGACTGCCTCCGTAGCCAGTAGCCAGTAGCCACCACCATGTGGGATGCCCTGCCGGTGTCAGACAGCTCACAGCTGGTGCACACTTTTGTGTTGCTTTTCATTTTTGTCAAGTTGTGATTGTGAATTAAACATGAATAAAATGAAGTTATAAACTTATAATTAATTATTTTGTATTGTACAAAATTATTGCGCGCACCTACATATATTGACATATATAATAGTCAAGTTGTCAGCATATATATATAAACACTACGCTGATGGTGACTAATTGACTAATTATAGCTATACCCTTCGGGGTTAGTGCTGGGGGAGCCAACATTAAATTTTCATTTAGTGCTCTTAACAAATTAAGAAGAGCATTTGCACTCTTCGCAAAGGGTAAAGCTAGCGATGTCACAATTTCCGTACTCCTAATATTTTTGTTTCATGAATTATGCATACTCGTTCATGATGTTCATCTTAAACGTACATAGATGAATTGGACATTTCAAATATAAATATTATATCAAATAATTACCAAACTCTAAAATTTAAAATTGTTAAAAGTGCATTTTATATTGAGAATATAAAATTTTGCATCTTACTAATTAATTTTAAATTAGATGCTCATGTTTCTATAAATTTTGTGAAGAAATAAACTAATAATGTAAATTAAACTGAAAAATTTAGTGCCATTCTTAATTGATTTATTCAAAACAATCTTAAACATTCTTAATTAAGGAGCACTAGGGTCCCTAGAGCTTAAACACAAAGATGCACGTAGGGACATTGATGATGCAGGCTTTTTTTCGAAAGCGTAGCTGCTAGGGCCCCCACTCAGCTGGTTAGGTAAAGATAATAAACCCTTAAAAAATATGCACGTGTTTATTTTGAGATATATTGGACGTCATTTAACCCCTACCTAATCCCTTACCAGAGATTGTTCTCTTAAGAAAAACAATAGACCAATTTTTGTTTTATTATTATTTTATTGGTCTATTGTTTTTCTTAAATTCCCTTTATTTCTTTTGTCTCAGACAGAACAATTTGGATTTCAAGTGTTCAAGAATGCTCTAACTTCATTAACTCTATATCATTATTATTTCATTTAGATTGAATGGTCTGACTTCAAGAATCTCTTGGCCCTTATAGAGTAATTTTTCAATTTGATTGTAACACCGCAAAGTTGTTTTAATAATAGAAATTTTGAAAAAATAGTTACAATTTGTTCCATGTTAAAGATTTTTAGCCATTTATTTTAGAATTTAGAAATTTAATTCTCAAGCTTTCATCGACAAGTTCTCAAACCCTTACGAGCATTACTCGATAATTTTTCAAATTTTTTTTAAATAATCTACTTATATTATCTCACGTATATATTTATTAAAAGTATACTTCAGATGTATAAATTCTTCGTCTACCCACATTATAACATATAAATTAATAACACAAATATATAGAGTTACAATCGCACCATAAAATTTCTCTCCTCCTAGAATCAGAAATTCAAAAGTTAAAATCAGAATTTAAAGTCTTAAACGGATGATTTCTACATCTTAAAGTCATTAATATATTCTTTGGAAAATTGAGACAAAAATTATATGTTTATATGTATATAATTAAAATATATATATTTGTGTGTGTATATATAATTTAAAAACTGCATATACTAGCACTGTACGTACTAGTGGAGATTATGATGGTTTGAACTTTGAAATTTATTTTTGTTCAATCCAACGAATATGGACTATTATTTTATAACCCACCGGCCTCGTGACAATTACATAAATGGGAAAGTTCCACCGAATCTTAAAAAGTCCAGGGAATATTATGAAACGTGAAGCGAATGAGAAAAGAGAACGCGGTGGGCGATGATCATTGACTTTGCAACTGGGAAATACATACATAGACGATGACCATTGACTTTAATTGCAACTGGGAAATACATACATACATACATACATACATAATATATTATTATATATATAATATTAACTTTACGCCTAATCCACAAAAATAGCGTGTCAACCAAACCATTAATTGAATATCAATCTCTGCTACAATCCCACCATTCTCTGGGACGACATTAATTGCATTTTCAAGCAATTAAGTTCACTAGCTTTTTCACACTTAGCTTGTAATTGCTTTGCCTTAGTTTTCAGTTTTTCAGTCTCTGGAAAAACTACTCGATCTCGATTCATATCTGCGATACAAATTAAGTTATGGCCATGGCCATGTCGATTAGAACAATAACAACAACTTCAGCAGCAACAATCGTTCCTTCCAGTTATTCTAGACTTCACACCAGAAACCATAGGGACCATAGATGTTATTTTTTCAGAAATTCCAAGCTGCAGACCAGCCAGCTCAAACTACTCCCAAATGGAAGCAAGATCGCAAAGATGTAAGCCTAGTTATCTGAAATCATATTTATCATGCATAAATAGTAGTACCCATTTGCAGCTAGCTAGCTCTGAGATCATGGATGATCATGGATATGTATTATTTATTAATTACTATTATTGATATTTATTGTATATATAGGAACATGGTTGTCAACAGTGTTGAACCAGGAACTCCCCTTCCTTCCGATCCTTCTTCTGGTAGTTGGTAAGTCCAATTCATCATCGATCTCCTTATTGATGATCTATTTGATTTAATTTGTAATTACAATTATAATTTTGTTACTTTTGTATAGTACTATGCATGAACATTGTTGCGGCATTATCTGTTGTGCAGGAAAATATGGATTGTGAGCATGCTTGTCACAGTAATCTTACCTTTTTGGAAGAACAAATGGCTGCCTTTTCTAAAGATTAAAGGTACGTATGTAGGAAATCAATTAAAAGCAACATCATCATCATTATGGTCAAACATTATTTGCAATTTAATTTTCTAGGTGCATGACACCCTTTAAAAAAAGATTAAGTCAATTAATTAATTGTAATTAAATTGCATATATATGCGCGTATTGTTCGTATAGAGCAAGTGGAATCGGCGGTGGAGGCAGTGGAGGATGTGGTGGAGATAGTAGAGAAGGTGGCTGAGGGAGTGGAGGACGTGGCAGATGAGATCGGTGATCGTCTTCCGGCAGGTGGAAAGCTTCAGAAGGCCGCCATGTTGGTTGAGCAACTGGCCAAAGAAACTGCCAAGGACGCCGCACTAGCTGATGATCTCATTGAGAAGGTACCTTAGTCAATAACCTTAATTAATTACCTACTAATTATAATAGGCTAATACCTAGCTTGTTTTAATTAACTAAAAATATTTTCAACTCTAAAAGTGTCCAACCAATACCATTAATTATGTATATTATTTAGATCTAGCTAGATTAGGACTAACTTTCAAAAAAAAGATTAGTTCTAACTAATCTTGTAGACTTTTACTAATCTTATTATTACTTCATCTATATTAACGTGTGTCAGGATCACATGTACCTACTTGGGAATGCCATCAAGCTCTTAGTTAATCAAACAAATCTGTCTTTGTCCCGTGGTTCTCAAGATCGATTAGAATATTATAAAATGGAAATACTTGTTAACCACGATGTTCTTGATAACCATTTTCTTACTCTCACGAGAATCTGATGAGGCGGCTTCCTGCTTCCCACTTTCTCCTGTCACTCCGGCATATTTCTATAATTAACAGAATCGTTTTTATTTAAATATTAATAATTTTATTTGCGTCCATAACTTATTCAAATACTACAAAATTTACTTATATGTACCTTATATATTTATCTCTTTCACTACGTAATATGTCACATTTTATGAGATAAAAATAATGAATATATATACTCTTAGGAGTGCAACACCGTGACTTCCGGTTTTTCAAAAATTTAAAAAGAAAATTACGGAAAAAAAATTAAGCAAATATTGCTTTAAGTAGTTTTATTGAGTGGCAAAAAATCAAGGCCAAAAGCTAGATATCTTTTATACCTATAGTTTGCACCAATTTGCACTTTCTTCCACATCCTTTTCTGTCAGATTCATACTTGTAGTTTACTTTAATTTGTTTATAGTTTTGGTCTAAAACTTTAAGAATGAGACTTTTCGTGTACTTTTTGGCATGTGGCCCTCACGGCATGTGAGGGCACTTCAGTCATTTCGGATTCTCATAATTAATTCAACTAAGTTAAATGATGGTTGAAATGATAATAATACTCTCACATTACATGCTCACATGAAAACAAAATAAAATGAAATAGAATCCATTTAACGATTTGGACTAAATCAAAATACTAAAATCTTAATTCTTTTTATTTTTGGCCAAGAAAAAAAAAAAAAAAAAATCTTAATTCACAATAGAATGATTCCCTTGAGTATATATGTGATGGATGTTTTTGCCATGACAAAATTGCAGGTTGAGAGCGTGGAAAAAGAGATGGACTCCATCATTGACAAGGCCACGGAGGAGATTAAAAAAAAGGATGATATTAAAAATGAGAAAGCTGTACAAAACTGAGGCAGCTTGTGGCTCGATGTAACATTCTTGTATTTACTTGTATTATTGTAATCCAAATCATCATAATATTAGGATTTATTGTAACTCTATTTTTTATTATTTATATTATATGATTTGGGTTTACTACTTGTATAAATTTGTTTATTAGTTATAAGTTGTGATTTACTATTTAAAGGTGTACAATCTTAACTTTAGAGCTTATGATTTCATTTTCAAATTTGGGCAAATTCAAAGCTCAATAAATAAATTTTAAACCCTAAGCCGTAGAGCAACTCTAACAAGGATAGTCAAATTTTATCTATATTTGCTGTAAAAGAGTTGAAAAGTTATTTTACCTAACCAATTTTTTTGCTCCAACAATGTTCTCTGTTTTTGTTAATTTTAAAATCCAAAAAAATGTTGGCAATGGTAATAAAGCCAAAGCAATGTGCCAATGTCATTTTCTAATGTAAAACCGAGGTTTAACTAACAATTATCTTCTCTCTCTCTCCTTTTAGTTAATTTGAGTAACTAAAAAGTAAGAGCTAAAATAGCGTGAATAGGGAAGTTCTTGGCTGAGTTTTTTTGAAAAATTTAGCTAAAATAGCTAAGAGCATGTATTGATAGAACCGCCCCCGAATTTCACCCTGAAACTCGGAGAGGTTCTGTGGAATCCAAAATCAAGGAAAATTTTACCGAAAATTTAGCAAAACCTCCCATAGAAATGAACTAACCAAAAAATTTGAAAACTTGTAAAAGCACTTCTAAAACTTCAACCACCTCTACCACAACCAAAAAGGGTCTCAGACTCAACAATTTCAAAGAAAACCAACTTAAAATTTAAGAGTGGTTATCAGAGCCCCTAATTTAACACCAAAAATACTCTGAGACTTGGCAAAACCCCAACTGACCTGAAATGGTTTCCAACCTCCCAAAACTTAATTTTCTCTAAATTTGGTCAAATTTCAAGTTCTAAATGACAAATGGGTATCTTAAGGGGGTAATTCGTCTAAGAAAAAACCAATAACCACCCAAAATCCAGAAATTACAGAGGAACCCGAAATGATTATAAATTCCAGAAATTTCAAATTCCAATTACTCGAAATTAATCAACTTAAGTTTAGGGAAATGAAAGCCCAATGGAAAGGGAAGAAATCTCACAAAAAATCTTTAAAATACTTTTCAATAAAAAAAAAATATGGACTTCACAATTCAACATCCTTTAAAAAAACCTCTTAAAACCATAGTTAAAAAAAAAAATTTAAATTTCTAGTGAAATTTGGTTCGGGTCGTTACATGTATAATGGCATAGCTAAATGCTAAATATAACATAATTGATAAAAAAGCTCACTATAATGGCATAGCTAAATTTAGCATTTGCTGTGCTATTGCTAAATTTTCCACCATATATAGTAGAAAATTTAATAATTGTTATTGAGAAACTCAAAAAAAAAAAAGTGGACCCACTATCTGAAAAGTATGGATAAAGAAAAAATAAAAAACCAAATGAAAGAAAGTGATTGGTTGAAAAAATGCTAGGTCCCATGAGGAGAGAGAGAGAGAGAGAGAGAGAGAGAGAGAGAGAGAGGAAAAAATATTCACATGTATGGAAAATGTTGCAGTAAGATGCATGAAGATTGGCAGCTATCATGGGTTTGATTGATGTATTCAAATTTTACGATTCCTAAATTTGAGTTTGACATGAAAAATACTAAAATAATAATATTTAAATATATTTAATATTGAGCTCATATCAAAGATCTCATTAAAATATTTACAATGATATAATTATTAAAATTTAATTTATAAGAATATATATGATTATATTAAAAATGTAAACATACTTACATATAACTAAAGCTTTTGTGCCATTGAAGCAAAAAACACAAAAATTATTGTTAAATGTTAAAAGTCAAGCTAAATATAATATATAGCATAGTATATAGCAAAAATCCATTGTACATGAAGGATAAAGATCTAGCTAAAACTCTTAGAAATGGTCTAATAAATAAAAAGGCTCAACCAGCCGTGACTGAACAAAAAGAAAGACCGCTCGATCAGCCACCGTAGCTGTTTGTGCGGAAAAAGATCCAAGAGATACCATCTAAGAACAAAACATAGTTTTGTTGGCCAAAAAAAAGAGAAGCAAACATAGTTTAAATGTTATTTTAAATTTAAAAGGGAAAAATTTTTAAAAATGACACCTAGTTTGGGGTCAATCTTAGTTTAGGATACCAGTTTGAGTTTGTGCTTGTTTAGAACACATATTTAGGATTTGTATTAATGTGGGACAATTCGTCAATTCAGTTAAAATCTCCATTAAAATAAGAGATAATTTGGACATTTTATATTTTAAAAACATAAAAAACAAAAAGGTTACCACTAAAAAACTAGAAGCATTAATACTAAAAATAAATTAAAATATTTAAAACTAATTTTATGATTTGTGAAAACTCTCATCTTTCACCTCTCTCGATCTCTCATCTCCACCCAACCCAAAACTAACAATCTCTCTCTCTCTCTCTCCTCTCTCTCTA
>QANW01005944.1:130664-182511 GCA_003254865.1 Dryas drummondii | reverse complement strand
ACACCCCCCCTCCTCTTTTTTTTTTTTCTTCTTCTTCTTCCCCCCACCCCGAGCCCTTTGCTCTTTCCTTCTCTTCTCCTTCCCTTTCTCTCCAGCAGGCGCCCTCTTCCCATCTCCTCCCCGTCGCCAACCCTCCCCTTGCTTCCCACCGAAACCCACCCCCTCGCTTTCTTTCTCTGCCTCACTCTCTCCCCCTTCCCCTCTCCACTCAACCTCTGCCACCAGCACCACTGAAACCCATAACCCACAACCCACCCAAAACCCATTCTCCTCTTTTCCCCCTTCCTCCCCACCCTGATCCCATCTCCACTCATCCTCTGCCACCAGCATCACTGAAACCCATTACCTAAAACCCTTGAAACCCAGAACCAACAAACCCACCCGAAACCCAAAACTCACTCTCCTCTCTTCCCCCCTTCCTCCCCACCCAATCCCCTCCCAGCAACAGGCCCAGCCCAGTCCTACGCTCTAGGGACTTCGACCTACTTTTTCTTCTTTTGATTTTTTCTGTAAAATTATATATTCATCCTTAATTAAAATGTTAGTTGGGAAAGAAACACAAAAGGCACGTACAGATCACTAATAAATGAGTATGCATAAATTTTTTGAGTAAAATTATGGAGTTGTTGTGATTATTTCCTTGGCAGTGTCGATAGGTCTAGCCTACCACCTGCTCATGGTTTTGATGTTGGATTTAGCTTCAATCATCTACGCTGAAACACTCAAAACCCACAAATCCCACCCAAAACCCACTCTCCTCTCTTCCCCTCTTCCTCTCCACCCCGATCCCCTTCCAGCAGCAAGCCTAGCCAGATTTGGCTTTGGGTAATTATTTTTTTCATTTTCTATTTTTTTGTTGTTATGTAATTTTATGTTTTTGTGGGTTTTTAGTTTTAATCTTTTTGAAATGTTGACTTTTTTTAGTTTAAACTTTTTAACGATTTTTTTTCCTAAAAAAAAAAGTCTTGATCTTTTTAGTGGTAAAATTTGTTTTTTTATAGTTTTTTTTAAATATAAAATGTCCAAATTATCCCTCATTTTAACGAAGATTTTAATTGAATTGACGGATTGTCCCATATTAATTCAAATCCTAAATATGTGTCTTAAACTAGCACAAACTCAAACTGATCTCCTAAATTAAGATTGACCCCAAACTAAGTGTCCTGTTTGAAAATTTTTTTCCAATTTAAAACAAAAGTCAGAGAAAAAATACACCCTTAAAAAATGGGATTGGATTTGATTCGATTATTTGGGCCATTCAATCTTGTTGGTTGAAGTCCTACCTTGACCTTTTCCTATTCAAACTAGAGAGCAAATTTGCTCACACTTTGGAGCCTACGCTGGTAGTAGTGTGAGTTTGAATGGAATTCACCATTCTCGCAAAATAAGAAAAAGAAAACCCAAATGCCCTTTACACCAAAAAATTCCCATGTTTTGATATTTTGGTGAAGGCGATACCAACCAAAATCCAAACAATTTCAGAGAAAGAAAGAGGAGGGGAATGAAAAAAAAAAAAAAAAAAAAAAAAAAAAAAAAAAAAAAAAAAAAAAAAAAAAGAGGATGAGAAAGGTGGCTTGACGGTGTTGGCTGGAAGGGTCGCCGGCGTTGAAATGTTGGGGTCATGGGAAAGATGGGGAAGGGGTTGAGTTGCAGATCAGGCATGGGGTAGAAGATTTTTTTTTTTTTATTCTTAAATTAATATAATCTTGGGAAGATCAATAAGCTATTCTTATTATTTAACTATTTCCTCTCTCATCTTTGGCCAAAAAAAAAAAAATATTTCCTCTCTCATAATTAACTATGGTTAATTTGTATAACAGATTCCATGGAGCAAATTTGCTCTCATTCAAACTATACCTGACAAAAATAACTTACCTGAACCCGGGATGCCAGGTCATCCCGAGCCAATAAAAAATGAGACACATTATTTTTTTTTTTGTTTATTTTTATTATAACTACCAAGCGCTCAACACCATTTTCTCCGCCGATTTTTTAGAGTACTTACTAGAGGGTTCACTCCCATATGATCATAGGATGTAGAATGAGACTTGTGGAACCCAAAATCTCATAGTTAAAATCTAATATGAAGCCGACAAACCAGTGTTGAGTGCTTAGGAGAATAAGAAAATGGTAATGTAGAGCACTCGGCGGGACCATGCACTCGGTGACTTGTTACCAAGCACTCGACGACCATACCGAGCGCTTGGTGAAGCCAGGTCAAGAATTTGACCGGGCATCCCAATGACAGGGAAGTTTCTCTCATACCTGACTGGCGTGGACAAGAAATTAGACCTATCTCGCTTAATAGGTTGGCCCATCTACCATCTTTCTTTCATATCTTTCTTTTCGATCTCTTTAATTGAAATAAATGAAAAATAAAAACCAAAATTTGCCCTCATAAAAACGATTTCTCATGAATAATTTCTCTTAATTTTGAAAAGATATGTAGAAAGTGAAATTTTAATGGTTTCATTTTGCCATGTCTTCAAGTTCAAACTTGAGGTAGATGAGCCAGATTGGGTGCTCTAAATAAGAAGATGTATGAGTTAGCAGTTGTAATTAAATTACTATTTTGGCCATCAAAAACATATTTCACATATCTAT
This sequence comes from Dryas drummondii, assembly GCA_003254865.1. Lineage (NCBI taxonomy): Eukaryota > Viridiplantae > Streptophyta > Magnoliopsida > Rosales > Rosaceae > Dryas > Dryas drummondii. The sequence goes on along the minus strand of QANW01005944.1, from coordinate 179,907 downwards.
AGAAAAAATCTTCATGAGACTATGATACCATATTTTGAACAAAAAAAATATTGGCATACCATGATAGTTAACATGGTGAATCCAAACATTTAAAATTCCATTTCATCATATTTTATACTAAAATTTTAATTTTTTTTTAAAATTATAATAACCCATGGGATGCATTGAAATTGAAAAACTTTTAGCATGTTTTGAGTGTAAAAGTGATAGTTGGTTCACCATAATTAAGGGTTGGTTCAAGTTTTGGAAGGGTGGGAATGAGAAAATAATAACAAACACATAAATGAGAATTTTATATATTTTGTTCCCCCTTGAAAATGCATAGGAATTGATTTCTTAGAAAATCAATTTTGTAAACCAGACGGACTCTAAATGTTAATGTTTGTTTTGCATAATAAGTTTGTAAGGAAAGTCATTCTCACTCTTATACAAGAGAATGAAAATCAATAATTCTAAATTCAATGTTAGAAAATACATGTGAGATATAAAGGATTTCAATTTATCTCACATGAGATAAGTAAGGCCCATAAAGGAGTTCAAAGTTATCTATTTCTCATTTTCATTGGTATTTATATTTATAAGTAATGCTAATTCATCAAATTTGTTCACTTCATCATTTGATAAATAAAAGCTGATAAACAAAGTTGGTGAGTGCAATACTACTACACACTAAACATAAGAAAGAAATCTCATGAATCATTTTTCTTGGTAGATGAAAAACGGGTGAGAGATAAGTGTTGGGGTGCCGGCCTTTCTTGGCCTTGGTCATGTCATGTTATTTAGGTAGAGGGCAAACTATGATAGCTAATAGTTTGACCAATTTTGGGATTAGTATAACCAAGGAATAAAATTTTGGTTTTGTAGAAATTTTTTATAGAAATTTTTGCGAAAATTTTGAATGAAACTTGACCATATATTTATTTAACATATTATCTACTATATTGATAAAAAACATTGAAGAAACCAAATTATATAATAGGTTTCATGTAATATAAGGTAAATATAATGCGCACTGAAAGTAAATACTGTTAAATAAAATTAGTATAATGAATAAATGAAATTAGTATATTCTTTATACTCTATAATCTATACATTAAATCCTAATACTAAACTCTATAGACTCTATAATCTATATTCTATATTTTTTAAGATATAATATAAGATATTAAGATTTAGGCCTTTTAGTATAATTTAATTATTTTTTATATAGAAATGTATTAAAATTAAAGGTTTAAAAACAACTAAACAAAACCTCAAACGAAACTCAAAACTCTTTTTTATTTTTCCAATTGCCCAAAGACTCCAAACTCCAATCAATCCTAAACTTTTTTTTTTTTCCTTTCCTTTTTTTTCCTCCCATTTTCTTCCCGTGATTCTCTCTTCCTTTTTTCTTTTTTCTTTTTTCTTTCTTTTCCTCCTTTTTTCCTTCCGTGACTCTTCCTTTTCCCTCTCATTTCTCTCTCCCAAGCTCCCAGCCCACTGCACAACATCTCTTATTTCTCTTCCTTCTCCCTCCCCCATCTCTTCCTTCTCCCTCCTTCTCTTCCTCCTTCCCCGATCTCCTTCTCTTCCTCCTCTCCCTCCCAGATCTTCTCTCTCCTCCCTCCCAAATCTCCTCTTTTTTTTCTAAAAATGGAAATGGGTTGTAAGACAGCGAAATTTCACCGAAATTTGGAGAAATTTTACTAAAACGTGTTTGCGGGGTGTTTGAAATTTCAGGTGAAATTTAAGCGAAATTACCAAAATTTCATCGAAATTTTTACGAAAATTAAGGGATATGTGATAAAATTTCGAAATCCCAAAGGCGAAATTTTTGAAATTTCATTCCTTGAGTATAACCTTAACAATTATCATCAAATCAAATATACTGACAAATTTTAATTGAATTATAAGCAAATAAAGGTTGAACGTAAAAGAAAAGTGTTTTATTAGTCAATGTACCAAACTAAATTTTAAGACAAAAAAATTATCAAACCAAAATCTGTCATTCAATCAAGTTATTTAGTTTTTGAATTTAGAGATTCAATTAAAACAATAAAAATTATCGAAACCAATCAAATTGAATTAAATTGGATTAAATCGGTCAATTTGAATGGATTAGATTAAATCTTGAACACCCTAATCGGATCCTATTGGAGTAGTCCAATAGTGTATTTGTTTCTATTTAATTTGGGCTGGTGGACTTGGGCTCCCATATCACCCAAAGAAAAAGAAAAGAAATTCTCAATGACCTATGCTAAATCCACTACCTTCAGCTGCTGAGTTAACCACCTAAACATATTTTGTCTAATTTTTTATTTTATTTTACCCTCTCTTGCAAAATGAAGATGGAATCATCAACATTCATTTGGTAGTTATCTACTAAAACCTCCACCAATGTTCGACATATAACTACCGAATATTTCACCAAAGCTCCGTAGATACCTATAGAATGACTATTCGGTAGTTATCTACCAAAATTTCTACCAATATTTGGCAGATAACTACCGAATAATCTACCAAAGTTTTGCAGATATCTACCGAAATGTAAAATTAGAATTTTTGAAATAGAGTGGTAAACTAAGCAGTTAAAATGGTGGATTTAGCCAAGGAGTAAAATTTCGGTTTCGAGGAAATTTTCGATGGAAATTTTCGCAGAAATTTCGATCAAAATTTCGATTTCGATAAAATTGGACAAAAACGACGAAAATTGCTATCAAAATATGGAAATTTTGAATGAAACTTGACCATATGTTNTAAAAAAAAAAAATTTTTTTCTTTTTTTTTTTTTTTTCCTTTTCCTTTCTTTTCTCTTCTTTGTTTTCTTTCCTTTTCCTCTTCTTCCCCCGTGACGTGACTTCCCCTTTTTCTTTTTCTTCCCCAGTGGCTTCGACTCTTCGTCCAGTGGCTGTCTTCTTCTTCTTCTTTTTTTCTCCAGTTTTTTTTTTCTCCTCCCTTCACCAATTTTTCTTCTCCCTTCATAATCTCTCTCTTCCCTCTCCCTCCTCCCTTCCTAATCTTTTCTTCCCTCTCCCTCCCCGATCTCCTCTCCCTCTCCGATCTCTTCTCTCCCTCTGGCGACGGTGCTCTACCTCTCCTCTTCCTCCGGTCTCTGCCTCCCCTCTCTCTCTCCGGTCTCAACATCGAAAATTTCAGCGAAATTTCGAAGATTTCGGAAAATTTCGGTCAAATTTCGGCGAAATTTTTCGAAAAATATTTAGTTTGGTGTTAAAATTTCTATACCCCTAAAAAACGAAATTTTACTTATTGGATTTAGCTCGGACCATTCTCAATTGCTTTGTAAGAAAACCAAACCAGTAGGGACAGCCTTTGGTTTGGCTTGCCACGTGGATCCAACGTGGCCTCCACTCGCCTGGTACCTGGCCTCTTTAAAGAAGCTCCAACGGCTAGCGCTTTAAATTTGAAATCTTTTTGACGAAAAATTAAAATAAAAAAAGAAAAAGAGAGCGAAAGAGTTTTGCAGTCCCAAAGAAACCCCTTCTCTTCTTTCGTGAAGAAACAAACCCCTGCACTCGATTTCAGACCCAAATTCCCAATTCTCTACGTCTCCTAAATTCGAAACTCTTCTCTATCCACCGCCATTTCCAGGGTTTCAATTCACAGTCAGAGTAATTGCCAATACCTTCGCTCTCGCCCTCCAAATCAATCCCTACCACCGCAAAATCAAATTCGTATATTTTCCCTTCTGCAATTTCTAGGGTTTCCAAGATCAAGAAACCCCAAAAAGAATGGATCTCCCGCAGGAACTCGACGATTACATCAAAGAATCGATCGACCACTCCTTGGGCCTCCCTGTATCGATACAAACTCTCCAATTGAAGCTTCGATGCTCCGAAGAAGCGCAGCAGCGGCTTCGCGATCAGTGCTCGTTCCTACTCTCCAAATTGAAGGAGAAAGATCAAGTTATTGAGCGCGTCAAGGTTCGTGGATTTACATATAAATATTAGTGTATCTATACGTTTTTTTTGTTTTTGGGGGTTGGTTTTTGATGGTTTTGTTGTTAGGCCGAAGCGAGTATGAATGCACAAGCTTTGAGGAAGTTCGTTGAGGAGAACCAGAGACTGGCATCGGAGTGCGCACATCTCGTGAGCCAGTGCAAGAAATGGGAGAGGGAGTGCTCGCTCTACGACCACGACCGAGAGGCTTTGATGGATTTCGGGAACGAGGCTGACCAGCGCGCCAAGGAGGCTGAATCTCGTGTCCAGGAGTTGGAGGACGAAGTGAAAGAGTTGAAGGAAGCATTGCGGTTCTACAAAAACGAATACGAGATGTCATGTTCGGTAATTTCTTTAACCTTTTTTCTCTTGTCATTAGTTTTTGATGAATTGAAAGAGAATGAACTTAGTTGTGCAATGTAAAGAGTTTAGTCATTAGTTGTGCACTTTTTTCCTGTAATGCTATTATGGGTGACTTTGAAGCTGTGTAATTGAAGTTTGGTTATAACAGCTTGAAGAATTCCCTCTGTGTTTGTTGAAACGACATGTATGCTATTCAAAATACATTTTTGAATTTGAAGAATGTAAAGAGTTTTAGTCATTAGTTGTGCAATGTTTTCCTGTAATGCTATTATGGGTGACTTTGAAGATGTGTAATTGAAGTTCGGTTATAACAGCTTGATCGATTCCCTCTGTCCTTGTCAATACGACATGTATGCTATTCAAAATACATTGTTGAACTAGAAGAATGTAAGACTTTGTGTAAAATGTGCTTTATATAATTATATTTCTTTATAATTTTGAAGGTTGATTCATCTACTGAAGGCACAGCTATTGAAGAGAAACTACTGGAGTCTGTTTTAGCAACATTGATCAGTAAAGATGAAGCTGCGCCTGCGCGTGCATTTTTGGAGGCCAGTAGCGGACATGAGTCTTGCCAAAGGTTGCTAGAAATGTGGAATCGGTGAGTGGATTTGCTGTCCTTCATTGTTCTTTCCTGAGAGGTTCTAGTCTGTGGTAACATTCGAGTTTATGAATTAGAATGTATTTTTTGCAAAATCTACTGAGAATAGCTGCCCATATTCAAGTATTAATTTCTGATTTCTGAATTGATTCACTGATTCAAGTTTCTTCTTGTCAATGTGGTAGCTTGAGGCCATCGTCTCAAAAATTGCTGTCACTAGTTGCCGAGGTAAAGACACTTGAGACAGATAAAGACCATTTAAGGATCAATCTTCGTACAGCTGAAGAGGAGGTGAGAAGAGCGAACCTTTTCAACTTTTTCTTCTCTCTCTCTCTCTCTCTCTCATCCCAGATTAATGATGTATGTAGGTCAAATTGCTTTTTGAAGAAAACAAAGTTCTAGATGAAGAGAACAAAAGATTACTGAGGCTGTACCACAAGGAAAGAAACCATTCTGGTTCTGGTGGAAAACATACTGACAGCGCATCTGCAAAGGTGAGAGAAAGGCAGATTTGTATGCTCAAGTTTGATATACTTCTTTAACGTGTCCATCATGATTTATGAATGTAGGATTTTATGTTATGCTTTCTCCTTTGCAGTCAAATAAGCGAAAGTCTAGCTCAACTATGATGAGCAGCCCAATTCAGGGGAAGATTGATTTCAATGACCAAGAATCAGCAAGACAGCCCCTATCACCTTTGCGCTGCAACTCCCCCAACTCTAGAATGCATAAGAAGTAATAGAAAACTGTTTGAATAGTCTGATGTGAATCACCTCTCATTTGTATTTTTTTTTTTTTTTTTGTATTCAAGATGGCATATGATTGATTGTGCTGAAGATTGCAGAATTTGGAATGACTAACCAATTTGTATGTAAGAGTCATTTGCTAAGTCTTTTAGTGAATGGGCATTTTTCTGCTCTTTTCTTCTCTCTTGAGTTTTTAAGGCCTAGCCATACATACAACTCATTGAATTCAGAAGGGAACACATTTTTAAGGAAGATCAGAGATGTCGAAATTGACTCTTTGGGGAATGTAAATATTAGATATGTCAAAATTTACTTTTGGGACATGTCATGCTTGGCTTCACTTTTATTGCTTGGTTGTGCAAGTCAAATATGTGATGGATTAAGCTAGCTCTTTTGAAACTATTATATTATCCTTTTATCAGAGGTGAGTTTATAGGGGTAGCCTTCTCTGGTCAGTGGTCATGGGTGTGGTATTGCCTAAACCAAGTTGGATGGTGCAACATGTATAAACTCAAACTGTAGTGTATCACCATCCACACTATTTATCACGTCAACAAATATTCACAAATACTTTTGATGTCAGAATTGCCCGCGTTAAAAAATTATGAAATCTTTACCAACCACTAAACTAGTCCGAGGCTGGTTGGGCTAGTTATAGCCCAACCCACAGAATTTCCCTCTCAAGTATATTTCTACAATCAAAGCCCATAGCCTACTTCAATCACAGCCCACAGCCCGAGGCTGGTACGGCACCGTTTAACTTACTGACGACATCGTTTTGGTTGGAACCTTGCCAGTCTCCCACTTGGTCTTTTTTGGCCTGTTCTTCCACAGTTCCACCTGATCCAAATTCCAAATACCCCAAAAAACTTGCTTATCCAAAAGCTCATACACCTTCCGAACTTGGAGGTTCGAGCTCTGCTTAACAGACATAGCCAACATTCTTGCCATGGCTTTGCTTCGCCATCTTTGTTTCCCCACCGAACAACAACTCCTCCTAACACCTCTATCTTCTCTCAAAAACCCACTACACCTCTCCAAACACACACCCACTACGAGTCTCTCTGTTTCTGGGTCTCTTTTCTCATTCTCTCTTTCTCTCTCACACGCCCACAGTCGCACCTCTTCCATTAGGACCAAAAAGGTTGGCGGTTTCGTTTTCCAACTATCCTCTACTGCCCAAGAACAAGCAATTGCTGAAAACCCAGTGCTGGAGCCAGAGACCGAAGAGGTTAGCCCAGTATTGGTGGAGCCAGAGACCGAAGAGTTTTCTGATACGAGATTGCTTGCCCAGAATGTACCTTGGACTTGTACCCCTGAAGACATTCGTACTCTGTTCGAGAAGTACGGCACGGTCCTTGACGTTGAGGTTTTCATTTTTCCCTTCTTTACTTTGAAGCGGTCTCTTTGTTATTCAGTATTAATAATTGGTGATTCTCTTTGATTGGTTTTGGTTATTTTTGTTTTATTGATGTGGGTTTTTGTTGGTTTGGTGTTTGGTGGCTAAGCTGGCTATGTATAACAAGACCAAAAACAGGGGTTTGGCATTTGTAACTATGGGTTCGCCAGAGGAGGCTCTTGAGGCTCTCAATAAACTCGAATCGTATGTAAGCATATTGGGCTCTGTTAGCTTCTGCAAATCCTTTTTTCTTGTAATTTTTGTTTTATGTTCGGTTTGGTCAGTGAGAAAGACTGCTAATTGGAAAAGCTTTTCAAATTTGGAAATTTTGTAATGTTTCATTATATGACTGGTACCTATTCTGGCGTGAACTAAGTACCTATTCTGGAGTGACCTAGTATTCTACTTATCTACATGACTGTTTTGTGTTTGTTGTCTTGGTTTTGAAAATTTGTTGCTTTTTTCTACCAAAAAAAATATTTATTGCTTTCTGAAACCACAAGAAGAAAACTTTAGTTCTTTGTTTTGTGTATGCGTTTGCGCGATTGTGCATGTATTGGAGCTGGGTTTATTGGAGGGACTTTAACCTGTGTTCCACATTGGTCTTAACTTCAAAATGCAAGACTTTGAACTGTCATTCTTATGTGAGTAGCACATGAATACGTAAGGGCATAAGTGTTATCCTATTCCTTGAGATTGAAATATATTGTTTCATCTCTCCTTTTGTAGAGAAAAAGTCAGTCAGTCAGTCACTGAAAGAGCATAAATTGTTATGGCTTGGAGGCTTGCACTGCTATGAACCTCCATTATCATCGTCATGCTAAAACATCTATGTGCCATACTCTCTCTCATGGTGCCATGCTTTTAGCACCATCTCATTCCTTCACTTTCTTCTTATCCGTCTTCCACCTCTACCACTGGTTCGTGATCTTCTTAATTCTATTGTGCCGTACCTTAATCTTTGTTCAACAAGCAGGGCTACTCTGGCATCAACTGTTGGAGTTGTGGAAGCCTTTTTCTCAATTTCAATCTTTAGTTTCCTCACCCATTTCGTTCGTTCTTCTTACTCTTCTTCTATAAAGGTTTTGGTGATAGGAGGAGAGTGAGGAAGAGTGGCGAATAGTCAAAAGAGGAGAAAGTGAGAGGGGAGTCCAGGAAGTAAAGGGAAGAGAATTGTACAACATGGGATAGGGAGGTGCTTCAATGGAGCAATAGTTCAGTCCAAAAAAAGAATGGAGTGACAGTGGTGGTGGAGATGAGAAGAGGTTTTAGGAAAATGGAGAGGGAAGAAGGCAGTGGTGGTAGGCAGTGGAGGAGGAGGTGTAGCCGATTATAGGTTAGGGAACCAGATGATATGCTACTCATGTGACTACTGTTAAAATAAATTAACAAAAGGTCCGATAAGGACCAACTAAACACACCAATGATAGTTTAGGGGGTTAAGTGTCTCATTTGAAGTTCAAGAACCAATGTAAAAAATGAGTTATGTTCAGGCCCTTCAGGGGCCTTCTTGAAATTTTTCCGAGTTTATTTGTGTCGTCTCTTTCACTTTTGGAAATATGCTAGATAAAGAAAACAAAAGTTCAACAAGTTTTTTTGCTCTGAAAAAGTTCTACAAGACTACAAGTTAATTTTATATTTCTTCCACTATATTTTGAGCAACTAAATATGTGATTACTTATCTTGCTTCCTTGCGATGTTGTGTACTAAACAATTCTCCTATTTTTTGGAATAATTTACAGGAATTCGAGGGTCGTGTTATAAGGATGGCTTATGCCAGGCCAAAAAAGCTGAAGATTCCCCCTCCACCCAAGCCAGTAACATTCAATTTGTATGTGGAAAATTTGGCATATGAAGTAAGGGCTAAAGATCTCAAGGAGCTTTTTAATTCAGAGGGTAGTAATGTTGTTAATGCAGACGTTGTATTCCAAGATAATCCCAGAAGGTCCTCAGGATATGGATTTGTGGGCTTCAAATCCAAGAAAGAGGCTGAGGATGCCCTTTCTGCTTTCCAGGGGAAGGTGATTTTCTGTTTGATAATTGTGCTCAATCATTTGAATTTATGTTTTTAAATCATGACTAGGGCATGAAACGTTCAAATTCTCAACTGCATTCCCTATTGGATTTTTAGAAGGCTATTTTAAAGTGAAGAATTCCCTTATAAGTTTTTGGTCTGCAGATGCTTATGGGAAGAAGAATTCGTGTGGCACGTAGTAAACAATTTGTTAAAGTTCCAACACCAAAGAGTTCACAGTTGGGTGATAAATCTACTGAATTGAATTCTACTGTTGAGCAAGTGAACACAGATGTCAATGATGAAAAGTGAATTTGGGGGGCACAATGAAATTTCTGCGTTTTCTTCACATCATGTTAAGGTATGTCCACTCTTTAGATTGTGTTCTGCTTGTTTCAAACTGATATAGCTAGTTATGTTGTATGCGTGCTTAATTTTTTTGTCTAGCTTTGTAATATACATTTTGGTAATCAATAGTTAGGTCTTTGGGTGAACTCTTGCATTCCTTTTTTGTTGGTTCACAAGAAAGTTTAATTGCATGGATTAAAAGTAAAGTGGGTATTCTTTCAAATGACTCATTGACCCAAAGTCGAAGGGAGGTTGTCACGTTTGGCTTTTCTCAATGCCTTTATTTTTGTGGACTTTATTCATGTTCACATAGAGTTTTTGTGGACCTCTTGACTGGTTCAGTTGCTGGTCTTCAATGCTGCACTGAACCAACCTCTCATCTTGCCCTCATTTTTGATACTCTTTATTACATCTTAAAGCTTATAAAAATATGTTAGAATCTCTCTCTGCTTTGGATATTCAAACTATAATCCATACTAACAGGTAGGCTGTGACTTGATGATTCATTAATAACCTAGGGTTCTGGACTTCTGGTTAATGATTCAGGAAAAGTGCATTCAAGAACTAGTGGTTGTCTTGATCTTCTAGAAGAATTTGCTTGCTAACATACAGTTGAAAATTTTCTTTCCTGCATGTTCTGCAGTGAATGTTGGAAAAACCTAAATCCAAGACACCAAATTTTCTTTATTTTTTCATATTTCTTTCCTACAATACATTGCTTGTTAATCCTTTTATTGCTTAGCCACACCGTTGACCTTTACCAGGTGGGTTTTGTTGTTTTATTAGTGGTAGACAAATCTGCGAAAAGGGTAAACAATATGTTTGTGAACTACGTACATTTACATAATTTCACACTTCTAATCTTAGGAGAGAGAGTAAGGTGGAATATTTTGGCAGCTTACTTGCAATAATTATGATCATGCATGATATATGCAAGCTCTTGTTTGGTGAATCAAGCATTTTTGTTAGACAAATATTTATTCTTTGAAAGACCATCACAGTGTTTAAATAATCTCTCTACCTCCCTCTCTTTTGCAGGAACACTGTGTATTCTTACTTGGACTTTTCATGCGTACTTAGTGAGACTCACCATGTTTTTTTGCGCTATATTCAGGGGCTTCCATCACTTGGTACTTAAACAAGGTTTCTAGGGCCCTAGGGGACATACTGCTGGTTATGTAGGCTCACCCTTAAGCAGTGACCACAGTTTTGATAAACTGAGCTGCATGTACTACCAAATATTTAGTCTCTTAATTTTGATGCAAGGAATCACGTAACTTTTAGATTACGTAGTGCAAAAGTGCTTGCATGCAAATGGAATTCAAAAATGGATTCCAACTTTTAAGTTATAACAAGGGAATGACTTTTAGTTTAGATATTCTAGTTTGATAACTTCAATTCTGCACCCTTTAGATTTTATTTGCCTATAAAATGATTTTACTATTGATTCAGTGGTAGATCAAAATGGCGATATTGGTAGTCTCAACTCTTTCAACACGAATTAGTATGAAATGGTGCAATCCAACAGGCAAAGAGACACTGTTTTGGTGTCTGTAACATATATTTCAAATTAGGATTTGAAGTGATACTTTATATGGCAATGTCACTTTTGGGTTAGATGTTTATTTTTGAGATCTTATTGTCATTCATCCAACATGGTATCATAATCTTCATCCAAAAAGAAATAAATATGGTATCATAATCAAGTCTCTGTCTTTTAGGTTCTTCCTAGATTATCAGTATTCAACAGCCCATGACAATGAACATCAACAAAAAATCCCTCTAGTTTATGAAAGAAAATTTTGTAATTTTTGCACACATTTTTTAGTGTGAACTGCAGGGCCTTCCATTTAAAAAAAAAAAAAACAAAATCAAAACAAAACAAAACAAAAATTGGTGGAGGCGTAAATAACAATTAGGCAGGGCTGGATGCTCTTGATGTTGAGATGTTACCTAAGAATTAGGTCTGGCATTATGCTTCGGAGACTTTCTGGATTTGTTTTGGATTGGATTTACTGTGTCCAAGCACAAATGATATACAGTTCTGGATATTGTCCAATTTCCATTCTCTCCTGGCTTAAACAAGCCAGTAGCTGAACCCCTTGTTCGTTGTCACACTCCCTGCCTTCCAAAGGTGCCTAAAGGACGGGCCAGACGCAGCAGAGCGGCGACCTAGGACCAGGTTCCCCTCCGGCAGGGGGAACAGGAGATGGCCATCTTAAGGCACACCCTAGTCTATTTCTTACCGAAGGCTGGAAGTGCTTTTGCAAATTAACTGTTGTGGTTCAAAGTAGGATTTTAATATGTTATATAAAATTGGCTTTACAAATTTACAAGTTTTAGCCACTTTACACAATGGGATATTTGCAAAATCTAATCAAAGTTTTTTCCCTAGCCTTTTTGAATAGTTTTGGGAATATAACCCTTGAATAATGTTCAACTTGGGCACTATTCGAGAATGGTTTGAGCACTGCTTAAAGCTTAAGCACTATTGGAAAGTTAGATTTCTAAAACTCTAAAAAAAAATTAAAAGTTTTAAATGTAAACAAAAAATGATTGCTTTTCAAAAATATTTTTCCACAATTGAGGTTTGAAGTTTCAAAAATATGCGTTTTAGGGTTTTAGGATTTAGGACTTTTGTCAGTTTTAAAATTGGCAACCTTTTAGGTGAGTAATGAAGCTTGCCAGATCAAATGGGTTGTGCCATTCAAGGGCAGGTGGTGGAACCCCATGGACCCTAACAGCCCTTACCAAACCCTAAGTCATCGAACCCACATCGAAAGTGACACACTGATGACTCTTGAAAAGTTTGGCATGTGGTGAGACCCACATGTTTTTGTTTGGGTCATGCACTCATGCACAATTCACAAACAGAAAATCATGCCCATGACGACTTCTACTCACTTGTTAGGTGAACCGTTTTGCTCACAGAAGTGACTTTCCAACCTTCATTCATTTGGAATTAAATTTACCTTGGACAAGAATAAAATAAAAAATAAATAAATAACTGAAAGAAGTATTAATCTAATGAAAAGTCTAATATAAACCCCAAACTTAGCATGTCAGTTTATCTTGAAAGCATTTATTTCTTTTCTTAGTTCACAATCCATTATTAAGAGATGAAGGGTCTACCAACAAAACCATATAAAAAAGATGAACCTTTTTTAATTTGATGATGAACCCTTTGATCATATGTAATTAATTTGGTCCATTTTGGTGCTTAATTAAACTAATGAATTAATTTGAAAGACAACATTATCATTGCTATCTACATTATCACAAGCATTAGGTATGAAGTCTAACCTAAGTCATCCCCATGCAATGAGTTCCTTTGCAGAACTTTTGCATTGCAATGGAATTAAATGGACCAAACTCTACTTACTCCAACCCTTTACACTATTATATAAGGGGCTCCTACTCTATAGAATTATTATCACAAAAGGGTTCTTCTTTTCTCTTAATTTCCTTCTCTGTTTTCTGATCAGCTCCCTCATAGACTCATATTTTCCCAAAATGGCAAGCACAGGGGCCAGAATTTTGGGTATTGTCCTAGTATTTTGCATGGTCATGATGCCAAGCTTAGCCACTGTCTACACTGTTGGAGACACCTCTGGCTGGGCTAGCGGTGTTGATTATAGCACTTGGACTAGTGGCAAGACCTTTGCAGTTGGTGACAGCCTAGGTAAACCCTTAATTACCTCTTAGCTAATTCCGTTCTACATGTAGATGCATGTTTAAACAAATAAATGTCATACATGCTTCAAAAACCACATGTATTTTACAGAAAAATGTTTTCATAATTATGAGACATGAAAATTGTATGTTTTGTTGTTAAACTATAAATCTAAATTATTGATCCATCTATCTACGATTTCGTATTTAAATACGGAATCCCGACAACATATATATCATATTAGATAAGACCATAAATCAAGATTCACAGTGATGAACCTATCCTAGGGTCTGTAAGGACTATAGACCTACCCACTTTTCTTTTCTTTCAAAATTTCAAGATTCACAATTTGATAACATTGTTAGGTCGTTAATTAAATTGTCTTGTAAGATAAGATTTATGAGAGAAATTAAGAATGTAACCCACTAACCCCAAATCTTGGGTTATAATTAAACTTAAATTATATCTATGTTTCATTGTTTCCTAATTTTATTTTATTTTTACATGGTAGTGTTCAACTATGGAAGTGGATCACACACAGTGGAGGAAGTGAGTGGTAGTGACTACAACACATGCAGTGTGGGGAATTCAATCACAAGTGACAGTACTGGCGCCACCACCATCCCTCTCAAGACCGCTGGGACTCACTACTTCATTTGTGGTGCTGCTGGGCACTGTGGGATGGGCATGAAGCTTTCTGTGACTGTAACCTCTTCATCACCAGCTTCTTCTTCTGGCAGCAACACCACCACCACTGTTAACACCCCTGCAGCTTCAGGCACCACACCCACATCCACAGGTGCAGGGACTAGTCTCTCTGCCTCTCCTGTTGTGGCTTTCTTGACTCTTACTTGGGTTGCTTTGTATATGTTGCTTCTTTGATTCATAGGCTTTGTGGAGTGTTGATTAATTGGTTACTTGCCAGGACAGAGGCAGTGCTTTCTTTTCTTCTTTTTCAGTATCTTGGCTTGTAATTTAGTCCATTTTAATGATGAGTAGGTTGGTTTCAGAGGACTAAATAATTAATGGGACTTATATTTATGGACCATGATTGAGGTTTATCAATATTTACTTTGCATCTGAAAAGTTTCCAATAATTAAAATAAAAGAAAAAAAATTTCTAAGACCTTGACCAAATATATTCAACAATAGTAAGGACCAAAAGTGCTAATTGAAGTTGAATTTTGGATTCCTAAGCCTTACTTGAGGGTATAACAATATCCTCTCCAGGTTTTTTTTTACAAAAGTGCTAACTAAAGTTGTATTTTAAATTCCTAAATCTTGCTTAAGTATCCTAAAGCTCCCCAGCGCATGTGAAATTCGGGATAACACAGCCACCCCGAGAACCTAACCCAAACCACCCCACTCGACAACCCCTCCCCTCCCCCTAGAACAATCATAGTTAAAGCAAACCTTGTTAATTAAGAATTTGGTAATTTTCTATGACTCTATGAGCAGTGGCTAAGCTTAGGTAGGCCCTCAACAACCCCCTCCCCTCACATCTTTCTCACATTTCTGTTGGGTTCTTGATTTTGAGTCATCACTACCTGGTTTTGTTATTCGAGCTTCAGGTTTGGGAGGTGTAGTGCTCCTTTTGGTTTTAAATTTGTAATACTATGTACTTTTCCTCAAGTAAAGAAAATTTATAACTTAAAAAGAGAAAAGGCCAAAAAACCAAAAACATTGAAGTTATTTATTTAGTACATGTCAAATAATTAAGAGTAGAAGGCTAAAATTTAATAAATTTACATTTCAATGAAAAATGATAGTATTAAGAGAAAAATGAAAAACTAAAATTTGGAGAAGATAGAAGAGAGAATAAAAGAAAAGAAATTTGACTTCTCATGGGCTAGGCACACGAACCGGCTCGTAGTCTATTTAAAATTGAATAATGGGTCATGGCCAAAAAAAAAATATTGAATAATGGGCCAATTGGTCAATACTAGACCAGGATGTTGTATGAGATGAGAAATGAGATTAGGGTTTAGGAGTGGCACATTGAAAATTTGTGTCAAAAATTATATCAAAATTATAATAAGTTAATAACACGGATAACATTTTGGTGTATTGGAGTTGAAAAAAACCAAATCTGTTCCAAATTATAGCATAGCAGCTCCCCATTTGAGATATGCCTACTTAGTGGAGTAGCACACATATCAAATAAACCAGTGATATATATAGTCCAAATTTTCCTACTTATGTGACATTTTTACCATAACATATCAAATAAAACAACTTTTCAATTGAAGCAACAAAACCAGAAACCTTCTAAGGGCTAGTTTGGTATTGCTGTGAAAAAAAAACAGCTGTGAAGTAAAACAGCTGTGAAGTAAAGTCAGCTGTAAAGTAAAGCAGTTGAGTGTTTGATAAACTATGTTTTCAAAAGTGCTGTGATTGCAAAAAACAGTATCAAAGTGTTTGGTAAATATTAATATAAAAATGTTGTGACTGTGTATAATTACTAAAATGGACATGATGCTGAAAGTGTATTTCACTTATTTGTTTGGTAAAAATAATATGTTTTTTTACTTGTTTTTGAAATTTTTGACTACAAATTTTTATTAGCATTAATTTTTCTAAGAACAACATTATTAAATAAGTATGCCTATTATTTTTGTAGGTATATTATAATTTTAATCCTATAAATAAAATATCATAATTAATTATCACAATATAAAATATAATTAACAATAGATATATTTTTTAATTTAAAATAAACAAATAAAAATTATAGAAATCAATGAGGGTATTATGGGTAAAATAAAATATTTATTGTTGCTGTGAGTCACTGCAGCTTTCAAAAGCACCTAAAAACCTGCTTTCTGTTTTTGTTGTGGGGAGTTTAGAATTGTGGGGAAAAACAGTTTTTTATTTTTTTACCAAACACCAAAACTGCTGTAGGTGATTGAGAATTGTCATCCACAGCAGCTTTTGGATCCTCCACCGCAATCCAAACGAGGCCTAAGAATCATAAGTAGGAACATGTTTACCAAATTACCACCCAAACATCAAAACACAGAAACCAAAATCAATCCAAGAGCCTCAAACATACATGGGATTTGATCATTGATTTCATCCTAATATTTGAGAACATCTACAATGCAGACACCATATGCACCCTAATGAATAAGATTGAACCGATCAATATTCTAAAATAAATCCGTCAACATCCAATGATCACATAGCGCTAGCATAACCCTCTATATGGTAACATTTTCCCTAAAGACAATGCTTGGGTCAACCACTCACCCCAAGGGGTACCTAATTTTCTTCTACCTCTAACCCTAAACAAATATAAAATTACCAAACTATAAACCTTCACTCTTTCAGTCTTTCTACTGTTTTTTTTTTTCCTCCTAAAGCTCTCTGTTGCTGTTTGCGTGTCTGTGGCAAAGCACGTGGGTCTCTAAAGCTATGCTCTACTTTTCTTCACCTAACGACAAAACCAAACCCAGTTTTTCACGAAAAATCTAACATCACCAACTCACACTCCCAAGTCCCAACCAACCCCACTCTCCACTGTCCGTATCAAACAAACAGACAAAAACTGCCTCCTCACCACTTCCTCACCGATTCTCAACTCAAATGGATTAAAAAACTCAGCGTCAAAGACTTTCAATAATTAAATATAGGATTGAATCATAACAGAACTAATTAAATCCATAATCACCAATATCAATAATAATAAGAGTAATAATAAGTCAATAACAAAATACTAAACAGAACCTCCACCACATGATCAAATCAACACCGTCCATCCAATACCATCCTAAAATTAAACTAAAATAATAAATCGGCAAAAATAGTACGAATAAATTCTACCACTAATAGTCTAATATACGATAAACTCCGGGATCTTGTTAGCCAAACACTGAAAACCCTCCGCAACTAATAGATCTACAGCAAAAACGACGTCGCCAAGACGACCGCGGCTACAGATCCGGCACCGTAGACTCTGTTCAAGCCGGCTCCATCAGTCGGAGCCTGAGCAGGAGAGCCACCGGCGCCAGCCGGAGTGACGTCACCGGAGGGGGACGGGCCCGAAGCCGAAGTCGGTGGACCCGGAGGAGAGCTGGTCGGAGACGAGGTCGGAGTCGAGGCCGGAGTAGAAGTAGTTCCGGTGGGGGTTGGAGCTGAGGCCGGAGATGGAGTCGAAGCTTGTGCAGGAGCCGGGGTCTTAGCCGGTGGAGCCGCCTTTGGTGGAGTCGCGGTAGCGGTTGGAGCACCAGTCGGCGCGGCTCCGGGGGCTTGAGCCAGAGCCGAGCCGGCCACCAAAGCGAACATCAACACCAACGTGAATGCCGAGCGAGCCATTGTGGAGAGTGGAGACCGATCGATCGTAACTGGTAGAGAGAGAGAGACTGAAAAAATGGAGAGAGAGTGAGGTTTGGGGTTTGGACAGAGATATTGTATGGAGTGAGACAAGGAGGTAGAGAGGGGTTTATATAGGAGGAGGGTTTGGGGGACGCCAGCCTACGTGTAGGTTCACGGATAGTTACCGTGAGCCCTCAGACAGCTCAGGACTAGACGTGGTCCGTGCATCATTGAATCATAGCTGTGTGCCGTGTCAACGTCTTGTACTTTCCGTTTCCGTTGGTCCAAAAAAGACAGGCTTCACTAAATTTACGGGCAAGCGAAATCGCAGCCGTCCAAATTGACATCTGGAAAACGCGTTTGTTTCAATACGGTGTGTGAGTCACCGGGGGATGATACTAATTTGGGAATTAGAAAATTTTTCACATTCTTGTATTAGCTGAAATTGCGTGTAAATTTCGGGCTTTGTCCCCAACTTAACAAAAATAAAAAAATTTGTGAAAGTAATGATTGGTACGTCCAAACTTTTTATATTGTTAAATTTTTTATACCTGAATATTTTTTTAATAAATAATTTATTAAAAAAATTGAAATTTACACTTTTCTAGGATCATGTTCAAATTTTAAAAGTTTGGGAACAAGAAAATTATTCAATTCTCATGTTTGATAAGGGCATGTATGAGAAATCATTTTCTGGTTCATGAGAATTTGATGCTTCCAACCAGAAAAATAAATCATTCCTCTCAACTTGAGTTTGATTTTTCCTTCCCATGAGAAATCATTAATTATGTTTTTTCAAGATCATTTTAACTCATTTTATTTTTTATTCCTCCACAAATCAAAATGGGAATGGAAATAAAAAAGGTATATCCTGGTTTGCTTTCTCAATTATCAATACAAGAATGTGAAGCTTATATTCCCTTCTCCCCAAAAAATTATATTTCCTTCTCTTTAGAAAATTCATAAAAATTTATTTCTCAAGAATTCAATATTTTTATTCTGAAAACCAAACGGGCCCTAAAGTATTCTCGTACAGTGCAGTGCAGAGCACAAACATAGAAGTACTTCGCACTAGAGTGAGCATTTAAAGACATTATTGATAATAATGTAATTAGTTTTGGCATATGTAAAAGAAAATTTTAGTTATAACCACTTGTTTGTTTTTTTATCTTTTATTCTCTCTAATCAAGAAGAAATATGAGATAAATTTAAGAAAAATGAAAGAGGTGAGAAAGAAAAGAACAATAATAGATAAATTTAACATTGGATACTTTAGGCCTATATTTCTTTATTTAAAAGCTATTTTATATGTTCTTCGTTCTCTTTCTTTCAATACGTCTCACATATATCATATATGACGTCCTATAAAAAAATGAAAATAAATTTGAAAACTTCATTAACTTAACGTGCTAGAAGACTTTGGAAGATGCATATAGAAGCTCATTAATTAAGGTGCAAAATCATATCAAGATCGAGATTACCTTTCATGATATCGTTTCATTAGTTTCCAAATTTCTTTCCTTAATTCCTAGCGTATAGTAGCATAGGATTTCTTGTATTATAAGAATATCTTTTCTTGTACAAATATAAAAACAATTCACCATGGCTAATTGGGCTTATATATCATGCTGAGGGTTTAAAATGGTAATTAATTTCGTATTAACTTGCTAACTAATAAGCATTAGAGCAGTTTTGTATATATACGATACAAATAGTACGGGACTAACCACCATTTTGAACCTACAACACAACGTGATTTCATAATTTGAATTGTTTATTTTAACTTACTAACCGGTTAACTCTAGAACACTATTATATATATATATACATTTGGTCTAATGAAAAAAGAAAAAATTATATTAGTATGCTTGATTAATGAAAAATTTTTCTATTACGGGTGTATATGTCTATCTTTCTTATTACGCAATAAAAAAGTTAATACAAAGGCATATACACCGATTATATAAAAGTTTTTCTCATAAATTAAAACTTTTGTCCATTTTAATTGAATTTATCATGTCCAATCTTAACTTCCAAATGAGACCTTGGTGTTTGCAGCATTCAATCACACTACCAAGAAAAGTAGTATTTTGATTAGTAAAAAGCATCTTCAATGTGCGATAATCTTTTGGGCTGTGCTAGGGTGCCCTAATGACATAGAATTTCTATATATGTCATTAGAGTAGTTAATATTGTTAAATACATCTCATAATTTATTTGTCACGTAAATTTTTGAAAAAGACTAATTTAACCTTTTCTAAAATTTTACAAAATTTAAATGAAAAAAATTATAAAAAAGAGAAAATTTAAAACCAAAATAAAATAAGAAAAGAAACCCAGCAGATTTGAGAAGACATTTTTTGGAAAACAATCCACCACTGTAGTATATATAGTTTTAGAAAAATCAAAATTTCAAATAAAATGGTAAGTGCGATTATATCAAAATGTTTACATTGATCAAACTTTTGAATAAAACCTAAACCTATTTACCACCCAATTGTTGGAGATATATGGATGCTAGTGGCCAGCCCACTTCTTTTGCAAGTCGGAGGAAACTAGTTGTAGGGGATTAAGAGCACTATTTCGATCATTTGATGGCATACAAGTTATCATGGACATGACCATTGACATCTATTCTTTTAAATCCAATTTCCAAAGAGCACAACAGATGGCGGATTGCAGATGAGCTTTAGAGTGTCAAAAAATTATAAAATCTTTGCAAAATAAAAATTAAATTACAGCCCTTGGATTTGAGTTGGGTGATGGTTTTTTAGAAAAAATTATATTAATTTGATATAAAATATCATTAATGATGTGTCTAATCTTCAAAATAAATAAATAATGACATGTACAATTTACTTTACCATGCACATAAAATTAGGGCACAAAATCTTTTCCCTAATCATTTATTGTTATTGATCTAATAACCAACTTGATTTCACAAGATTATACAGGATTTACATAGGCAAATGCACGGATAGGAAAATCTCTTTCATTAAGTATGTTATCCCACATTATAAAATTATGGTTTATAAGGAGTTGAACTCTCCTCTTATTACCGATATATTTTGGTTTGGATACTCCAATTTCTTTCCTTAAAAACATACTGTGCGGCTGCAGCCTAATTGTCTCACAATACTCCTTGCAAACCAGCAAAAAAGTGAAGAATGAAGATTTTAAATCCAAAACCTCTTAAAATCAAATACTATACATTAAAATTAACAAATGCGCTTCATCTAGTTCAACACTAACACAATCACAAATTAATAACAAGCGGCACACCAGAAACTCATATCCGATTAACCAAAAAGTCAATAACAAAAGTACATGGTTTTTGTTTTAGGTCTCACAGAGAACTGGCCCTGTTATGTTTTTTGTACGACGGTTGCATATGACCTCTTTCTCTCAACATACACGTAAATCACATCATATAAAAGTAGTTTTCATATACATGTTAGGAAAGGATAGTCACATCTGACCACAAAATGCAAAAAGGTTTCATGATAACATGTCATATATTTGATAAAAGAACATTAATTACCCATATATACAATGAATTGATCCATTAGGACTTGATTATCGATATGCATGCTTTCACTGGAAAGGCTCCTCGGGGCATCAGCTTGAAAAAATGTCCCTAAACATGGCACTTAATCTTGGAAAGGTAAAAAACAATCATGTGACTGTGTATTGCATATAAGAACCTACGACATAAGAGAAGGTTGATTAACTGTGTATTAATGATCTACCCCTATTACATTATAATTTGTTGGTCTAAACTTACATTTCCTTCATTCTGTTACCCCTGCCTTAATTACACAAAAAACTTTGATACGGTTATATGACATACAATTTGAAACCCTGAATCTTAAAAATAAAAGATGAACCCGTCAATTAATTGTTAAGAGTGAAAAAAATAACTGTTATGTAATGAGCAAAATTTTCTTATAACAAGTGTAAAGACTTTTTATATTTATCTCTATCATCATTGTGTAATGAGAAAAATAAATATAAAGAGTGTAAATATTGGTGATATTTGTTGTTCAAAGAAAGATCTCACGTAAAAAATGTGAAGCCTTGCATAATAGCTTATAAGGATTTGAGTTATTCTTCACATTGTCAATTGATTTTGGGATGAATGTTTAAATTTTTTTTTTTGTATCGGAGCAGACTATCCACGTATTAAGCTTAAGTGATGCCACATGTGCACGTGCAGGGGGAGAGTGTTGAGAGAAAGATTGGGCATAAAAAATATAAGACAATTGATTTTGAGATGAATGACTAAATTTCTTCTTTTGTTTAGTCATTTAATAGCTAATTTCAAGAGTTAATTTGAGACGCGTGGTCAACAGGTGGTGGTTGGTAACTTGGTATGCAATGCGGGTCGGTACAAGAATTGGTAGCAGACCAGGGAGAGGGAGGCGTATCTCTGTCACAACTCACAAGGCTTAGCTGTTACTGGATCGTCTCATACATATATTCTCTGTGGACCCCACTCAGTCTGATAATATTTGGTCTTTTTTGGGATTTCTTATTGAATCTGTGAAAGACCAAATCTTTGGCTACGACAAGAGCATTATAACCCAACACTACTCTCCTTCCCACATCTAGCTTCCACATAAATATAAGGAGAAGAATATACAGACAGACACTAATTTCTTCAATATTGGGACAGAGACAGAGAGAGTCGTAAACGAACAGCTTGTATAGATGGGAAACTTAGAAACGTACCCTTTGCTTTGCTTGTGGACCTGTGGTGATGGGAATCATGTACATGCATCGTACTTAAAAGCTCTATGAAAATGTCACCAACTTGACAATGGCAATCACATGCACAAGGTTATTTGTTGACTGCGTGTGTTGTAAAAAAGTAATACTAATAAGTTTACACAAATTGTCACTGTCATATCAGAAAATATGTTTTAGTATTTTCTATTGTAGAGGGTATATGTAGAGTATAATTTTACATATTTAGAAATTCCCAAAAATAATTGAAGGGGACATTGATATTATATCCTCCTGACTCCGTAGAGATCTCCTGTCCCCAATTCCCCATGTCCTTTCTTGTTTCCTCTCTCAAATTTTTAAAAATAAAACAAGAATTAAGAAATGATTCTCAAAAGCTGAGAGATGGACAGAAAGAGACCGGGGAATTGGAGACAGGAGATCTTAACCTCACCTGACTTATCCACTTTTTTTTTTTTTTTTTTTTTTTCATCAGAATATGGAAGTGATGAGAGGCATCAATCCTAGGCTGAAGACAACTCGATCAATCTCTTTCAAGTTTGACTGGTCTGGTACTTATGTTT
Organism: Dryas drummondii; assembly: GCA_003254865.1. NCBI lineage: Eukaryota > Viridiplantae > Streptophyta > Magnoliopsida > Rosales > Rosaceae > Dryas > Dryas drummondii. Next base: position 157,205 of record QANW01005944.1, on the reverse strand, counting down.
GTATATGCACCGACATCACCATTCATTGCAAAATGCAAATTACAATCATAAAAGGGAGAAGAACTTGAATTTTTCCACCTCCACGCTTATGCCATAGTTACATGCAACGTATTCATGAAATGCATGCGAAAAGCATGCAGAGGACACTAATTATGTGCTTTACCCTTTCGCCAAGAATATGTCAAAGTTACTTTTGCAGACTCCTAAACATAGGATGAAATAGTCAAGAGATATTGAATATATTAATGGACCGTATATAAGGAATTTGCTACCATAGGAACGTTCGAAATATGCAGGCACATTTTTCACAATTGAATCGACAGATTCATCCATTTCTATTATACGATATAAATTTGTACCATTGAATCGACAGATTTCCCTATTTTTATCATAGAATATAAATATATAGGCCATTTGATCTGTCTGCATACCATAGTGGATATATTCGTCCAGTTGCATACGTACTTCACCCATCACAATCATGAATAGATGATGAACCAAAGAAACATGAATGACTTTCACACTTTAACAGGGAGATCTAATGAACTGGTGCTTTAATAAGTAAATTATACATTAATAACAGTGACTCAAAAAGGAATAATGCTACAGACATCACAATAAATCTCAAAAACTTTTTAAAGTATTCATATTTGATTCCATTACAAACTACATTTAGTGCAATTGTTTATGCCTCTAGTATTATTGTGGTAATTACAGACGCTCTCTCATCCCATTGGTTGATTATATAATATGGAACGTACTTACATGCTTTCATAGCTCACTGCATATATAAGCAGGCTGAGGATGGCTGTTCCTTATTGGTGATCTGATTCTGAACTACTCCAAAATTAAAACTACTTTACTCGTCCCAGTGGCATGGATATGCATTTCTAGATTTCAACAAAAAGACGAAAAATAATCGTCCTAGATAGAAAAAAGCCGAATCCTTGAATTCAACTAGCTTCCACATATCCAAGCCATTTGAAAAATTCATGGGCAAGCAGCTGCAGATCGGAAGTCATGTCATCATTTTGCTTCAAGAAGAATTGAGGAGAAGGGGGCCATGTTGTAAGTGCCTTCAATGCCTGGGACTCCTTCAAGCACGATGTCATTGGGAGACTCAAGATTAGTGTCCACCTGCAATTCAACAAGGTTTGCTGTCAGTTGACTTGTCTGGAAATCTATAATAACAATAAAGTGAAGAAATGAACACAAAAAAGAGAGTATGTAAAACCAGAAACCTCAAACAGTATGGAAAGCATAACATACAAGTAGACAGCACAAAACAATGAGAAAGATAGGCTGAAGGTTATGTAAAGTGAACTAAAAAGGGCATGTTCCAAGCATCAGCAATGGGGGTAACAAACAGTTGTCGAAAATGCGTGATTTTACTGTATTAAAAATTATTTTAGCAATAGCAAGGAAGTGAATAAAACAAAGGGGATGTGGCATGCAGGATGGCAATAAGAAATGAAAGATACGCAAGTGGCAATCTATAGTGCTTTTCCAAAAGCACTGTACACTGCAGAATATGCAGGTTATCAGTGAACATCAGCTATGTATTAGAAGTGGGAAGGAACCAACCACACGAAACCATCTCCTCTTTACTGGCGGTCCAGGTATTGGAACTTTAATAAAGTAATCATGAGCATTGAATGCCATATAGATGTCTCCTCCATTGTTGTCATGAAACCTGCAAAACAAATATTTGACTGAAATGTTGCACAAAAACATTCAGATTCAAAACCTTGCAGTTCAGTTTATGTTTCTAATAAATCCAATTTAAATTTGGTTTAGTAGCCTTCAGTCAATTTTATCCTCTTATTACATCTCCATCGATTTAAGATAAAACACTTTTTAAAAGTCAACTGCTGCAAACAGAATCATACAGTGATTTTGATCTTATTTAATTAGCATGGAAGGGATGAGTCATCTAGCCAAGATCTCTCTGTGGTAATGTTGAGCCATCTACCTTAGCTCCATCACAGCGAGATTTGGGGTCAAGAAAGGTAAGACTAAGAAGCCATAAGGATTAACAATCAATAATGTAATATGATATTAGGCATCTCCAACCAAACCATAGCTAATTTCATTTATACCCTCAGTTTCAACTTCCAATGCAAGTGGCCTTAAACACTATCTGACGGCAGGACACTTATTGAAACCCGCTGACAAGTGGAATCTAGGGGAAAGGAAAATGCATTGTCTCAATGACTTCAGGACATTCTATAAAAGCCTATATCCAATAGAAGAAAGAAAAGGAAATGAATCATAACAAGAAGAAAAACTGGAAAACACAAAATGCTATGCAGCTGCTATGGGAACAAGACCAATGCTGTGCTGTTGGCAGAGGGGAAGGAAAGGAGGAAATATCAGCTTCTTTTCTATGTGGTAAGTATCTAACTAAACACCCATGCTCGTACAAACTGTCTGAACATGAAAGGAAACAGCCATCATATAAGCTCAAAACCATATCAGGGACCAAAAACCATCTAATGTATGGACTATTTGAAGCAAGGCATGATCACCTTGATAAATTATTCACACACTTTTGTTGCTAATTCAATAAGCACGATTGGGATGCCAAGGCCAAATAGCCCTGAAAATACTGGGTACTCCCCTGGTGCAAGATCTTGAAAACAAATCCAAATTTACTGTATCAAATATCTATCTTTTACTAAGAAGATAGGTGTAATTACTTACGTAAATGCCAGGAATTTGCTGTCATAATTGTCCCAGTTGTCTTCATGCCATGTCACATCATTCTGCACAAATGAAGTGTTTAATGAGTTGTAGAAGTGAATGCTTAAGTTTAATTTAAAGCATGGATGCACCAGATATAAGACAAAAGCAAAGGGGGATTACTTTTTCAAGAAATGTATCGCGACCAAATACATGACGTGTTTGTCGAAATTTTATCACCTCACTGAAAAACCTGAAGTGATTATTCTTCCGTGCCTCCAACTGCCATGCCAAAAGATTATTCCATGCCAGCCATAGATTAAAGCTGGAAGAAACCATAACAAAAAAATATTTACCTGTCCCCACTGGAAATGGTTAATAGCAGTATCATGTCCATAACTGTTGTTATTGCCATTTCGTGTATGCGCATATTCATCCCCCATCAGCATCATTGGTGTTCCCTGGTTATAATATTCAGTCAAAAAATTACATCAGCACTAAATGCTCACTAGTGGCATATCACAACTTAAATAATTAGGAATGTCAACTGCAGCTAGAATACAAAAAAATGAAAAATGTTCTAGCAAGAGTAAATGGTCGGACAGGAGGGGGAATTTTAAACCTATTTACTGCCAATCAATAAGCATGAGAGAACCAGCTACAAGAGGCATAGCAATTTTTAAATGATACCAAAAATCGGAAAATAACAAGTAAAATCTGAATTCTGAAACCATATCCAAACTTGACAAGGCTGATATAATTTCTCAACAATAATGACGCAAATGAAAAGTAAGGTAACGCATGTTTATGGCACATAAAATAGCTTTTGAATAAATTTACCTGAGATATCATTAATGCCAACTGAAAGTTTTTCATTTGACGGGAACGTATAGCTTTAATAATAGAATCACCAGTTTCTCCTGTAGAATAAATATAGATAAATTAAAATTTTTCCTCATATGCAAATAGAAACACAAAAGATAACTACAAATCAATGCTTCATGGTTGGCTTTCCTGGCCTCCCACCCTTTTCCTGCTTGACAATTAAGCAATGTCAGTTCAAGTGAACCAAATTCCTCCTGTTGCAAACTTCCTGGGATTTGACAGTTGACACCATAGATTCAGTTCCCAAGATTAACCCTTCCACCGACATGTCAACCTACCCAGAACATTTGTAGGTATGTATATATGTATCTTTGAGAGAGAGAGAGAGAGAGAGAGAGAGAGAGAGAGAGAATTTGTTCTTTATTTAAGCAGTACCCACTCATATCCTACACTGCATGATAATAATAACCGTGTGACCATTTAGATCCTGTGCTGGAAAAAATAACTCTTGAGAGGAGAAAATATGGAAATTTGTACTAAAAAACTGTCCAATGTCCATGACCCATTCAGGAGCAAGTTTGTCTCCTTTCTTATACAATAAATGCACAACACTTAAAAAAGGCAATCATGATTTCTGCTCACATTTGATGTTTTCAGCAACCATGTATTTTTATGTAAAACTACGAAAAAGAGAGAGGATATATTAGTGTTTGTACATTTACATGATCACTAGTTCACCACTACTTGATACAATCATAGTTAGTAGTAATTGTTAATCAATTTTCCAATAGTTGTAACAATAAATTAAAACTTACACTACCTAGACATTGAGGAAGATAGCCAAGATGAGTAAAAAAACAAGACCAGATCTACTCCTATGCTTTTGATAGACCAAAGACATAGCACATGAACTTTTCGTCAGATTTAGCACCAGTACTACTCCGAGACTTTGCAATAGAAATAGAAAGACATTATTGGTTTTGTGCATTGTCTTGATTATCACAACTTGATACACCATATTTAGTAATAATTGTTACTTTAATATCCCAGTATTTGTGACAAGAAATTGCCAATTCCCCCGTATTCTGAGTCTCTGACAGATAAATGTTACCCCATAATGGCATGACAATAAAAAAGATGCCATCAATTTTGAGGCCCCATAGACTTGACTACAAACTTCCAGTCCTCACAAGTTTTAATACATCAATGCAAAAAATATTATAAAATATATCTACAAGCATGCATCAAAGTTTAGCCCTACCTTCGCAACCGCAATTCCAGCTGAAATTATCATTACTTCCATCATTTCCACCTTCACCATTAGCATCATTGTGCTACAAAACCAACAATCAAGGGAAAGACTGCATGACATAGACATCAATAAGGGACAAACTGATAGCTTAAAAATGTTAAAAGTACCTTCAAATTGTATGAAACAAGATCATATAGTGTGAATCCATCATGTGCAATAATAAAATTAACACTGTGATAAGGCTTGCGCTTATTCACCTGTGGAATGAGTGAAAACTATGAGAACATATAACAAAATAACTAGAGCTTGCATTAAATGCAGCAGTAAGTCAGACTCCTAAAAAAAAAAAAATTGTATTTGCAACAAAAAAAAAAATCTACAATTCTCTGCATTAAATGCAGCAGCAGCAGCAGTAACTGATGCAGACTTTCAGCTAAACAATTCTCTAGTAATAGAGAATAAGATGGGAGCTGGATGTTTATTACTAGATAGACATTTAAGAGCAGCTAAAAGTATTTCACAGATTTTTATCAAGACCAAGTAAAACAATACAAAATCCACATTATAATATTGGTAGGTACCATCTTAAAACAAAATAAATAATATTTGTACTTCTAGGTTGTAAGATCAGGCACCCTAATACTCTACATCTTTCTATTATCCCTAGTGATGGACTTTAGGCAAGTTTTGGGGTACTGTAGAAACCAGAAATGAAAAATACACATTTGATCATGTTCAGCATGAGCATGAGAGTACTTTTGTTGCATCACAATAAAAGGGTCTCAGTAAGAAAGGCATTTGGTACCAGTTTTAATCAATATAGTTTGTAGACAAAAGGATAATTTTTGGAAAAGAAAGATGTAGGGCCCCCTTAACATGAAAATATAAGGCATGCGGTCCTTTGGATTGTAATTGGTATATTCCCATTTCTAACTTCACTCCAACTTCACTATGACAACAGAACTCGAAGGATATGTTTTCAATCTCGATAATGAATGATCCCATCTCCATGTTCAATTTTGTTGATTTTTTAAGCTGGGACAAATATCCCAGTTGGAATACAAAATTTAGACTATAAGGCCTGCTTAACAAGTTTGCATATTGAACATCAACAACTACCAAATTGATATTCATAAAACAGGGATATGATACTACCATAATATATATTAATGAAAATATCAATGCTTACTTTGTAAAGGTCAGCAGACCCAGAAACGCGAGTAGCAAAACTTCCTTTCATACCAGAGTCACCCTGTATAGAGAAATTTTAATGAAAGATCTAAAACAAAGAATACATGTGCGTGTGTATATATGTGTATATATAGGGTATTTCTCTTGTGAATAGTCTGGCAACCTAAGATGCTTATGTTGCCATACTGTAAATCTGGAGTTATGGACCACACATTCAGGTAAGAATCAACCTAATCGATGGAACAGATTCACAGCCTGGTTGCCAAACTGTTTGGAAAGAAAACACTTCTGCATGTGTGTGTGTGTGTGTGTGTGTGTGCAATTTATAATGTAAATGTGCTTTCACCTCCACAAACCACGCAACTAAATTCGAGAAAGTGGTGCTAAGAAGGTACTAATAAAAAAAAAAAGGATTAAAGCATGCCAAGCAAAAAGAGGAGTAAAACTATAAATGCAATGTTGAAAGAAAGTCCATCTCTGTCAAAAGAAAGAATGAACTAACAAGCTTTTATTATTGAAACATATAAAAATTGAAGAATAAAATTGTCATACTAAAATTTATCCCATTGCATCAGTTTATGATAAAGCTTCAAACATCCACTGATCTAATTTAATGAAAACCTATTCAAATTTTTACAAATCCTTTCTCATCAAATTTAGCTCTTTTCTTTTTTTCTTTTTCTTTTTTTCAATTGAGTAGAAATCCCCTCCAATCATAATCTATACATATACTTCAACGTTTATTGCTTTAACATCAGTGCTTAACTGTTTTTACTTTGCATTAAAGTTAACAAACTGGATAAGCTACAGACCAATCTAAGCTATATAATTGTCATCTCGTGGAAATACCTTTATAAATCTCCTTAAGTCATCACGATACTTCCCATTCCATTCGGCCCACCTGCATTGGAGGAATCCAATAAGTAATATCAGCGAGCCATCCAGACTTCCACAGGCACACAAAGTTCTCTATGAACAAACTAGTTTATTAAAAACTTATAGAAGTAGAAAGTTGTGGCCTAAGTTGTCCACGGCATACATTACAATAAACCTGTAATTTCCTATCAACCATCCATAAAAAATACATATTTAATTTGATGCAGGAGCATCTCCTAGGGTTCCAAGACTTATTATTATTTTTTAGTAGTTTTTTAATTTTTATTTCCTAGCTGGATTTAGAGTCTACTTTCCTTATTTCATTAGGTCTTTTAAGGTAATTTTACTTTATATTTTCCTAGTTAGTTTAGGTTTATGTTTTTCCTAGTTATCTTAGGTTTATGTTTTCCCTAAATAAGCTTAAGGCTTAGGTTGTAATAGACAGTTTTTTATGCATTATATTTTTCTGATAATTCAGATTTGAGAGTTTCTTTTGGGTTCCTAACCCTAGAACTCATTTATCTACGTTCCGACTTTGATTATATAGCTTTATTCTCTTCTCTTCCTATTGTTTGTTGCTGGAAGTATTCTCTACAGTGGTTTTTTGCCCTAAAACTACAGCTGGACAGCAGCCTTTGCTCCTGTCCTGCATCATAATTGGTTCTCATTTTTATAGAATATTGGTTCAAAATTTCCATGTTTTTAAGCAAATTTCTGATGTTTCCATAATTTCTACACATATTTCCAGAGGTATCCAAATTTTGGTAAATCCAAATTACTGATACTTCCGCTGGCATCCAAAAATACCTCATCAACATATTCCTAACTGTAGAGACCAAGAAGTAGTTCTTTAAAACAATATGAAGTGCATATAAACATGTTATAGTAGTAAAAGATTCAGTTATTGATGGAGACGATGAATTGAAACATTTTCCAATAAGTTTTATTTGCAAAACAATAATAAAAAATAATAAAAAGAACAAAACCAGAGGTTATGTCCAAAGGAGACCAGAATAACAGTGTTTCCTATATAATTAGGACAAAATCTAAATTTGTAACATAGATTACCTGTCCCAATTTGGAAAACATCCAACAAGATAAAGACCTCCACAATCCCAAGGTTCGGAAATGATCTTGCATCTTGATAGGATGGAGTCTTTGGCAATAGCCTGGTCCAACAAACAAAGCTAAGTCAATCCTCACCACTAAACTTCTAGAATCTTCATGCAATAAATAGAAGGCATATCTGTATAAACTCAAAACTCACATATAGTGTGTTCATAGCAATGACCACAAACATGTAACTACAAGTAATAATGTATATCTTTAGGAATTCATAAAAACCTTGATCTTGATATTAGAAATTAAATACACAGAGAATTTCTGTAGTTAAATAATTGTAAACCATCAAAACAAAAACACTCTGTAATCTTAATATTTAGTCTCTGTACACCCTCCCCCCCAACAAAAAAAAAAAAAAACACACACACACACACAAATACAAACATATATGTGTATGTTTGTATTTCTAAATAGCTTACCCTAACAAGTGGTGGTGCGCTAAGAGGAGTTCCATCTGTTCCCCGACAAAGAACACTGGCAAGGTCAAATCTAAATCCATCCACATGATATTCAGTGACCCTGAAAATGTTTAATAAAATAGAAAGTATGGAGGTTGAAATGAACAAGCTCTTCATTACATAAATCAACAAATAAAGACAATATATGCATCAATGAAATATTATATTAATCATTTTAAATAGTTTAAAGCGTCATTTTTGGTAAAAAATTCAACTCTTTTCCCTAATCAAGGACACATTTAGGCATATTAATTCTGTGACAGTAAAAAAAAGGCACTTGGGGAGGAGGGGGGGTGTTCTGCTCGAGTTATGAACTTGTATGCCAAATATTATATTCGAAGATAAGCTTCTTGAGGATGACTAAAGAATTGAGTGGTCACTATCAAATTTAAACGATGGAATGTGTTATTGGTTAATGCAAATAGCTTAGTTGACTAGCACCAAACTGAAAACAAGCTTATGTAATGAATCTGAATGCAAAGCCTTTTCACACTTCAGAGGTGTTGACAAAAGGGTAGAAGCATGGATACGATTAATATATCATTCACCAGATGAAAAGAAAATGCCAAAAATTTGAACAGATGACTACAAAATAAGTTAAATATATATGTTGGACTCCTTAAAGAAAATAAATGTCATTAGCAATAATGTTAACCCATAATACTCTGCATGAACTGTATCCTTACCAGTGTCTTAAGCTGTCAAGAACGAGCTCCATGACAACAGGATGGTTACAATTTAATGTGTTCCCTGGACACCAACAAAATAAAAATCTGAGAACTTCATATATTTTTTTTTTTTTTGTCAATGAGAACTTCATATGTTTATAATGATATTTTTCAACCTTTATTTAAGGGAAAAGGCAATTCTGCTTACTTACAGAACTCAGCAGTATAGTCCAAACAGTTTGTACTCTATCAAGTTTCCTTTATAGAAAAATAAATATACCTTCTTCGGTGACGTATCAATGTCATATCAATATGGTATCAACACATCAGTACCACATTATACAAACATCCGATATACTTTTCCTTGCTTCATGCAATAACATACCAGCAATGAAAGACAATATATTTCACTTTTAATAAATGGATGGAAAAGAAACATCAGAGTTTCCATATAAGATAGAGAATTGATAGAAGATAGTATAAAATTAACTTAATATAGAAGAAGACACTATTTAGAGGTAAGAAGACAATCAGGAAAGACATTTGAATTACCGCAGCCAGAGAAGTTCAGTAATTGGCCATTGTTGTTTAGGTCCAGCATGTAATAAACCTGTAGATGTAGGATGAATCATTCAAAAAAAAAAATGAAGAAGAAGAAAATCTGATAGAATTTTTATTGAGAAAAATCCAGATATTTATTTCAAGGGAGCCAAATATGTCCAGAGTCACAGGGGACCATATAATAATAAACTCATAAAAAAATAAGATCACAAAGTAGAAATATCAAATTTCCATGTGGAAGTGGGATGACTTCTTCCCCACTCCTAGTGCATCCCTTTACTCCACCTCTGTGCTTGTGCCATCAAGTTTGAATAGAAAATGAGAAGATAGCAATAAAGTAGCTACAGAAAATTCAAATAAAAAATTCAAAACCATACAAAAAACTAAGTTCCACTGAAGGTCGAAATGGAAGGACTAGAAACAGGGAGAGTCAATTCTTAGACTTGTTATCACAATTATTAAGTTATTAATTATGTCTTTCCTCCTTGTTCTCCTCAAAACATCTTACAAGGTAAGAAGTGATCCTTACCCATCTTACTATCTTAAATTTTTCAGTCAATCATCAGAAAATATAGAAACTACTTATACCGTTTTCCTGGCCTATGAACTTACATTTCACTAAAAGAATAAAAACTCATTATCAAAAGATAAGCAGAAAAAAGCAAACCACATTTGCAGTTCAGGTCATTGATACATTATGGTAATGCCTCCAAATAAGCATAAGTAATATCTCTGTTTCTAACGTCTTCAAAACATCTATTCTGAATCAGGTGCACTATACTGTTTGCATAAGGCAATAGAGAGTTTAGCTTCAAAATTCAGCATCCTAAATAGTTGTAGCCTGTCCTTATTGGCAAAGCTCAAGTTTAGCTTAAATGATCCTTAGGAACCTGAATATTTAGGAAGGCCAAAAAGGACCATATCTCTAAGTTATACATTCACAGTCTTTTAGAAATCATAGTAAATCTGTTAGGAGGTGCAAGGTAATTTTTTTATTTGATGGCAGGATAATATAGCTGAATTGTAGAGAATTAAAATGGATCTAGTGAAACCAAAGAGGCAACTCAACTCAGCTTAGCCTTAATCTCAACTGTTTGGAGATTGAAAACATATGGTTGAAACATAAAAATAATATAACTAAAATCTTCATAACAGAAGAGTGACATCACCTTATTATCTATGCCACGAAATGAAGTGATATAAGGGTTGGCGTCATCAGCTTCATTTGTATGATTGTAGACAACATCCAAAATGACCTGTACAAAAGATAAGGTTTCACTAATGTAATAACAGGCACTCTTGCAAATAGACGTAACTTACCTCTATCCCAGCACCATGCAGGGCTTTAACCATTTGTTTAAATTCCTGGGAAGCTTTAAGGGGTCCTCCACCAGCACTCGCGTAGCGGCTCATAGGAGCAAAGAAATTTATTGTTGAGTAGCCCCATGTATTTATCTTGAAAGCAAAAGAAACCATAGGCACACATTGGTAAATAAAGTAGATCACATGGCCATGGTGAGAGTTAATGCTTACAGGCTTTAAAAGGTTGGAAAAGAACAATAGACAAATATTATTCAACTTTCAGTTTGTTAGAGTGAATTATGTAAAGCACAAAAACATATGGAAAGATACTGCAACATCTTGAATATCCAGCTTAAATTTCATTTGGAACCACCTGATGCATTCAACTTGTCGGTCATTAGCATCCCTATGTGGCTATGACTTAAATACTGTAGTCAAGTGACTAATGTTATAACATAATTGTGCTTCATGCTGATTCATTAGCTGGATTTTTCTAACCACCCAGAGAAAGACGGCTCAAGCTGGATTTGTCCTCACATTTTTCTTTTCTTTTATTTATGAATATAAAAATCCATTTTTCACAAAGATAATCATCTGGGTTTTCATCTCTCAGACTATCAATCAGAGAGAGAAGAGAGAGACAGAGAGGTCATAGAAGCATTTCAAAGAAAATATAATAATTTAACAAAATCATTCCTTTTTTGAAAAAATAGAATTACTAAGAGAAGCAAGAAGTTGCTATTTGGCTTCACCAAAAACTAGCTTTGTGTCCCCACTATTATTGTCATCTTATATTTATTGTATTGGTTTTCAAGCAGTTGTTTGTTCAAGTTTGAAATCATCCAACCACCAAACCATAAAACTCAAGGACTTGGTATATTATCCCTTAAGGAGCTCAGGGGGGAATGATTCCTGATCTACAGTGGAATTTGAGTTTTTTCATAAGCCAATAACTTTTGAGGTTTCAATGATGGAGGCTTGATTTTGCTTGTTTTAAAACAGTACATTTAAATCAGTGCATGAAGAAGAGAAACTTTTAAATGCTCAAACAAGTTAACTACAGTCGTGTGTTTTTTATTAAACATTTCAGTAAAAAAAAAAAAACATAGAGGAATTGGTTTAATTACCATGTGATCTCTAGGATTCGGGCGCCTCTGAAACTCAAACTCATCAAATTCAAAGACAGGCAGCAACTCCACTGCGTTGATGCCAAGCTCTAGAAGGTGTGGAATCTTAGAATTAAAATGGAGGGGAAAAAAGTCAGAGAAATCCAACATATCAAAATAATTAAATAGCTATTATTATATTCAAACAATGATTAATAAAAAGGGTATAACTCTAAGCACATTAGACGGCATATGTAGTTATTATTCATGATCTGTCATCAAAATGCCACACCTTTTTTTCGCATACAAGGGGAATCGAAAATGAAATTGTTAAAAACACATCCAAAATTGTTAGAAAATCCAAGGTAAAGAAGGATTCGAGTTACACGGAGTATTCAAATTATTGACTCAGGTATTGGGTTTTGTATCAAAGCATGGTCATTAGATGGATAGGTTGTCATTCATCTCAGTAGAATCACTTATTACCTTCTCAATCACACCAAGGTAGCTACCTCGAATATCTGGATCCAGACCACTGGATTCATCAGCTGTAAATGCACGAACATTCATTTCATACATAACAAGATCTTTCTGCAAAAACAGCAGCAAACACAAAGGTTGAGATGTAATAAGATGCCTTTGAATTCTACATTTAACTTAGAAAACAAGATGGAAAGTCAAATGTTCATTTGGCCAATAAAGAAATTAACGAGATGAAACATCCAATTTTCATTTGGCAAATAAAAAATGAAAATGATAAAAGAGAAAGAAAGTGAGAATTACTTCAGATCACCCATGAGTACATTGAAAGCATATATTAAAAATAACAGATATATTTTCAATTATGAGTTTTCCCATCTAACCAGAAGATGTGATGTTGAGTAGAGGGAGAGTGGTAGAGAGAGAGAGAGAGAGAGAGAGAGAGAGAGAGAGAGGAACTATTAAATTTCCATCGTAGTGAACAAATTTGTGAAGACAACAATTTATCCTGTTTACTGCATGACAACAATACATGGCAACTTATTTACCTCAGGTATATCTGGAAGCTTGTAGTTGTCTCCCCAGTCAAAAGGCAAGCTATCAAAATCATAAGTTCCGAGAAATTGAGATAACTTGTTTCTGGAATCTCCAAAATACCGGCGGCCTTCAACTAGCTTTGCATAAGGATCTATAAGCACAATGCTTCTGTCAAATCGATGCCCTTGATGCCAACCTCGTGGACCATCAACACGATAACCATAGAGAACGTTGCTCTGGGGCAAATCCTGTAGGATATTTCATTATCAAGACAACTACATCAACAGATAAATTGTCATTCTCAAACAAGAGAGAGAGAGGGAGAGGGATCAAGAGAAAGAGGGTAGAGCATGTTCAAGCTATGGAAAACTACAATTGTTAAACAAAGGACAGCACAAAGAAAGGTAGTGTTTTGAGCAACCTAAATCAAATACTACCTTGATACATATGTGCCAAATGTCACCTGTCTTGTTTACATTAGGATCCAAGGCCAGCTCCGTCATTCCACCGTCCAGCCTTCCAAGATTTTCCCTGACCAAAATTATATACTAAAAGCTTGAGTCTGGGGATAACTTAAGAGAGAGAAAGAGAGAAAGAGAGAGCGAGAGAGAGGAATTAGATATTAACCAATGAAAAAAATGGAAAAGCAATGTCACCTCTCTGGAAGTGATAAGCAAAGTGTGACAGCGGTTGCATGCTGTGAAAAAATGGCAAAATTGAGCCCATTATCAACTTCTGACACACCCAGCGGATAAGCTTGCCCTGGAAAAGTTTTCCAAGTTGGGCTGGTCTCTGACAGTGGGGGGGCTTCTTCCTATAATCGCAAACAGCGAACACATGAAATGTGGATTATTCCCACTCAGGCATGCTAAGAAGAAGAGGATTAGGGGAAGAAATCATTAATCAGTTTCTTTCTATGAAATAGATGGAAATCACCACTGAATGATAGATATCTTAGTATAGTATTTTGTGAGATAAACTATTCTTTGTCTCATAATTTATTACATAATTTGAAAGTTTCATTCAAAAGATATGGAAGGTAAAATATATGGTCCTACATGATAAAGCAGTACCTCAAGTACACGTTCTTGAGCACGATTACCGTAAACATTAGATGTATGCTTGACATGATCCTGGGTCTAACCTATGCCAAAACTCCAGCCATATAATTAGTAACAATGCAAAACTCAAAACATTTAGACTGATTTCATTGCATTATAGAACGATAAACATGCCTTTCTGGCAAGTCCTTGCTGATTGCTACCCGATGCTTGTTTACTCAACTTCAATCTAACAACACATCAACCCACAAATCAACAATAACCCAATTGATTATTCACCAATCAAAATAGTACCATAACTCAAAAGTCAAAACCAGTCATTCGAGCTTAAAAGACACCATTTTGACCATGTATAATCACTATACTACTAAAACACTAGGAGTCACACTGCTACAAATACATTTAAAGGAACCAAAATGAAAATTAAACCCACTAAACTGAATATGCAAAAGAAATGAAGCAGAGAATGTAAACAAGAATACTACCCCATGTTAAGAACAGGGGAAGTTACTGTACACGGGGCGCCATTGTGAGTTGAAAAAGGCGATGATGCAAAGAGAGGGAGTTTGGTGACATTTGAATCGTACAAATGAGGGGTGCGGAGCATCTTTGATCCTTCTAATTTGGTTGATAATGATATCACAGTCTCACAAAAAGTAGTGCGTGCAAAAACAGTTGTGAGCCAAAACAGCAAAAAGGGAATCGAATTTGAGGGTAAAGGAAGGAGCTTTATTCAGGTACTACATGGAGATGGAGTCTTGGGAGTTGGGAGTGGAAGAGTGGGAGTGAGAGTTTGTTACTGGGTTTCTGGGCATTGTCGGTAGTCGAGAGCGGAACAAAAGCAGGGTGCTTTTTTCACGTCTGCCACGTGAACGGATACGAGAGAGTTGGGTCAAGCACTCAAGCTTGATGCTACGCTTCGACACGTGTTCGTCAACCTCTGCCTTAAAATATCATACACTTTTTTTTTTGGTAATCAATATCATACACTTTCTTGGATCTTCTTCTTCGTTTTTTCTTTTTTCTTTTTGGCCTCATCTTTGTTGGATCTTCTGCCTCATAAGTTCATAACTCATAAGGCCATAATATCTTACTTTTTTTTTTTAATGATAAAAGCTATTTGGACTATCTATTAATAAATTATGTCACTTTTTCACTTATAATCGTAATGATGGGAGTTATCAATTTGTTTAAACTATAATGTGTACAATTATTAAAAATTAAAATCTTAAATTCTAAAAAATAATTTTAAAATTATATATATTATAATTTAAATAATTAATAACACAATATCATCATATCACGTAATATTACAATGAAATACAACAATTTTTCTTCTATTACACCCTTATATGTCATATAGCTACTGTAACACCAACAAATGCATTTATCATAATTAGATTATGATTTGAGATATGTTTAAGGAATATAAGTAGTTTAAAGAGAAACAAATTGTGATTTTGTATTGAAGACCAGGAGGCATGCAAAGCCCACATTTATATGGAAGAGCACAATGTTTAATTGTATTAGGGGGGTTATTCAGACCACCCAAAATCACTAAGTTGAATACCTCCACAATTTTTTGCCCATTTTGCCCCTGTATTAAAAAAAAAACTCATTTCTTCAATTTTGGCTGACCACCCCTCCTTTTCGTCGGTCGACCCCACCTCTCTCCATTGTCGGCGTGACCCATCCACCCCGATCTACCTTCTCTCTCTCTTCCCTCTCTCTGCCTCCTTTCCTCACCGGACCACCATGGGTGGCTAGAGAGAAGGGAGATTGGAGGTAGGTGGGTCACGCCAGCGATGGGAAGGGGTAGGTTTGACTGGCGATGGGACGGGTGGGGTCGCACCGACGTTTGGGAGGGGGGTGGGGTTGCGCCAGCCACCCATGGTGGTTCGGTGAGGGAGGGAGGCAGAGAAAGGGAACAAGGCAGAGAGAGAAGGGAGATCGGGGATGGGTGGGTCGCGCCGGCGATGGGGAGAGGTAGGGTCGACTGACGAAGGGGAGGGGAGGGGTGGCTGGTCAAAATTAAAAAACTGAGTTTTTTTTTTTATACAGGGGCAAAATGGATACAAAATTTAAAAGAATGGTCAACTCAGTGATTTTTGATAGTCTGAATACCACTAACGAAGGGGAGGGGAGGGGTGGCCGGTCACAATTAAAAAACTGAGTTTTTTTTTTTATACAGGGGCAAAATGAACAAAAAAATTTAAAAGAATTGTCAACTCAGTGGTTTTTGACCCCCCCTCCCAAATTCTATAGTTGTCTTTTAACGGGTAATCATTGAGTTATTTTGACCTTTTGGTTTTCAATTTTTTGATATGCAAGCCTTTATATAAATCGACTTTATTAATGCATGATATAATGGAACAAATGCCAAGGCCAATAAGAACAAGAGCTAAACCGCAACATGCAGCTGCAAAAACGCTGGTTCGCATGGGATGTCACTCTTTTCAGCCTTCAAAGTTCAAACGATACATCCTCCGTAGAAAAGAAACTTGTTCCTATGACAGTACCAACACAACATCATGCCATCAAATCACCAAGACCCTACCCACTTGCCATAATGTTTTCTTATTTCGCATTTATGTACTAAGTAATACCTTCTTATGGTAAATTGGGTTCAAATCTTCTACTTGTTTTTAATTTGAATATGAATTTTAGTCTTATAAATCTATATATGAGCAAAATAAGACTTTTTTTTTTTTTTAGGGGGATTCAAATCTCAAAATGATGTTAATATTACGTTGAAAACTCATCAATCAAATGATACAATTAGCTTGGAAGAATAAATTTACCAAATCCAAGAGGGCCAACAGTTATTATTCGTTCGTTTGTATAAACGAAACTTTAAATGAAAAGCGAACAAATTCACAAAATTACTTCAATTAACAAAATTGAAAAGTCACATACCTTAATTTTCGAAATTGAAACACTAGAAAGTAAATTAATACAAGTGTAATAATCTAAATAGCAAAATAACATTTACTCTATTTTTGGTTATGGAGAATATAAAAATGAGGGAAACATTGAGATCCCCTAGAGAAAAGAGGCATCGCTGTAAAGTCCTAATCAATTGCTTACATTTTATCTTTGTTTAGCCAAATCTTAAAATAACAGAAATTAAAATTTGTAGGAAATATAAATTCAATACGCTTCCGCATTTTCATTCATATGTTCAATCCTTCGATGCACCAATAAACAAAAGGAACACTCCACTAATTAACTAGAGGCACGCTTTACAAATCGATACTCCTTGCTTAAAACATAATCTTTACAAACTATAAATCACCCTTGAAATAACCTTAAGCACGAAATTTGTCTTCTTAATTGTCATCAGGGAAAAACAGGATTTTATTCATGGAGCGAAACAATTACAACACAAACAGTTAATGGTGCTAATCACAAACCTAACAACCAAATAAATGCAATTATATTTTCCATGAATTCATCCAAATAAATAAACATTTCTTCCAACCATAAGAAGAGGTCCAATCAAATGCATCTATCTTGATTTGGGATTTGTTTCTTAACCAGGCAAAAGAACCATGACTAAACAATTTCTTCAAAAGTAAAAAAAAAAAAAAGACATTTTTGATCATTTTTCACCACATCAAGCACCAGATTGGTTCCTCTACGAGTGTGAATTTACCAAAAACAGTGAAACTATCACATAAGAAGTTGAAGTCAATTTCGCAACACAATGCCTTCTCTTTTACTTTTCTTTCTTTCTTTTTTTCCCCAAGAATATTTTCATATATTAATGAAAATTCCAACACTAATGGTGCATCCTTTCACCTCCCCACCCCCCAAGTAAAAATAAAATGAAAGAAAAAGTGTGTTTTGTTTAATTGGTGAGCATAAATCACCAGAATCAAAGCACCACGTTAGACTAGTGGTATATTTAAGCAAAGTCATATCACTCTCTCTTTTCATTGTAGTTACAAACCCGGGGTTGTATCCATGATCTGATAGCATTTTATACCGAAACACCTACCTGCATTAATATAACAGGTATCAAGCGAGTGAAATAATAATACAAGAAACAAATAGACAAAAGACAATTGTACTTGAAAAGTGAGCCTAATGAAACAATCTGAGCGAAACAAAAGGGGAAAACTTACAGAGAAAAGTCAGTTTCAGAAAGGAAAATCTTTCCAGTCAGTACTAGTTCATAGACATAAAATAATGTTTTCAGATGCTTAACTCAAGAGCTTCGCACTTGGTGACAGCAAAGAAATTTAAAATCAATCTTTTTCAAATGGGGCCCATGCACTTCAACATAAATAAGTGTCTCAAAGTCTGCATAGAAATTTGAGGGGCGATATAATCAGAGTTCTTACCTCATCATCAAACAACTCAAAAGGCATTTCTAGTTCAAGTCTTACTAGCAGAGGTTGTATCCCGAATAACTATTTTTACCACTATTTCTAAGATAGAGGAAATTACAGATTTAGTCTAGTTATTTTATACCTAGTTTAATTTTGGTCCACAATCTTTTTTAAGTTATGTTTTGGTCCACTAATTGTTTCACTTGTTTAATAAAAGTCCAGATTTGTTTTCTCAAATTTGGCCTGCCTTTTACCCTATCAAATCTAACCCAAATTCAGCAAACATATACTTGTTTTAAAGCTATGCATTTCTTCTTTACAACCATATAAAGATCATTCAACTTGGAGTTCTAAAACTCAAGATAATTGACCCCAAAGTAGGGTACCCGAAACTGTCAATTTTTCAAACTTCACCCAATCTCAATTCTCTTAGATTCTAATACTCTAAATTTGTTTCTATAACTAAGAAATGATGAAATATAACTTATACTTCAATTATAATTGAAGAAAACATAACCTAAAGGATTTAAAGTTACAAATCTGGATCTTTATTGAACAAATGAAACAATTAGTGGACCAAAACAAAACTTAAAAAAAATCGTTGACCAAAATTAAACTAGGTATAAAATAAGTTGACCAAATTTGTAATTTCCTCTTCTAAGATATTACCCCCAAAAAGATCTACCATGTCTTCTTAAAAGGAGGTAATAAATGCATCACCAGACCTGTTTACTGATTCAATTACACAATACAACTTTCCTTAGTAAGCACTACCGCTTACTATGAGAAAAGGCTTTTTCTTGGAACAGTGTACTACATTTTACTTCCAAACACTTAGCAGGCCCAGAGCTTAAAATCAGCAAACTAATCTTACAGCCTGTATCTTTAAACGTACTGGACAACACCTTTAGCTTCTTTAAAAAAGAAAAAAAGGTACTCTCTGTCAACCTAACCAAGAAGCCAACATAACAAAGTTGTCTTAGGTCAGAATCAGATGCAGATTAAAGATGCCACAGATTTGAGGCTAATCAGGCTGTCAGTTTGCCGAACAAGAAAAAAGAGAATTTACAAATTAAACATAAAATCGTGATTTTGTATGAAAACGAACCACACAGGTCACTTGTTGTGATAGTCGTGCCAAGCACAATCAATAGTTAAATAAATATCTACAGAGATTAAAGTAACTGAATTGATAAGATTAATCAACTAGAACTTACCTTTGAACTAAGCTGGAGTGGATGCGCATTTACCAACCTCAAAGATGAGTGGACGAGCCAAATAATCAGAATAAAAGAAGCATGTAGGATGTGACAATTCCTAGTTCTTACTTGTTAGTAACATGATGAATTCTTCTATATATGCCATTCAAGCAAGATTCTAGCCTGAAGCCCTACTTAGTTGCAGAGATGCAGAGGCAGTTGCTGCCTCTGCTATTAATGAGACTGGTTGACGAGCCTGTAGACAAGCACCTATCTCAAAGGGATGCAACTCAGAGCCATCAAAAAGAAGATTAACACCAGGAAGGACTACTTCTCTGCTGTCAGCTTCTTCTTGCTCAACTTTTGTAGTGCTCACTGAAGGGGCTTCTTCAACGGGCCTTGTGGCAGCCTCGTAAACAGGAGCTAAAGCATATGATCTGAATACCAGTAAATACAAAGGTGTTAGAGCAAATTATCTGAATACAAGTTCAAAGAAGCTAGACTAGAGCATATGACCTGAATACCAGTAAATACAAAGGAGTTAGAGCATATGATTTGAATACTATTAATAAACAACTAGCTGATTCATTATTCCTCATCCATGATCCATAGAACACTTCTCCCAATCAGAAATTGATGTGTTAAGACACTTTAGAGTGCGTCACTCTTCTCCACCCATGTCCCACACTCATTCCAATAAGTATTACAAAAATACATGCATAATTATAATATTTAATTATTTTAAAGACTTATAAGTAGGAAGGATATGTTGAAAGAAAAACACAAACTTAAAAAAGCATTATCCAAGGAAACTTAGGATATTCAAATAGAAAATAATACTAAATAAGAGTTTCATATTCAAGGAGTATGGGAACAATATTCATATCTGACGAGAAAACAATATGTGCATATAACTATCTCATACTAAATAATGCATTATTCAAGGAGTTACTGTATTCATATCCGATATCATAATAATATAAAACTGAATCTGATTGTAATACTAAATAAATACACGTTATGGAAGAGAAATCAGACGCAAAAGTAAAAGAGAACAGCTTGAGACAGACCTTAGAATGCTTCCATCGAAGCTCAAAACTTCAGTACGGGAACGAAGCCGGTTAGCAAGTTTTAGTCTCTGATGCTCACTCAAGGCTCCTGAAATGGGAGAAGATGGGTCGACAAGTGGATTCCACCTTCCACTAGCATAATTCATGAGATTTCGTGAGGAGTCCTTTGATTGCTCTTTCTGGTAAAGAATTTTTGCAGCAGGACCTGTTGCTTGGTACTCGGCACAAACATCACGCAACCTTTTCCGCAAGCCTTGCATTGCATCATGATGCTCAGTAAATAAATCTTTTTGAAGTAATTGTGACGAAACCACCCTTTTACATATATTATTGCATAATTTTGGACTAAATAGTGGCATCCCAAATTCCACACTCAATGGAACCCATTCATACTTCTCCTCATCAGGTGCAAAGTAGTCTGAATCTCTTTCTTTAAAAAGTTTCAATAAGCGAATATAGCCAACTGTCCACAACTCTACCTTGTTTGCCAAAGAAGTTAACAAAGAATTCAATTTTGAACTTTCCTCCTCACAGAGTTCCAATTCCTTCCCTATACAACCAATTGAGCCATCAGAGTTCTTTAGGGGCAATGGAATATCCATAGTAATGATTCTTCCAGATTCATCAAGGTCATACCTACTGAGGGGTTGCACTAGTACAGCAGAGTATTTCAGAAGTGAATTTAAACAGTGTAAGAGTATACTTCCCTTTACTAGATTTCCTTCAAACTTGCCTCCCAACCCTCCAATTGTAGAACCATCCCAAGACCATAAAAGGGCTTTCTCACAACCAGCCAGTGGTGCAGGAAGCAAGCGTAAACATTGTCCTTTCATCAGAACAACCGATAGAGGTCCACTGGCCACAGTAGAGTACAATACTATTTTCATCCAAGGTGTCATGGATGAATAAGAGGGAGGACCAAAATTAATAGGACCTGATGGTCCAGGAAGTATTGATGACTGTGGAAGAGGAACAATAGACACAACAATATCATAGTCACGACGAAACAACCGATCTAAAGTTGCTGGTGAAAGAGACGCCAAGCTTTCACAGCGAAGGATATCCACTCGAAATTTTTTTTTCTTCTGCAACACTTCTCTTCCAGCATCTGACCCTTCAGCAGGCATCAGTTTCTCATTATTCTGGAGATTCAAGTCTGATTTAGAGATTTCAGTTAAGCTAGTGCTATCTTCTGATGAAGTACCAATTATTATTTCATCACTTCTACTATCAGTAACAGGTTCAGCCAAAAGAGAACCTTCCTGGGGAATCCCTGATTTCACAGAACCATCATCGAACCCAACATCATGCATAGTATTGTGTCCGGATTTATTAGTCAAAGTGACATCAGCTATGAGTGCAGCCTCGTCAATGTTTGAAGCTAATCCATCCATCTTATTGCAAACTTCATCAGTTTTTACATTAGTTGCAACTCCTCCTGATTGAAGGCATTCCAAAACACAACGGAGGCTAAATGCATGATTTGCAAATTCCTGCAGTTCTCCTTCAAATTTTGTTCCCTCTAGCGTACTCAGATCCTTGCACAGATCTGCAATGCTAGCATGACCCAACTTTCCGGCTTCATATAGCGTCACAGCATGAGATTTCAAGCCTAAAAGAAAATGAGTAGTTTCAAAAAACCTATAAGATTTAAACCTGAAAGAACATGTAAAAGAATGGCATATGAATAATGTCTGATGCAAAGCACGAACACAACTTTTTGTACATAAAAGACAACATTAAATATAGAAACACTGCAATTTCTCTTTTAAGTAAATAAAAATAAAAATATATAAATGATTAAATGCACTATCAATGCAACTTCAGTTTTTACATAACTTCAAAGTGCTTAAAAAGATTGGCATATATGAACATTGATGTAGGAGCCAAGTCCAAAGTATGATTAATAATACCATCCATATACCAAGCACCACATGATTAACCTTTTGTACTTTTTGTGTAATTAATGCAATTTAAAATGCATTTTAAGTCTATTATTGTGAAGTCTTACATTCATTGTTTTTGAGCCTCTCTATGTCACATGATCAATGTCTTAGCCGTTGTGAATTATGTCTTTTAACATCCCTAAGTTTATAAGTTTATTAGTTTGCATCGTTCAATAATTCATGTACCAGTAGCTAATATAGAAAGGGCTACCTTGTAAGCTTTGAAAGTAAACAGGGAAAGACATTATAGTTCTTGTGAATTTCATTCGCGTGAGAATCGTGAGTTGACTTGGAGTTAGTCCAAGACACCTTCAGTGTGAAGCCAGAATTTTTCTAGTCTCTCTCATGGAGTGATTTCAAAAATAGAAAATTTTTGGCATGATGCTAAAGTCTGAAGTGAGTCCAGATCTCTCTGCTAATCCTTTCCCTTACTCTTTGCCCTACATCAAACTTATAACACAGAAAAGTTATGTTCTATTTTATACGTATCAGGTCCACAATTTCCTTTGATGCACATCATCAGCAATTCTAAAGCAATGCCCTGTATGAATTTCATATGGTTAACTCCTTCCTGTTATCAAGTTTGGTTCGTTTGGAAGAGATGCTTATTGCTACTAGACAGAACTAGCCTTCAATCATAAAATACATATATCATGCGCTTAAATATTAGGGGGAAAAGGACCACATATCATGCACTTTCCGCATTTTCCTGACAACAGTATGTCACATTTTTTCAGCTGGATTTTTAACCACACAAGGATGGACAAGACCAAGTCAAAACTTAGCCAATCTCTATCTCTCTTTTTTTAGCGTGACTCAAAAATAATGACCATGTCTAATTCTCATCCCTAGATCATGGCCATTAAGTTGACTGGAGTCCGGAGATAACCACTTCGCATGGAAGCAGTAAGCTCCTTTAATTTTCAAACAGAAAATGAAATCTGGTATCCTTCTCTTGAGAAATGGGACACAACTAACATATACAATGATACCACAACCAACCCAAAGCTGCAATCAGTAATGGCACCATCTTTCATTGCATTTAAGATGCCAGGAATATTCAGGCTACCGCCCAGGTCTGGCAAATTTGAAGAAATATTAGGCTGCTTAAAGTATTAAGCTAAAGCAGATATAATTGACATGAATGTGGGAGACATTTCATAGCATTTTGTATGCCAACTTGCTTCCAGATTACAAAGAATTGCTGAATTGCATGTATACGAGGGCTACTGCATCTAATAGTGCTGTTATCTGTCTTAAGGGAAGCTTTACAGCTCTACATTTGCTCATTCAAGCACAACTTCAAGTACAAGTATCCTTATCTATTTTTACCCCCTATTAGACTCTGATTTTACACCGTATCAGATTGCGGATTAGAAGTTGATATTCAATGTTATTAAGAAGAATAATAAGAATAAGAAACAAACCTGGTGAAACAGACCCCATCATAAGATAGGATGTTATGTTAGCATCAACCACAAATGCAACACGATCATGCAAAGAACCTGGCCCAAAGTTTTCTGTCCCTGAAACATCTCCTTGTAGACTAGCATCACCATCAGCAAACATATTTGCACTATGACGGGAAATATCTTCATCACTGAGACTGGTTCTAGGAGATCCAGTAAAACCTGTATCTCGAAGAACAGATGCTGGATCAAATACTTTTACTGCCCATCCCAATCGACATGCAAACGAAGCAGCAGCCTGCAGCTGTGCAAGGTCAGCCTGTAATGTTGCTGCCAGTTCAGCGACAGTTGCATTCTCACTTGAAACAACAAAAACTGCATATAGTAACCTGAACAAAAGAATTTAGAGTATTATGATCTTGGTTTCACTGCCAGTAAGAAAAATATTAAATGACAACTAAGGAAACTTTGTAATAAAATAACTGCCTTACTCCTCTATAGGATCTTCATAAGATTGCTCCCTGTTGGAAACAAATCCTTCGAGCCTGGAAACTGAACCACAATATTTATTAATAATTCATTGCAACAATCCACTACGATATAGAAGTTTTACTCCTTAATCCAATATATAACATATCATATTAACAGACAATTAAAAAGAAGCACAGAGAAATAAATTAGTCCTGATGGGCTTAGGCCTGCAGCAAAACATTAGGAAAGCCTAGAAAAGTATTGTATCCACAAATACAGAGTATTATAATAGAAAAGAGAAGATAAAATCCACACTGGAAAGAAGTTCAAAAGCTCCAGATAAGTCTGAGCTAGGCTAATTGATCACTAGCACTTTCCTTTTATTGCTAGCACTTAGGTTGAAAAAAACAAATGTTGTCTTTGGAAACCAAAGACTTTTTTTATCAGCCAGGGGAAACCAAAGACTAAAGATTATAAATTTCATAGTGTCTTCTTTTCAATAATTAATTTAACTTTTTATCAAAAAAGAAGGTGCTACCCAAGTACACAGGATGGGTCCCATGATATCAAAGAATACTTTAGGTGCAAAAACAGTCTTATGGAAGTGTGTTAGGGATTCAGAAACTCATTAAATCTAGACTGGAACTTTGTTTAAGCTTATTGAAGGTCTTCTGGTAACCACCTTGGAACTTTGTTTGAGCTTATTAAATCCAGACTGGAATTTTACTTAAACTCATTCAGTAAGCACTTAATCTGGGACATGATCCAAAATCTTATTTTATTAAAAGGTAAGTCTAATATAGTTTATAAGCCTTTATGTGCGACCTTAAGCTTGGTTTGAATTATGTGTTCTAAATTTATTACAAAAAGAAGAGGTCTTAAGTTGCAGCCAGAAAGAATAAAAGAAAAGGCTCTTAAATTTAAAAAATACTCCTCTATAATCGAAATTTTTTTATTTTGATTAACATAAAGATGAGTATCTTGGCTTTGAGCCTTTGATGCATGATTCCCAAAAATTTCCTCTCTAAAATATTTTCATTATCATCCTATCCATAAATCGCCCAAAACCTTTGTCTTTTGTTTACTTATTTAAACTTCAAAAAGTATCATTCTCTTACATCCTTCAAAACCCTAAAACCTAAATGCCGATAACATTGCCACCCATTGAACTCTTTAGATTTCAACTTTAAAGCCATACTCTGCTGCAGTCCAAAAAAATTCCAATAACCAAATTTCTTCCATTCAACCCCCCTTTCCTACGATACCCTTGTCCATTTAGACAACAATGACTTTACAAAGCCTCAATCTTCTTCATCATCCCAAAGTCCCAATACCTAAAAGCTTGACTTCTTTCTCCAACCCTACCAGATAGACAATTGCAGACAGTTTCCAAGTCATCACAATCTTGATAAGCCTCTTTTTGAGAAAATTTCGCCCAAGCTCAAGTGCTTGGTTCATCGAACAACCACTACTGAATCATATGGCTCCTACTAGAAGTCTAGAATTGTCTTTAACCTAGAAACAATAACTGTCTAAAAGCTTCTATTTTCAAACATCTGGAAATAATTGCATGCAGGCTGATGACAAGCACTCAGATGTAGTCCCCAGATTTGTGCATTCCTTGCTAAATTCTTCAATGAAAAGTGAAAACCATATTCCTCAAAGAGGCCAGGTAACACAACTACTTTAAGAATGATTACAATATAAGAAAGACTTCTCTCTGGATTACAAAAACTAGTTCTCAGAAGGGGATATATACCTCATATACCGCGAAACATAAATCAATAATCACTATGGGTGCCCCACTTAAATTGTATTGTTCTTTTACATAAAGAACCCATATATTAGAAGTTCAGTTTTCTCACTTCTTTGTGGGGCTGGTTGGGGATGGGGCATGGGTAATGATTCATGCTTCCATTAAAATAATAGATGTAAGTGTGAGCAAACTGAACTCAAGGCTTTGGCTCAGGTGGTGAGGAGTTGGGGGGGGG